>CM038218.1:57575267-58057767 GCA_021442155.1 Cymbidium sinense | reverse complement strand
ACATTTGCTTGCATTCATCATTCAAGTATGCTAGAATATAAATTGTATGTATATGTATGTTTAGGACTTAATCATATGCATGTTATATATGATGGAAAAGAAATAAACAAATATGTGTTATGTGATAGTAATTCATTCCAATTAATCTTAAGATGCCTTTCTTATTGAATGAGTTTATTTAAAGTGAACCTAAACTTAAGATTAATTAAAATATGTAATAAGCCATTCACTAAAGAGAATTGTTTAATTAATTGGCTTTAGAAATGACTTAAGTTAGGGATAAAAGAAAATGATCCTTTCTTTCCTTATCTTTATAACAGTTAGTTGTTAAGTGTAAATCAAATGAAATAAAAGAAAACATTAAGTAAAACTTACAATCAATTAAACCACTTAAAGTGAAACCACCCTTCATGATCAAATCATTTCATACTTAGAAAACTATAACCTTAAGGCCTAGTTAGGACATACCACACAAGCCTTAATACACACACATTAGATCAAGTCACCACTTCTTGAAGACTGCATGAGATGAGGCAATGTTCACCATCAACTCTGGGATTGGTAGTGAAAATTCATCTTTTGGACATGCCTTATTTAAATCCCTAAAAATAATGAATATGTGAATTTAACCTTTCTTTTTCCTAACTAGGATGATGATAACCAGGTAGGGTATTTTTCTTCATGGATGAAGCTAGCATCGATCAATTTCTTGACTTCAAAAAATGACCTATTATTCTATGTCTAATCGCATGAGTCTAAGAGCTTGCTTAATAGGGTTAGCAGTAGGCTCTACTGATAATTTATAGACCACACATAGTAATCCAAGCATCTCTTCATAACTCCATGCAAAGCAGTTCTTAAACTCAAGTAATAGCTTAACAAAGTCATTGGTTTCAATTTCATTCAACAAAGAACTGATGTATGTCAGACGTGGATCTTCTTCAGTTCCTAAGTTGATTTCCTTGAGCTCATTGATGGTTGACTTGATCTCATCTTCAAACTCTAGCGGTGCATCTTTGACTACAAAATCATCTAGATCATTTGAAGTTTCTAAGCACATCTCCCCATATGAGTTAATGTGATTTGAAAAGAACCTATCACATTCCAAATGATTTTTGATGGCTATGCAGTAATCATCATCATTGAATGGACCAACTGTACTGAATCTTAGTCCTGATCTTGATTGAGAGCTTTTACATTTGTTCTTCCATATTCTTTCAAAGTAGTCTAACTTGTGCTTTGACCAAGTGTGTAGGATTAACCCTTTCTTTGCTAAATTATGAACACAAGGCAAGTACCAATCAAAAGGAAATTCTATTAAATCTTTATATGAATCATCCTCAAGTTCTACATCAACATCTTGACTTGAGGATGATGCTCCCAGAAAGAACCTCTGAGTCTTCACACTTGTGGATGACTTAGGGGCTTTCTTAACTACCAAACCCTCAAAATTTTGAGAGGAAAGTAGGGTTAGAGCTAAGGCTCCCAACTGATGCCTAATTGTTTCACATATAAACTTGGATACACTTATGCCTTGCTTTGGAGCCCAGTCTTCATCTCTATCTAACTTAAGTGTCACCTCTAAGGGAATCTACAGACAAGGGTGTGCTAACCATATAATACTCATCCTATGAACTAGATTCTAAGTCTATATGCATAGCAGGTGTACTCCTGGTACCTGGGACATATCTTCTATTGAGTGGCCAATAATGAGGTTTTTCACCCCTATGACTGCCTCTAAACTTGCCTCTTCCTCTACCTGGTGGAGGTCAAGTAATCCTACCCATATGTTCAAATGGAGTAATAAACTGTGTGTGGAATCTAATGTCAGGCTCCACTTCCTCCTCCAAGTTTATTTTCGCTCTTATTTTTTTCATTTCCTATTTTCTTTTCTTTTCTTTTCTTTTTTTTTATTTTTAAAATTTGGCCAAGTTTGCAAGAATAGACTTGTTGATTTTGAGGAAGGTAGTAAGCCACGTTCTCATATATGAAGACCTCATGAACTATAAATAGCTTGAGATCTCTTTGACACAGTAGACAATCTCACCTCTCACAAACTTCATACACTGATATAGAGAGGATGGAACTATATTGTTCTCATATATCCATTATCTCCCAAGCAAAGCATTGAAAGATCTATCCGAGTCTATAATGTGAAACTAAGCTTCAGTCTTCCAATCATCTATCTCCAAGGGCAACATTATGGAGCCTAAGGCCTGTAGGCCTCACCTTTGGAGTGCAGATTCAATCTTCCCATCTTAGACTTAGGAGTCTCCTATACACTAAGACTTCCCTAGCCATAAGACACTTCTAACAATTAGGTAAACACTTAACCTTAGCCTAAAGACTTAGAAGGGTTAACCATCGGATTAGGTTATGCCTTAGAGATTAGGATAATCCACCTACCCTACAACCCAAATCCAATCCATGTGCACTTTCTCCAACCAAACCTCCTATTCAATTCAAACATCAAATTCAAATCCAAATCAAAACCCAAATTCCAAAACCAAATGATTGAAGTCATGATCAAATCCAAACTTGAAAAACTTCTTAAGCCATATGACCTATCCCATAGACTTAGCCAAATCTTATTCAAAATCAATCCAAAATCATTTGATTTTCTCATAATAAATTTATATCTTCAATCATATTCCTAAATATAAATCAAATCTACATTTAAATGATCAAAACTAAATCAAACTAAATGAAATTAAATCAAAACCCTTCCTAAGCCATTTGACCTATCACATGGACTTAGCCAAATCTTAATCCAAATCTAATCAAACTCAATTGATTTTCTCACAAATCAATCATATTTTCAATCATCTTCACAAATTTAAATGAAATATACATTTAAATCATCAAAACTAAATCAAACCAAATCAAAATCCAAACCTAAGCCACGTGACCCAACTTCAAGGACTTAGCCAAATTCTTTCATTCCAAAACCCAAATTCAATTGATTTTCTCATGAATCAATCATACCTTCAATCATATTTACAAATATAAATGAAATCTACAATCATCAAGCCAAACCAAAATCAACCCAAGTCAAACCCATCTTAACCCTTTTGACTTGAAATGTTCAAATGAACCAAAACCCATTTTAACCCAAGCCAATTGCAATTGAATTTATATATCAATCTCAAATCCATATATAAACTCAACTAAATCAAACTCAACCCAAAATCAAGCCAACTAAACCCAATTAGCCCTCTTGACCCAAAGTGGCCAATTTGACCTATTTGTGCCAAGTTCTAATCCTACCTAAATTAGATTGAACCAAGCCCATCAAAACCTCCCATCATGATTGTTTATCACCCTAGGTTGATCAATTGTCACAAATTAGGTCAAACCAAGCCAACTTGTTCATTTGACCAAGTCAACCCCTTAACCCATATGAACCCAAACTAGCCAAATTGCAACCTAAGCCAAAATCCCTTAAAACCAATGATTCATACCAAATCAAAATCAATATTTGAATATCACTTGACCTTCAATTGAGTCAAACCAAACCCAATTGGCCCTCTTGACCCAAGTTGACCCAAATTGACCTAATAGACCAAATTGGGTCAAATCAAAATATAAACCAAATTGATTACAACCAATAGCTCCAGTTCATTCCAAATTGATTGTTGAACTTCACCAAAGCCATGATTGGACCCAATTGAACCCAATTGACCTACTTAGCCCAAATTGACCTAAAGGTTCATGTTGGCCTAAATTAAAACCAAATCCAAATTAAATGAAACTAAAGCCTACAATCAACTTCAATTGCTAAAATAAACCCAACCTAATTAATTTAAAATTTGGTCAAATAACCCATTTAACCCAAATGAATTCTAATGAGCCAAAATCAAATCTAAGCCAAACTAAACCAAACCAATTAAAACAAAACATCTCAAATGATCCTATGAACTTGACCAAGCCCTTGGTTTGACCCAATTTGACCAATTGGTCAACTTAACCCAACCTAACCCAATTTGACCTAAATGAGTCAAATTGAGCTAAACCTAACCAAATCAACTCCGATTGACTTTAAATTTGGGCTAACCCACTTTTGGCTCATTTCAAATATGCCTAAATTAAATCAAATGCCAAATGATCATTCTACCATTGGGTCAAGGGCATCACATGAGACAAATCACCCATGTAAGTGGTAATTTTCCATTCCTTGGCCACTTGGTACTCTCCCAATGGTCCACCTAGGCACCTAGTACATTGTCCAACCTGACCCAAGGGGTGGTTGAATGGGCCATGACCCATGGGAGGTGAAATCACCTCATCCTCCCCATTTGCTCCCCATTTGGGCATTTGAAACCCATGGTCACCCTTGATTCCTCCTTGGTACCCGACCACGCTTCAACCAGGCTTCACTCCCCTTGCCACGACTCCACGAGATGGTTTGAGCGACAATTAGAAGCCAAACTTCGATCCCACCATCCGATTAAGATGAGGGAGAAGTGTATACACCCCCTCGTTTCCACTCAAACACACAAAAAAATTATTCCTCAGAGCCCTAACTACCCAAGATGACCTGCTAAAGCCATTCCCTAAGCTCCCAAGCTCATTCCTCATTCAAAAATGCCATTCCCATCTATCCCAAAATAGGACACTACCATTTTCTACCTAACTTCCCCATTTATTCATCAAACTCAAATTAACATTGCACTCACCTTCCTTAGGCCTCGCTGAGCAAGAATGAATCATCTCCCAAGCTTCCTGAGCATCGAAGATGGGACTTCAATCAAAGCTGAGCTCCAAATCATCAGTTCATGGCCTTCCGAGTGAACGTCGAGGAATTGATCCAATTATTGCTCAACAGGTCTTCATCTCCACTTGATGAATCTTCCTCAATCGTTTAAACCGCTGGTCCCAAAATAGAACACTACCATTTTCAACTTAACTTCCCCATTTATTCATCAAACTCAAATTAACTTTGCACTCACCTTTCTTAGGCCTCGCAGAGCAAGAATGAATCATCTCCCAAGCTTCCTGAGCACCAGAGGTGGGACTTTGATCAAAGCTGAGCTCCAAATCATCAGTTCATGGCCGGTGAGCGTCAATTGATCCAGTTTAAACTCAGAGGTCTTCATCTCCATTAGATGAATCTTCCTCAATCGTTCAAACTGTTGGTCTTGAGATTCGATGAGGTATGCTTCCAAAATTGATCCTTAGGCAAAAATTGCTTGGAGCATTTTGAAGAAAACTTGCATCTCGTGTGATCTTGACCATTGGATCCCCTCCAATCGATGTCCTGAAGGTGTGGGATCCTTTTAGAGTTGATTCGAGCTTGGGTAAGCTTGAATCAAGTAAGTAATGGTGAACAGACTCCATTCTTCCTCACTCACTTAACGTTAGATCACGTACCATCCATTCTATGTGATCAAAATAGACGGTCATGATTAAATCCACTAGATCGATCTAATTTAATCCTATTAAGTTATGGGATTAAATGTAGCCGTCTGATCTTAGATCAGATGGCAGATGAGAAAATGAGTTTGTCGTTGCCACATAGGTGCTGAGTTAGATAAATTTTAAGTAGCCAATTCCTTGGCGCCATGTGGAAAGTGCACCGCGTCACCGCGCCATGTGGTACCAATAAGATTAGGCTTTAATTAGGCTTAATTAATCATTTTTAATGGCTGAAACTTATAAAAATAAAAAAAAAATCATAGAGAAATAAAAAAATGCAAATGAATACTCATTTTAAAGGTATTTTAGAGGAGAATTAATTAAAAATATTCTTAACTAATTTTGAATAGTTATTAAGGTTCAATTACAAAATTTATTACCTTAATTACTCCTTAATTATTTGAGCAATTAATCCCAAATTTTGTGGGTTAATTTAATGGGACGACCTCTGCCTCCCACAATTTTCTTGGGATTTATTGCTCACTTAATTAGGAAAATTGGCTAATTAAACCTTAACTACTATTTTAATTTAATTAATGATTAATTAATCCCATGAACTATAGCAAATTGGTTAATTAAATTAACTAATCATTGCTCAATAGTAAGTGAACTATGGAATAGGGTTGGGACCCCTTTCCTTAAGTTCATTTCACCATTTTTTAAAATGAAATTAATTAAGATTTAACTAATTAATTAAATCACTTAATCAAATTGAAATCATAATCACATTAGACCTTAATTAATTAAATCATGGGGTAGATTTTTAGGTGTTTAATAACCTAAAGGAGTTTAATGAAATTATGGTTAGTCCACATGTGTGGGAAAACCATAAGAGTAATTAATTAAGTCCCTTAATCTAATTAACTATTAATTATTAGCCAATTGCATTAGGCCACTTTTATTTCCTAAGATCATTACAAGTTTATTTTCCATGCATATCATATTGGCTCATAATTATTTAGTTAATTACTTTAAGGTGACATAGGTAAGGGTACTTAATTCATCTAATTAAGGGTTCAACTTAATTAACCCATAAAATTAACTTAATTACATATCCTTAAATTAAATCAAATCACTAATGTGGGAATTAGTTTAAAATAACAAGTGATGATTTCTCTTCTCCTCTTTAAATCAAATCAAATCCAAAACTTAATTAATGTTGAACTCATTTTTAGGATGAGCTCTCAACCCCTCCATCTTAGACATATGATTCCTCTTAGACTTTAGAGATCCTTAGTCTTATGACACATCTAGTGATTAGGTGGACACTAAACCTAGCCCTAAAGACTTAGAAGAGTTAGCCATAGGAATGAATAGCTCATGCCTTGGGGTGTTACAAAAGTTGCCTACTTGACCTCATTTTTAGAATGAGCTCTCAACCCCTCCATCTTAGGCATAAGACTCTTAGACTTTAAGAGTTCCTTAGTCTTAAGACACATCTAGTGATTAGGTGGACACTCAACCTAGCCCTAGAGACTTAGAACAGTTAGCCATAGGATTAGGTCATCCCTTAGGGGTGTTAGGAAAATTTTCCTAACCTTAGCTTGAACCATTCCTCACCTTCCTTCCTTCAAGTCAAACTCCAAATCAAACTTATTTGATTTTCTCCAAACTCAAATTAATGCCACATGATTGAAATCCATGATTGAAACCCATGAATGAAATTCCTAAGTCCTTAAGTTTTCCTTTTAAGGACTTAGCCAAAATCATGGTCAAATCAATTCAAATTCATGGGATTTTTGCATAATTCATTTATACTCTCATTTATATTCACATATATAAATGAAATATAAATATAAATCAATCAATTCAAATCCAAAAATTATATACCAAATCTAAAATCCTTCTTAAGTCCTTACTTCTCCCTTAAGGACTTAGCCAAAATCATGATCAAATCAATTCAATTTCATGGGATTTTCTCATAATTCATTTATATTCTCATTTATATTCACATATATAAATGAAATATAAATTCAAATCAATCAAACTAAATTCAAAAATTCAAGCTTCAAACTCCAAAATTTCCTAAGTCCTTTAAATCCCTTTTAATGGACTTTGCCTAAATCATGATCAAATCACTCCAAATTCATGAAATTTTCTCATGACCCATTTATATTCTCATTTATATTCACATATATAAATTAAATATAAATTCAAACAATCAAAACCAATTCCAAAAATCAAACTCAATCCACTCAAAATCCAACCTAAGCCTTTCAAATCAAAATCTTGAACTTAGCCAAATCAACTTCAAATCAAGCCAAACTCTTGATTTTCCTTCATGATTCAATCAACCCTACAATCATGAATCCAAATATAAATACAAACTTCAATCACTAAATCAAAACCCAATTCAAAAATCAAACCCCAAATTCATTCATATTCTTCCTTTGAATATGAAATTGTCAAATGAATCAAAACCCATTTGACTTCAAACCACTTGCAAATGGATTTATATTCCAATCATAAGTCCATATACAAGTTCAATCAAACTCAAATCAAGCTTTGACCAAGCCATTTGACCCACTTAGGCTCACTTGACCCAAAGTGACCTAAAGTACCCTTATGAGCCAAATTCAAATCCTAACCAAATTGGATTGAACCAAACACATATATGCCTCTCATCATGATCAATAATCATCATGGGATGATCAATCAATCAAATTCGATCAAACCAAGTCAAACCTAAGGGTTGACCAAGTCAACACATAGCCAAAATGAAACCTAACATAGCCAAAATCCACAATAGGCCTAATTGATTGAAACCATTGATCTAAGTTCATTCATGAACTATGTTTGAACTTGACCAAGTCAACATTTGAGCCTAACCTAGCCCAATTGGCCACTTGACCCAAGTTGACCTAACTTGACCTAAAAAGTCAAAATGTGTCAAAACATGATCTAAGCCAAATTGATTGAAACCAATGGGTCAAGTTCATTCTAAATCACTTGTTGAACTTGACCAAAGCCTCAATTGGCCAACTAGACCTAACCTAGCCCAATTGACCTTAAACCCAACTTGACCTAAACTTAACCAAAATTAATTGGAAACAAAGATACCAATCCACTTCATATGACTAACTAAACCTAAACTTACCCATGACTTAGCTCAAATAGGTCAAATAGGTCAAATTGGTCAACTTGACCCGTTTGACCTAAATGAATTCATATGAGCCAAATTCAAAACTAAACCAAATTGAATCAAACCAAAGCCACCAAAGCATTTCAAATGGTCATATGAACTTGACCCAACCCTTGGTTTGACCTAATTTGACCAATTGGTCAAACAGTTGACCCATTTTGACCTAAATGGGTCAACATGAGCCAAACCCATCAAATGAACTCCAAATCCAATGAAACTTGGCCAAACCCATTTTCTCAACCCAACATACTAAATTCAAAAATTGGACATATGACCATTCTATGCCTAGGCCATAGAACAAATGTTGGTCAAATCCATGGGGAATTTGGTCAAGCCTATTCATATCAACTTGATACCTTCCTAATAGGTCAAGTGAACACTATGGAGGGTGGTGCACCCAACCCAATGGGTTTAGGTCAACCCAAATGGACCCAAGGCCAAAAATAACCCCATAGCTCAAATTGGCCAATTTGAAAACCTCCCTCCACTTGATTTGAAGCACATGGGAGGTTTCAATCCACTCCTTGGCTCAAACCAACCATGTGCCAACTTCAAACAGCCCAAACAACCCTTTCCATATGGTCAATTAGATCAAAATGGCATCCATAGCTTCGACCGTCTGATTGCCACAGGGGGAAATATACTCCCCCTAATTCAATTCAATTGACACATCTTCATTGTTGATTAAGTGCTAAAGAGTGTTAGGAGCCATTAGAGAGCAATCCTAAGCTTCCTAGAGGGATTTAGAAAGAGCCATTCTCGATTTTCATCTTTTGAAAATAGGGGAGCTCAACTGATTTCCAAACTTCTTCCACACTACAATCCACTTCAATTCCCTTTGCACACTCTCTCAGGGGACCAAATCAAGCTCACCTAAGCTCTCCCTCAAGTTCCAAAGGCAAGGAGAAGTTCAATTCGATCAAAGCCGCAAAGGAGAGGATGAGGTGTTGGTCCATAGAGCAATCTACATAACCAAAATACCTGATTCTTTGACAATAGCTTCGTCTCAACCAGACGAAGCTCCTCCAAGGGAATCGAGCACTGGTGATCACCTCCAATGAGGTATGCCATTTTGACCACTAGACATAAGGGGTGTTGGTCTTTGTGAAAAAAATGTCATGGATGAAAATTCAATTATTGGATAGGATTTCCATTAGTGTATGATGGTGTGTGAAAATCTTGTTCCAATCCAAGCTCAATTGAGCATGGATCTTCCCTTAGATCATGGACAGTCTCCATTAATCCTCAGGGAAGAACAGGGGTGATCCTGGCCGTCCATCCGCATATTTTGGATGGATGACAAAGATTAAAGGCATGTTTTATATATTGATTTATCCTTTTAAAACCACAGGGTGATTCCAGTTCAATCTTTGATCAAATGGCAGGTATCAAACCATGTTCACAACCATATTCCTACCTTGATGGGATGTTTAAGTGGCGACTCGGCGATGCGTGTAAAGCGTCGACCACCATGTGTGTTGTTGTAGGGTTAAGGGATTAGTAGGTTTTAATTATAATTAATCCCCTAAGCTTTAAAAATTTATCTCCCTAAATAAAAATCAAAAAATATGATGTAAATTTCCACTAAAAGATAATTCAATCTATAATATTTCAAAATTGGTTTTAATTGTTTTTGAATTATATCTTTCTCAAATTTTTTCTTTTATTGGAAATCTTTTTTTCTAATTACTACCTAATTAATACTCTAATTAATCCCAAACATCTTGGGTATGTTTTAGGGGTTGACCTCTACCTCCCCTAATTTTCTTGGAATTTATTGAAGGCTTAATTGGGGGAATTGCAAATGCATTTCCTAATTACCCCCCTTTTGTAATTAAGGGTAATTAATGGGTTTTATTAGTGTTTTATTCCCTTATTAAAGTTGATTAAGGTTTGATCCAGTGAATAGGAGGTTTAGGGAATAATTTTGGGGTATTTCCCTAAGCTATTCCCTTAACTCCCTTTTTCTTTCCATAATCCTTTCTTAATTAAGGGTTACTTCATTAATTACCCTCTTAATTAATTTATAACAATTCTAAAACCTTCCAAAACTTAATTAATCTACTTTGGGTAGATGCTTAGGTGTTCAAGAGCCTAAGTTCAATTAAGGAAATCAAAACCCAACTCATACGTGTGAGGGGTGTTTTGAAATTACTTAAGTTAAACACCTTAGTTTAATTAACCATTAATCAAGAGCCAAATTGCATTAGGACCTTTTCTTCCTGGGTGCATTGTAATTTTAAATTCATTGTGAGGATTTATATCATCTCATTGGCTCATAATTACTTGGTTAACTATGGTAAGGTGGTATAGGTAAGGGTTAATTAACATGCTTAAATCATACCTTAACCTAATCAAAATTTAAAATGAATCTAATCATCTAAAAATTAAACAAAAATGTCAAACACATGTGGAAATGGGTTAGAAACAACAAACTCAACTCACCTTTTTAGAATTAAATCAAATTTAAAATCAAACAAAAATCATACTAAATGAACTTTGGTTTACTTTAAGTTTTCTTATTTCATAAGATTATCTTTAGGATTTAATTAAAGTGAATGTGTTTACATGCTTTCATTGCTTTAGTTCTTTCCCCAACATGTTAAATATGTATGTCATGTGGTTTCATGCATTCATACTTCTCAAAATTCAAATTTAAAATGAAAATGTTTACTTTATGTCAAATTTGCATGTGTTGGCTAAAGTAAGAATATGAGTGGCTATTATCACTATTAAATTTAAATTATTTTAAAAATATATGAATCAATTGTCAAAATGGAAAGTATGTTACTTATATTTTAAATATAAGCTTGAATGTGAGTAAGATATAAGGATGTGCTTAGTATTGGTTTTCCTTCTCTTCTCTTTTAGTATAGTTTTGAATAGGATTTGGTAAGATGTGTGGTTCATTTGAAAAGAACCTAACACTTACCTAATTCTATATCCTATTCATTCCTACACTATCACTTAAGAAGGATACCTATGCTTCCATATATAAATTGCATAAACAAAATGAATCAACTAATACAAATTTGTACATTCTTTCTTTTCCATTCATTTCTTAAGGAAAGTGGTATATTAGTCTGGACAACCCTGAGGTTGCGAGGCTTTAAGTAGCCCTAAGTAAGTCTTGTACCTTACACCTCTGGTTAACAATGGTGTACTCACTTATGCTTTTCTACTCTCTTATGTGCATGTGAAAATTGGATAAGAAATCCCTTTTCTACTTAAGAAAAATCATGCATCATGAACTTCCAAATTTCCTTAAATGAATCACTTAGCATGCATCATAAAGTGTGTTAAACATTCTCATTTGTGTGTATAGATATGCTTAGGACTCATTCATATGCATGTTATACATGTTGGGAAAGAAATGAAGTGATGTATGTTTTGTGAATTTGGTTCATTTTATTTAATCTTAAAATGCCTTTCTTTTTGAATGGGCTTGTTTAGAGTTCATCTAAACTTAGGATTGATTAAAACACCTAATCAAAACATTCACTAAATCAAACCAAAAATATGAATCTACTTTAGAAATTACTTAGGTTAGGGAAGGAATAGAAGTTCTCTTCTCTTTCTCTCTCTTTATAACTTAGTAATTAATGGTAGGACTCATTTGAACCTAATAAAAATATGAAATAAAATCAACCCAAAATAACTAAATCACTTAAATGAAACCCTCCCCTAAGTTGAACATGCTTCACAGTTAGAAAATTCTAACTTAAGGCCATAGCTAGCATACCACACAAACCTCCAAAGCACACACATTAGGCTAAGTCACCACTTCTAGCTTTAGGTTAGGGTGATTTATGGTTTGATGCTTACTTTTATTTTGTGATATATGTTTTAAACTAGATGTTAGGATGTATGTGCATAGAATGAATGGTAGGACAATCATAGTCTAACCATTGTTTTCTATAGGGGATTGTGCTTAAGGGGCACTATATAAATAAAAATATAAATGCTTTTGCTATACAAGTGTTTAAACTCCTAAGCATAATCTAATAGGCCAGGTGAACTTAGTCACCCATGTGTGAGGTGATAAGTCCAATATAGTTGCTTGGGATTTGGTGGTTTGTTTAGCTAACCTTTGTTTTGCAGGTGTTAGCTAGATTTACTTTTCCTTTTCATGTAAATTTTGCAATTAGGATTTTGGAATGATTATTATGGGGATTAGGATGAACATTGGTCATAAGATTTCATCTTATGTACCACGTGAAATAGCATCCACCTTCCAACCATCCAAAAGAAAGAGCCAAAGAAGAAAGAAGAAAAGAAGAATGAGGAAATAAAGCTTGAAGACCCCCATAACAATGAATTCCTTACTTAATTGTATATATTTCATTTGTAATCTAGGTTGTATAAGGGTAGAGCTCTGCTACCCAATTTATTTTTTGGGTTTGTGTGGTGGCACCCGACCACACTTGGCCTCTTATTCTTTTTGTGATTAGCTTTATAAATTGATTGATGATTTGTTTAGCTTGTGCATTAAGTTACATTTTTTCCTAGTTTCTTTCTTGCTTTATGTATGGCCTAGATGTGGATTAGGCTCTTAGAGAAAAATAAATCTTTTACCAAATTTAATAATTCAAAACTAAAATAAAGAATTCAGAACCTCACTAAAGATTAGGTTTAAAATCAAGATAAAAGAATTAGCAACCCCTTAGCTAGATGAGTACTTTCTTTTATAATATCATGCATAAATGCATCTTGCTTCACCCTTGATTGGAGGGCTTCCACCTTTGCCAGAGAAACTTAGCTTGACCTTTGAGAGCTTGGTGGAAACACACCTCCTCTCTTCTCACTGATTTTGGCCAATAACTTTATTTTTCATGCATTAGGCATATGAATCTTATTATCCAGAGTCAAAATGATTGTCCAAAATGAAAAGAAAATGAAATCTAAATTGCATTAGATTTAGGTCATTTGAAGCATGTCCTTACATGATCTAGTCTCTTTAGGGAGTGAATTTAAGTAGTCTCTGTCTAAATAAATAACAGCCTAACTATCTTGCATAAAGCATATGACTTGCCTACATGTATTTAAAATCATAGGAGGAGTTAGTTGGCAGCCACCCTTAGGCGGTTGTAAGTCCAAGTAGTCGGGTGGTTTATCCTCTCTTATGGAGACAAATAAAATACCCTTTTTACCTTAGATTTAGGTTATGCTTTCGGCTCTCACCGAAGCTCCTTAGATTTAGGTTTTGAGGTTGCTTCTCTCCCCTTTATGGGCCATATGCATAATTCCTCACCTCTTAGGCATTTTCTTAATCTTCTGTTATGGAATCATAAGTCCTAAATTTCTAATGAAAATTGTAACTCAAACAAATTAATGTAAAGCCCAACCATAGGATAGTTTGGGATGCTCGCTAGGTTTCCTAGCATCGTGGACATCTCCTACTTACCTTCATTTTGGCTTGATAATAACACTCTCTCTTTGATCAATCCCATTTGATCTTCAAAAATGAACCAATTAATTGATAGTCTCTTCCTATTGGAACCTTTGAAGACAATGATCATTTACCTTAATCGAGAGTATTCCTAAGGGATCTCGCCCCTTAGGATGTAATTAACTATGGCGGCTTGCCCCTGTAGGGAACTTAACAAACTCGATTTAAAATAAACCCTACTTTACTTTTCCATGTAAAGTAGGGGAAGAATCTGGTACATATGTAGACCCATTGTCCTTAGGAGCCCTTATTGAGGTGATTAGATCCATTAAAAGGTAGTGACTTCTATCTCTCGAGATAGTACACACTTCCTTGATGATGTAGATCACCTGAGTAAGCACATCTGTGGATCTGCATGGCATCCCAAAAAGATGAATTTTTATATTCTTGCCTTTCACCCACATATGAAGGCGACAATATAGAAATTTTTCTCCTTAGATTTTTTTGGCAACTCCACTGGGGATGGTTCCTCTCTCCATCTTTGGTAAATGATCATTGTCTTCAAGTATCGATAGTGGGTTTGCACTTTAGTATGAATTTGAGACTATCTTTCTTTTTGTTGGCAGTTAGCTTATTTCATTCTTAAGTTGAAAATGAGCATCTTCCTTCAATCCATTTTGATGAAGATTTCATTTTCAAAATAAGATGAACAATCATCTTTCCAAAAATGACAATCAAAAATAAAACTTTCAAAAAGCACACATGAACCTTTCCATTCAATACACTCACTCCTATTGAATGAAGGTTTCATTTTTAAATAAAATTAAGTTTTCCAAATGCACTATTGAACATCTTTCAATTCACTTTGATGAAGATTTCATTTTCAAAATAAAATGAACAATCATCTTTCCAAAAAATCAAAATCAAAATAAAAAAAAAATAAAGTTTTCAAAAAGCAAATATGAACCTTTCCATTCAATACACTCACACATATTGAATGGAAGTTTCATTTTCAAATAAAATTAAATTTTTCAAAAGCACATATGAACATCTTCATTTAATATACCTAAATTTATTGAATGAAGATTTCATTTCCAAATAAAAATAACATCATTTGAAAATCCCACTTAAACATATCCCATATATGATTAAGTTGGAATTCCTTTTTTTAAAAAAAGTAATAATCACACACAAAACAAAATTTTTACATTTCAAAAATAAGATTGATTTCCATCTCAACATACCCAAATTTGTCAAATGGAAGTCCTCTTTTCAAAAATAAAAAAAATCAACAATCATATTTTTTAAATTTTCAAACACATTTGGAACTTCATCTAGCATACTCAAATTTGCTAAGTGATGTCTCCAAATCCAAAATCAAAAAGTTTCAAAAACATTTGGAACTCCATTTAGCATACTCAAACTTTCCAAGTGAAGTCTCCAAATCCAAAATTAAAAAAAATTCAAACATTTTTGGAACTTCTTTTAGCAAACTCAAATTTGCTAAGTGAAGTCTCCAAATTCCAAAATCAAACAATTTTCAAACATATTTGGAACTTCATTTAGCATACTCAAATTTGCTAAGTGAAGTCTCCAAATCCAAAATAAAAAATTTTCAAACACATTTTGGAACTTCATTTAGCATACTCAAATTTGCAAAGTAAAGTTTCCAAACCCAAAATAAAAAAAATTTAAACATATTTGGAACTTCATTTTACCATACTCAAATTTCTAAGTCTCCAAATTCAAAACAAAATTTTCTAAACATATTTGGAACTTCATTTAGCATACTCAAATTTGTTAAGTGAAGTCTCCAAATCCAAAATCAAAAAATTTCTCAAACGACTTTTTGGAAATTCATTTAGCATACTCAAATGTGCTAAGTGAAGTCTTCAAATTCCAAAATCAAAAATTTTCAAACATATTTGGAACTTCATTTAGCATACTCAAATTTGCTAAGTGAAGTCTCCAAATCCAAAATAAAAAATTTCAAACACATTTTGGAAATTCATTTAGCATACTCAAATTTGCTAAGTGAAGTCTCCAAATCCAAAATCAAAATTTTCAAACACATTTTGAAATTCATTTAGCATACTCAAATTTACTAAGTGAAGTCTCCAAATCCAAAATAAAAAATTTTCAAACACATTTTGGAACTTTATTTAGCATACTCAAATTTGCTAGGTAAAGTTTCCAAACCTAAAATCAAAAATTTTGAAACACATTTGGAACTTCATTTTAGCATACTCAAATTTGCTATGTAAAGTCTCCAAATTCAAAACAAAATTTTCAAACATATTTGAAACTTCATTTAGCATACTCAAAATTGTTAAGTGACGTCTCCAAATCCAAAATCATCTCAAACGACTTTTTGGAACTTCATTTAGCATACTCAAATTTGCTAAGTGAAGTCTCCAAATCCAAAATCAAAAATTTTTAAACACATTTTGGAATTTCATTTAGCATACTCAAATTTGCTAAGTAAAGTTTCAAACCCAAAATCAAAAATTTTCAAACACATTTGGAAATTCATTTAGCATACTCAAATTTGCTAAGTGAAGTCTCCAAATTCAAAATCAAAAAATTTTCAAACACATTTGGAACTTCATTTAGCATACCTAAATTTGCTAAGTGAAGTCTCCAAACCCAATATCAAAAATTTTCAAACAAATTTGGAACTACATTTAGCATACTAAAATTTGCTAAGTGAAGTCTCCAAAGTCAAAACCAAAAAATTTCAAGCACTTTTGGAACTTCATTCTTTAGCATACCAAATTTGCCAAAGAAAAGTTTCCATTTCCAAAAACAAAATCAAATCAAAAATTTTGAACACATCATTTTGAACTTCATTTAGCATACCCAAATTTGCTAAGTGAAGTTTCCATTTCACAAAACTAAGTGAGACTTCATCTTTAGCATACCATATTTGCTAAAGTAAAGTCTCCACTTTCAAACAAACCAAAACAAAAATGAAACACTTAGGATTTCCTTAACATACCTAAATTTGCTAAGGATCTTACTCTTTCAAAAATCAAAACATCCAAAAACAAAAATGAAACACTTAGGATCTTCTTAGCATACTTAAATTTGCTAAGAATCCCATTTTTAAAAATCAAACAAAACACACTTGGATTCTTCACTTAGCATACCTAAATTTGCTAAGTGGGAATTCCA
The DNA here is from genome assembly GCA_021442155.1 of Cymbidium sinense. Classification (NCBI taxonomy): domain Eukaryota; kingdom Viridiplantae; phylum Streptophyta; class Magnoliopsida; order Asparagales; family Orchidaceae; genus Cymbidium; species Cymbidium sinense. The sequence goes on along the minus strand of CM038218.1, from coordinate 58,040,647 downwards.
ATTTTCGAAAATCCAAACAACAATTCAACAAAAAGAAACAATCATTTTCAAACACTTCACTTAGCATACCCAAATTTGCTAAGTAAGTAAAATTCCAAAATCACCAAACAAAGATAAAATCAATGGACCCTTACTTTAACATACCCAAATTTGTTAAAGAAAGGGTCTTCAAATCAAAAATATAAATTCAAACAAACATGAACCTATGGAAGCATCCTTCTTAAAATATCTAAATCCATCTTTCAACATACCTAAATTTGTTGAACTTGGATTCATATTAAAAAAAAATCCTCTTTCAATCAAATTTCTAAATCTTCTCAAATCTATTTGAACCCCACTTAACACTTCCAAGATGTTGGATGTGGGTTCAAATTCTTCAATTAAAATTTAAAAATCAACAGAGATAGAAATATGATACAAACTCATTTCCTATTGCAATTTCTCACCATTAGTGACAGTACAACAACATTGCAATTTTTCTCAGTCTTTGCAGTTAATATGAAATGGTAGGCTCACAGAAATTTGATTTCACCTTCCCTCATGGCATGGATTTAGCTTTGGACCAAGCCAACTTCCCTTGACTGGATCATACACACATTATCCACTTTGGTAGGGGATTCGAGGGAGCGAGGATTACATGTGAGGGCACTCCCCTTATGACAATCAATAGGACCACGGTGAGGTAAGCGGTCATCGGATTGATCTATCTTATCGATCTCCTCACTGAAGAGGAAAGTAGTGGCGCCCCACAGCTTTAGTAGAAAGTACCATAGTACCTACAGTGCCCCATGGTTTCATGTTGCCCCTGAGGGTTAGCACCCTCTCATTTGTACCAAAGGTAAGGCTCCCTGATCTCGTTTTGCCTCCCTACTTTTGAGTATGGTCTAGTTCTCACTCCCATCCTACTAGGATACATGAGGAACAAAAGCATGATCAAGCACACCAGATTGCGGAGATGATGGCGCCTCATGTTCATGGAGGAGTTCCCCTGCTCGACTTCACCACCGGTTATAGAAACCGCCCATCCTCTCTCCGATAGAGGATGTTAGAGGATTCACACATCATCTCCACGGTGGTACAACATCGCCAAGCTTGAGTGAGGTCGTTGACCTCTCACCTTGTGCCGTAGGCGAGCTTCTGATGTTGAGTGCATAGCTCAATTTGATCTGAGATCCATCATCCCCCGCAATATGGGGAAACATATCTATCAGGAGAGGGCTAGAGAGACCCATAGATCTATTCACATTACCAGTAGGGAGAGGCGGTGGTTCAATCGCCATTCGACAGCATCCACACTTGTTAATTTTCCAGCTCAGCGGGCTACTCGCGCTGACCATACCGACAACATCCTACTTACTAGGACAAGTCATCACAGGAGGATAGCTCTTGTGCATAGAGAGTCGGTGGTGTCTCCACCACCACTCTATCCCTCGTCTCGCCATCACCAGTCCAAGTCATAGCATCTCTAGTTCCAATAAAGGCCATGAAGAGCATATCCAGGGAGAAGCGCACCCCGTTATTGATCCCACTACGAATGAGGGATCCTACCCCATCTACACCGCCTATTGTGGTGAGGTCAAGCTCTCCTGCTCGACCTTCTACCCTAGTGGTGGTGCAGAAGGAGTGGTGACCCCAAAGCATCATGGTCATCCCTTCACCAACTCCGCCAGTACAGCAGGATGTGGAGATGGTGATAGTTATTTTAGAGGTAGCTGATCGTAGTCCAGCTGCACCAAGGATAGTGGACCAACCTAGAATGTCACACCTTTCATACCTAGTGGTAGTTAGGATTGTCTCTCATCTAGTGAGTACAGTCCACATAAGATTGACTCCCCAGTGGTATGCAAGGTCCAGTGCCTCTCAGTGCACGATAGTGATCACACTAGTCAGCCAAAGATATTTGTACCTGCAAAAATTGATCATTCTTTAGATGAGATAGTGGCACATTATTTTATGGAAAAGAAGGAGATTTTGGGGTATGATTGGTCAGATGAAGAGAAAGTCAGCTTCAATCCCAATAAAGATGACTTGTTGGGAGACTCAGCTAGAGTCTGCATGGTTGATACTAGAGGATCTCTTCACAGGGAGCAATAGGCCATGGAAGGTGATGTGGTTGACCAGGAAGTCATCGCCCAATCAGCCCAGCACCTCCTACATCAGTTGAGGTAGAAATATGAGCAGATAGATAGGATGGAATGATAGCTAGAGGACTTGTTAGTAGCCATTTCAGTACTCCAGAAATAAGCCTGAATAGTTCATCCTACTACAATCGACATCAGTCAACCTGAGTTAGTGCATGTCTTGGACCCAGCCAAGACTTTACCTCCCATTGAGCAAGGTAGCACTCGTATGTATAGGAAGGTAGTGGAAAGTACCTCCATATAAGAAAAAGACATAAAATCCATGGTTGAGCAGCAAGTGAATGAAGCGTTGGCTCAAGCTTGGAGAGGATCATCTGTTCAAAAGGGTAGACCATACCTGAAGGAATTTGATTCAATCCAATATCCCAAGGATTTCATGCCACCTTCCTTCAATAGCTTTGATGGCAATGGAAATCCAAGGCAGCACATAGCACACTTCAGGGCCAGTTATTGCAACGTCAGTGGCAGCAATGCTTTGCTTTTCTTCCTCTTCGTTAGTAGCCTAACAGGGATTGCTTTCAATTGGTATGTAAACTGCCCAACAATTTAATAAAGGCATTTCCTGAGTTAGAGCAACTCTTTATCTAAAGGTTTACTGGAGCTTAGCAAAGAGTTACTATAGGAGATCTCGTTGAAGCACAACAACACCCCAGTGAGTCCCTTGTTGATTATATTCTCTGATGGCGTAACCTGAGTATGAAATGCGAGTCATAGCTATCTGAGTAGCATGCCATTGAAATTCTTTTAAAGAATATTCATGGCCTGACCACCTTCATGCTTAAGGGCTTCACTATCAAGACATTTGAGAAGCTAATTAACAAGGTGGATAGTCTATAAAGAGAGGCCAAACAGTTGCCTTTTCAAGACTAGTTGCCTAAAGCAAAGCCACAAAAGGTCCATGAGAAGAAGCTAGGAGCTGTGACAACGATAGATAAAAGGAAGCAGCCAGCTAGAGATCAGTCTGAGAGACCACGACCTCAGTAGCCTCCACCTCCTTTGCCTCCACTGAGGCAGCTCTACCGGCCTCCACAATAGCCTCCACGATCAGCACTGCCACCGCCTCAACCATACCACCACCACCAGCAGCACACATACCCGCCGCCAGGTAGCTATGGTCCACCTACTTTTTTAGATAAGCTTAACAAACCTTATTCTTTAAGAGGGAGGTAATTAGGAAGATCTTTAAGAATCTCTTAAAGAAGCTGATTTTCAGCTACCCGAGCCCAAGAGATCGAAGGAAGTAGGAAAAAGTCATGATCCAAACTTTTACCCTTATCATCATATGCTAGGCCATGTTTTGGAGAATTGCTTCACATTCAATGACCGCTTGAACATTGAGGTGAGAAGTTATCCCATAGGAATACCTTATGGAACAACCATCCAATTCCATTAGGGTAATCCTTGGGGATACATGTGATCTTACCAAAACTAAAGAAGGTTGGGATATTTCTCTATCCAAAACCTTTAAGAAGATCATCTAGAAGATCTAGAAGCTTTCCTTGCAGGTTCCTGAGTCAGCTCAAACCTCCAACATCAAAGAAGATTTGTAAGTTGCCAGTGCCAACTCAAAGAAAGGGGGAGCTCAACAGCTGCAGTAGTATGTGTCAGCCCGGGATAGCCCATTAGCATAACCACTGACCTAGTCCAGCCTCCTGCCTATAGTTGCAGCTTCCACACCGGTGACTTCTTCCACTTTAGCTAGCTCTACTTCTTCTACTAGTAGAACTCTTGTATCGGCAGATAAGGGCATCAAATCCCTTACCCCACTCACTTTACTTGATTTCTACTTTGTACCTCCAAGCAATTCGAAGAAATTAAAGAATAAAGCTAGTTTGAATTACATATGTGTCACTTCTGATGGGTTGTCTTCTTCTATTCCTAATGATAACTCTTCAAGTCAAAATAGCTATAATAATTCAAATCTTCCTCTTTCTCATTTAGAGTTGTACTTTCCTACTCTGAATACTATGGGTTCACCTCTTGAGATAGACTTAGAATCATTCAATTCTGAGGGTCCCATAGGAGAAGCTATAGGTGAGCCTGATGTGCTAGTAAAACCTTCCATTACCCTGCAATAAGAGATCACCGAAGTCAACCTCCATAGTGGGAAGCTTCTACTTCCTAAGGCAGCACCATAAGATAAAAGGAAACAAGTCATTGGTACAGAAGATCAAGAAGCCCTTCCAGGATGCTCCACACTTAGATATGCTTGTGGAGGACCAACCTAAGGTGGACTACAATGTTCTTTCTCATCTAAGAAAGTTGCCATCTAAGCTAAGAATATATAATGCCCTTGTCTTATCCAAAGAGATGAGGGAATCACTAATCAAGGCTCTCCTTGATCCTGAAATATGCTTAGCTAACCGCTATAGGTGAGGAGGCACATTATACAAAAAAGCTCAAGAGATCACCTTCACAGATGAAGACCTTCTTCTAGGGGACTTGGAGCACAACCATCCCCTCTACATCACAGTCAACATGGATAAGTTTAGACTTGCCAGAGTTCTCATGGATCCAAGTGCATTGGTGAACATTATGAGTCCAAAGACCTTTGCCTATTTGAGGATCGACATCTCTACACTCCGAGGAGATCGAATGTTGTTGAAAGGATTCAATGAACAAGGTGAGAGGACTTTAGGTTCTACAATGTTACCTTTGGAGATAGGTGACTGGAAGACTGAAGCTAAGTTTTACATCATTGATTCGAATACTTCGTTCACAGCTTTGCTTGGCAGGCTTTGGATACATAAGAATAAGATTATTCCATCCTCCCTCCATCAGTGCATCAAGTTCAAAAAAGATGGGATTGACTACTATGTTAATGGAGATGAAAAGCCATTTTCACTTAGAGAGGTTGAGATTTATGAGGATGTGACCTACTATCTTCCTTAAAACACCTTTTCTTGAGAACTTGGACATAATTCAAATTCAAAATCAAAAGAAAGAGAAAATGAATAAAAAGAAAGGATAAAAGAAAATGAAAAGAAAAATAATGATCCAAGTAAATAAGAAAGGGGAAATGAGGAAGAAATAGATCCGCATATCACATTCCACCCACAGTTCATTCCATCATATGAACATGTGGGTAGGATGGCTCAACCTCCACCAGGTAGAGGCAGAGGCAGAAATAGAGGTAGTTCAAGAGGTGGGAGACTGCCTAGTTGGCCATCAGCCAACAGAGGTTGTGTTTCAGTTCATAAGTGTATCCCTACTATTCACATAGACTTGGAATCGAGCTCAGAGGAAGAGTCTAATGTGATTAGTATACCAACCAACCCCTCTCAATGGGTTCCATTGGAGGGGACTTTCGATCTAGATAGAGACAAAGACCAGACCTCCAGACAAAGCAAAGTATTCGAATCTGGTTTATGTGAAACTATTAGGCAACAGTTAGGAACCTTAGCTCTAACCTCACTTACATCTCAAAAAGTTGAAGGTTTGATAGTTAAGGAAGTTCTTAAGTCTTCTAGTGATATAAAACAGAAGAGGCTCTTTTTGGGATCATCATCCTCAAGTCCTGAAGTTAATGTAGAACTTGAGGAGGATTCATTTAAAGAATTAATGGAATTATCATTTGACTTTTACTAGCCTTGTGTTCATAATCTTATACAGAAATGTTTAGTTCCTCATACATGGTCTAAGCACAGGTCAGAGTATTTCGAAAAGCTATGGAATAATACAACCAGGGAAGCATAATCAAGAGTAGGACTAGGATTTAGTACTGGGTCCAGTCGATGATGATGATTATCTTAGTTGTTACCAATCATTTGGAGTCTGATAGGTTCTTCTCACACACCCCCAACTCTTATGAGAATGTGTGTTTAGAAATCTCAGATTATCTAGATGATCTCCAAATCAAAGAGGCACCACTAGAGTTTGAAGAGGAGATTTTTTCAATAATAGACAAGCTTAAGAAAATCAACCTCAGGACAGAAGAAAATCCACACCCGACATACATCAGTTCGTTGCTGAATGAAGAAGAAACCAATGACTTAGTTAGGCTATTAACTGAGTTTAAACACTGCTTCACATGGAGTGATGAAGAGATGCCCGGATTATCTTTTGACATAGTAGTCCACAAGCTTGCAATAGATCCTAACGCTACCCTTATTAAGTAAGCTCCTAGATGTATGCGATTAGAAATTGAACAATAGGTCATTTCTGAAGTCAAGAAACTGATCAATGCTGGTTTTATCAGGGTAGAAAAATACCCTACCTTGTTAAGTGTCATCCTAGTTAAGAAGAAGAATGGCCAAATTCACATATGCATCAATTTTAGGGACTTAAACAAGGCATGTCCTAAGGATGAGTTTCCTCTTCCTATACCAGAATTAATGGTGGACATCACCTCATCTCATGTAGTCTTCTCTTTCATGGATGGGTCATCTGGCTATAACAAAATCAAGATGCTCCTGAAGATGAAAGAAACACTACTTTCTGAACACCGATCAAAATATTTTGTTATAGGGTCATGTCTTTCGGCCTTAAAAGTGCTAGTGCTACATACCAATGGGCCATGACTCAGATTTTCAATGAACTCATTCATCACCAAGTTGAGTGCTATGTTGATGATCTAGTAGTCAAGAGCAGAGAACAGGAAGACCATCTCTTTGACTTGAGAGTAGTTTTTGAACAATTAAGATAATACAACCTCAAAATGAATCCCCTGAAGTGTGCATTTGGAGTAGCTTCAGGGAAATTCCTTGGGTTTGTTATTCAACACCTAAGAATAGAAATAGATCTTAAAAAGATCAAAGCTATCTTAGAAATGCCACCTCCTAAGAGTTTAACTCAACTTAGATCCTTCCAAGGATGGCTAGTGTATCTAAGATGCTTTATCTCCAACCAATCAGGAAGATGAAAGCCATTTTCAGCACTTGTCAAAAATGATGCCAAATTTAAATGGGATGATAAGTATCAAGATAAAGATATCATGCGATTCTGTGAAGCCGCCACCCTAGCTCCCCATTCTGCAAAGCCACTCATCCCTCTACACTACGCATTGGATGACTCTGCTCTGGCTCCATAAGCCAAGGGAAGGAGAATGCTCTCTACTACCTCAGCCGTCATCTTATTTCTGTTGAAGCAAACTATCCACCTATTGAGAAACATTTCCTAGCTTTGATCTTTGCTTCCCAAAAGCTATGACACTACATGCTTTCTCTCAAGGTGAACTTGATCTGTAGAACAAATCCACTGCAGTATCTCATGACACACCAACGCTATCCGGATGTTTAGCATGCTGGTCCATGATTCTCTCATAGTTTGATATCACATTCGTACCCCTCCATGTGGTAAAAGAACAGGCACTAGCAGATTTCTTAGCAACACACCCACTTTCTGCTGATTCTCGGCATAGTGATGATCTCCCTAATGAACAAATCATGAACTTAGGGGAGGCTGACAACCGTTAATGGGAGATGTACTTTGATGGTTTAGCTTCTTTTCTCAAAAGTGAAGCACCAAGATCTATTCTCCCAGGAAAGGCAGAGGTAGGAATAGTTCTTCTAACTCGAGATCATGATGTGATGAGATTCTCATATTATCTTTCCAACCCCTGCACCAACAACGAAGCTGAGTATGAGGCTTTGATTGCAGATGCAGGTTAGCCATCACTATCGATGTAGCATCAACATATTTGGGGATTCTCAGTTGGTTATCAACCAGATTACCGAGCACTACTAGGTCGTCAAACCCAAGCTTCTTCATTACTACGAGTATACCATGAAGCTGTTGGCCCAAATTCTTGGAGTCACCATCTATAAGGTTCCCCGAGCAGAGAACACAGTAGCAGATTCTTTGGCCAAACTTGAAAAAGAATTGGTATGTCTAGAACATGAGTCTATTTCAATAAGGGTGCAAAATAGACAAATCATATCCCTTATTGATGTTGAACTCATCGGGAGACTTTCTCTTGAAGGGGAGGTTGTCGTTGCCAAAATGGACAAGGAGCTGGATTGGAGGCAACCGTTTATAGATTACTTGAACACTGGCAAACTACCTCAAGAAAAGTAATAAACCCATCAGGTGAAACAAAGAGCTCTCTCCTATGCTCTTGTTGATGGCACCTTGTACCACCGGTCCTTTGACCAAATATGGTTATGCTGTTTAGACAAACATGAAGCTCATGGCATTGTAATCGAAGTACATTCAGGTTATGCGGAGCACATCAATCTGGTCCAAAGATGAGAATGAAGATCAAGCGACATGGATACTACTGGCCTTCAATGATTACAGACTACATGGATGTAGCTAGGAGATGCCATCAGTGTCAGATACACGGTGTGGTCCTCCACCAACCACCTAACATTCTACACCTTACATTGGCCTCATGGCCATTTGAGTGTTGGGGTACTAGCATTGTAGGTCCGATCGATCCTCCTTCTTCCAAGGGGAATCATTTCATCTTAGCTGCCATCGATTACTTTTCCAAGTGGGCAGAAGCCATCCCACATAGAGAAGTCATAGCTTAGCATGTGCTTCAGTTTTTTAGGAACCATATCCTATATAGGTTCGGGGTCCCTCAACAAATTATATCCGATAATGGTACTGCATTCAAAAGCACGAAGATCAACAGCTTCGCCAGGAGACACGATATAGATTGGAGATACTCCACCATCTACTACCCTAGAGAAAATGGCTTCGCAGAAGCATTCAACAAAACTCTCATCCATATACTGAAGAAGACTCATGATGGCAATAAATGATAGTGGAACAAGCAGTTGGTTGAAGCCTTGTGGGCCTAAAACACCATATATCAAACTCCAACTCAGTCTACCCTATTTTCCTTAGTGTATGGGTCCAAAGTTGTTCTACCTTTAGAAGTTCAACTCATGTCACTAAGGATAGTATTGGGTAGTAAGATCACTGCAGAGCAGAATACAAAGTTGCGATTAGAAGAGCTTGAAGGCTTGGAGGAGAGTCGCCTACGGGTGTGCCAGAACCTCAAGTTGTACAAAGCCAAAATGATTCAAGCTCACAACAAGCTGGTCCACCCTAGATCTTTCTGAGTAGGAGAACTTGTGTTAGTCCTAAGGAGACCAATTATTTCTCATCAAAAAATGGGAGGCAAGTTTGAACCCAGTTGGGAAGGCCCTTATATTATAAAGAAAGCCTACCAAGGAGGATCTTATCAGCTTATTGATTGTAAAGGGGAACACATGATGCTTCCAATTATTGGCCTCTATCTAAAAAAATATTACTTATGAAACAAATCATGTTTGAAAATAATTATTAACAAAAAGAACAAAAATTTAATTCCATTCATCAAATCTTCTCTTCTTTCGAAGCGTTGTTTGTTTGTCTTGCGAATCCACCATTACGTGTTTAGGGTAGGTGTAAGAGTCCCCTAGTGGCATCTTATCACTCTTTCACAACACAAACATAGTCTCCCGATGCTATTAGAATAGGAGTAAAAGAACCCGAGAGGCATGCTATTTTGATTAGCATAACTAAGATAGGTGTGAGAGAACCCAAGTGACATCCTTTCTTAGTGGGTATCCTATTTGCCATCCATGGTGCCATTCCATCAATCCCTAGCATGTTTAAGGTAGGTGTAAGAGTTAGCCAGAGGCATCCTATTCCTTTTAACACATGCACAACAACAAACATAAATCTTTTGTCTCAAGCTATTTTGATCTGGGAACAAGCCCCTTATGGCACTCACTCATTAGCTGCTCTAGGTCAGGTCTACATGCTACCTTGCTAGTATGTCACCCTACTGATCACTTGCTGGAGGATGTGAGTCCATGAGCTTTCTTCCTAACTTGACCAATGAAAACTAATGAGCGCCCTATTAGTATGGTAGTCTTCACTACCTAGCTAATAAGCTACCTCATGTTGACTTTACTTAAGAAAATGTGAGTCCCCATGCTTTCTTCTTGAACTATCCATCATGCTCTAACTAGGTCGAGTATATTTGAGGTTTAGGATAAGTCCCCCAGAGGCTCCTTTCCTCTTGACTACTTTTGAGTCGATATAGCTCCCCTAGTGGCATTCACTTAGTAGTCGCCCTATGTCAGATAACACCTGTCGAGCCAAAGATAGACAATCCCAACAATCAATTCTGCTATTAGAGGATGTGAGTTCTCGAGCTTTCTTCCTAGGCTGATTATTGCAAATCGATTGGCACTTTAGGTTGGTTGATGTTCATTATGCTGACAATGACACATCTAGTGGATACACCACTCTTGGCAGATGTGAGTCCCACTTTCTCCTTGAGTTAGCCATCAAATACATATTAGATATATGACTAGCCATGTCATCTTCTCCAAGGTTTTTTGTTAAGCCCTTAGCAGTGCCATCCCCTGTGGGCACTCTATTTGGATCACATCCTTTGTGACTCTATTTAGACATTACCTGGGTTACTCTTGGATTGGATAGTCTCCCTTTCCTAGTAGCCACCCCTGTGGTTGGAGAATTTGTTCAGCGGATGCACATATTCTCTCTTGGTTCAATAAATCTGAGATAGGACTAAGCTGATATAAGCTCCTTCTTAGTTTGATCCCTTACAAATTAATAGGGTCCATGATAAAACAACTAAACAAACAAATAAATTAATTCACTTGTGGATCAGGAATTTGAGCCCCCAAAGGGCCCCCTTTTTCTTAAGCAGGCATCCTATCTTTAGGGCAGTGTTAGCAAAACTCCCTATAGGAATTTTCTGACTACCTGAGTTGAGATAAGTCCCTTGGTTGGTACTCACTTCGTAGTCGTCTTAGGTCAGGTTCAATCTATTTTTCCATAAACAGGTTACCCCGATAGTCATTCTATTTTGGAAGATGCAAGACTATGAAACATTCTTTCTAGCATGATTGTCGCAAACTGACGGGCAGCTCTAGGTCGGGTTTGATTTATTGCCCAAAGTAACCGATCACCCCAGTGGTCTTTAGTAGTGGAAGATGTGAGTCCCCAAGCGTTCTTCCCTTTAATTGATCATTGCAAACTGAAAGGCACTCCTTTGGTTGGATAGTTCTCCCATCGGCAGGGAAGCTACTCCCTTTGGTTCAATAAATCTGAGATAGGTCTAGGTTGATATAACTTTCTTCTCTATTTAATCCATCGCAAACCAACAGAATCCATCAAAACAAATCTAAAAATGAAATTAATTATTGACTATCCTTGAGATGATTTAAGTCCCCTAGTGACATTCACTCAATAGTCAGCCTTAGGTCATGCTCGATTTGTTTCCCAAAGCAGCCGATCACCCTAGTGGTTCTTTGTTTCTAGAAGATGTGAGTCCTCGCGCTTTCTTCTTAAGACTTGGCCATTGCAAATCAAAAGGCACCCCTTTGGTTGGATAGTCCTACCTTATGGTTGGTAGACTACTCTCTTTGGATTGGTAAATCTGAGTTATGTCTAGGCCTCCATGGCCCCTATACAATGCAGTTCATTGCAAATCGACAAAATCCATCAAAATAAACTAACCTAATAAATGAAATTAATCTTGACTATCTTTGGAGTCGATCTAAGTCCCCCTAGAAGCATTCACTCATTAGTCAGCCCTAGGTTGGGTTCAATCTGTTGTCTTACCAATAGATTATCCCAGCAACTGATCCCTACTTTGGAGGATGTAAGTCTACACGCTCTCTTCTATGCAGTGCATCGAAAGGCATCCCTTTGGTTAGTCTACTATGTGTTTAGTAGACCCCTTTGAATTGATAAATCTGAGTTAGGTCTTGGCCTCCATGGCTCCTACTAAGTGTAGTCCATCGCAAACCAACAGGGCTCATCTTAAAAATTCAAATCTAACAAAATTGAAATGAATTCAACCCTCTTTCCTAGTGGAAATTTTTCCTCAATGAGACTCAAATCAAATCAAACCTCTCATCCCCTTGTGGATGACTTGAATCTGCTTCCCTAGTGGAAGGTTCATATTCTATCCCTTAGTGGATTCTTCCCTCTCTCTTATGTCCTTGACATAAGTAGAGCCACATTGCACTAAGCTCTGGATTCTTTCTACACCTCGAGTTAGGGATAGATTATTTCTATTAGTGCTCATGATCTTTTGGTGTTGTTGATCATTTTGGTCAACACCAATACGTGCGGTGTTCCTTGTCAGTCACACCACACCTATTGGACGCCCTTTGTTGAACTCATTTCTAGAATGAGCTCTCAACCCCTCCATCTTAGGCATAGGACTCCTCTTAGACTTTAAGAGTTCCTTAGTCTTAAGACACATCTAGTGATTAGGTATACACTCAACATAGCCATAGAGACTTAGAAAAGTTAGCCACAAGAATAGGTCATGCCTTAGGGGTGTTAAGAAAATTTGCCTACCCTTAGCTTGAACCATTCCTCACCTTTCTTCCTTCAAGTCAAACTCCAAATCAATCTTATTTGATTTTCTCCAAACTCAAATCAATGCCACATGATTGAAATCCATGATTAAACCCATGAATGAAATTCCTAAGTCCAAATCTTTCCTAAGTCCTTTAAGTTTTTCTTTTAAGGACTTAGCCAAAATCATGGTCAAATCAATTAAAGTTCATGGGATTTTCTCATAATTCATTTATATTCTCATTTATATTCACATATATAAAAGAAATATAAATATAAATCAATCAATTCAAATCCAAAAATTATATACCAAATCTAAAATCCTTCTTAAGTCTTTAATTCTCCCTTAAGGACTTAGCCAAAATCATGATCAAACCAATTCAAATTCATGGGATTTTCTCGTAATTCATTTATATTCTCATTTATATTCACATATATAAATGAAATAAAAATTCAAATCAATCAAACTAAATTCAAAAATTCAGGCTCCAAACACCAAAAATTTCTTAAGTCCTTTAAATCCCTTTTAATGGACTTAGCCTAAATCATGATCAAAGCACTCCAAATTCATGAAATTTTTTCATGAACCATTTATATTCTTATTTATATTCACATATGTAAATGAAATATAAATTCAAAAAATCAAAACCAATTCCAAAAATCAAACTCAAATCCACTCAAAATCCAACCTAAGCCTTTGAAATCAAAATCTTGAACTTAGCCAAATCAACTTCAAATCAAGCCAAACTCTTGATTTTCCTTCATGATTCAATCAACCCTATAATCATGAATCCAAATATAAATACAAACTTCAATCACTAAATCAAAACACAGTTCACAAGTCAAACCCCAAATCCATTCATATTCTTCCTTTGAATATGAAATTGTCAAATGAATCAAAACCCATTTGACTTTAAACCACTTGTAAATGGATTTATATTCCAATCATAAGTACATATACAAGTTCAATCAAATTCAAATCAAGCTTTGACCAAGCCATTTGACCTACTTACTTGACGCGTGACCTAAAGTACCCTATGAGCCAAATTCAAATCCTAACTAAATTGGATTAAACCAAACTCACCTATGCCTCTCATCATGATCAACAATCATCATGGGATGATGTATCAATCAAATTCGGTCAAACCAAGTCAAACCTAGGGGTTGACCAAGTCAACACTTAGCCAAAATGAAATCTATCATAACCAAAATCCACCATAAGCCAAATTGATTGAAACCATTGATCTAAGTTCATTCATGAACTATGTTTGAACTTGACCAGGTCAACATTTGAGCCTAACCTAGCCCAATAGGCCACTTGACCTGAGTTGACCTAACTTGACCTAAAAAGTAAAAATGTGTCAAAACTTGATCTAAGCGAAATTAATTGAAACCAATGGGTCAAGTTAATTCCAAATCACTTGTTGAACTTGACCAAAGCCTCAATTGGCCAACTAGATCTAACTTAGCCCAATTGACCTTGTACCCAACTTGACCTATAGAGGTCATGTTGAGCCAAATTCAAACTTAACCAAAATTGATTGGAAATAAAGATGCTAATCCACTTCATATGACTAACTAACTAAACCTACCCATGAGCTCAAATAGGTTAAATGGGTCAAATTAGTAAACTTCACCCATTTGACCTAAATGAAGTCATATGAGCCAAATTCAAAACTAAACCTAATTGAATCAAACTAAAGCCACCAAAACATTTCAAATGGTCATATGAACTTGACCCAACCCTTGGTTTGACCCAATTTGATCAATTGGTCAACTTGACCTAAGTTGACTCATTTTGACCTAAATGGGTCAACATGAACCAAACCATATCAAATGAACTCCAAATCCAATGAAACTTGGCCAAACCCATTTTCTCAACATGCCCAACATATTCAAATTCAAAAATTAGCCAAATGAACATTCTACCCTTATGCCATAGAACAAATTTTGGTCAGATCCATGGGGAATTTGGTCAAGCCCTATTCATATCAAATTGATACCTTCCTAATGTTCAAGTAAACCCTATGGTGGGTGGTGCACCCAACCCAATGGGTTTGGGTCAGTCCAAATGGACCCAAGGCCAAAACTGACCCCATAGCTCAAATTTGCCAATTTGAAAACCTCCCTCCACTTGATTTGAAGCACATGGGATGTTACTAATACACTCCTTGGCTCAAACTGACCATGTGTGCCAACTTAAAACAACTATTTCCAAATGGTCAATTGGATCAAAATGACATCCATAGCTTCGGTCATCTAATTGCCATAAGGAGAGATATACTCTGCCTAGTTCAATTCAATTTACACATCCTCATTATCGATTGAGTGTAGAAAGTGTTAGGAGCCATTAGAGAGCAATCCTAAGCTTCCTAAAGGGATTTAGAAAGAGCCATTCTCGATTTTCATCCTTTAAAAATAGAGGAGCTTAACTGATTTCCAAACTTATTCCACATTACAATCCACTTCAATTCCCTTTGCACACTCCCTCAGGGGACCAAATCGAGCTTGCCTAAGCTCTCCCTCAAGTTCCAAAGGTAAGGAGAAGTTCAATTCGATCAAAGCCGCAAAGGAGAGGAGGAGGTGTTGGTCCATAGAGCAATCTACATAACCTCAAGAGCTAATTATTTTTCGTCTCAGCAGAGACGAAGCTCCTCCAAGGGAATCGAGCACCGGTGATCACCTCCGGCGAGGTATGCCATTTTTCGACCACTAGACTTAAGGGGTGTTGGTCTTTTATGAAAGAAAGTGTCATGGCATGAAATTCAATAGTTGGATAGGATTGTCATTAGTGTATGATGGTGAGTGCAAAATCTTGTCCCAATCAAGCTGTCGGTCGGATCTTCCCTTGGATCATGGACAGTCTCCATTGATCCTCAAGGTAGAACAGGGGTGATCTCGGCCATCCATCCACACATTTTGGATGGACGGTAGAGATTAAATGCACATTTTATATATCGATTTATCTTTTTTAAACCACGGGGTGATTCCTGGCCATTCAATCCTTGATCGAACGGTGGGTATCAAACCGTCTGCACACTACCTTGATGGGATGTTTAAGTGGCGACTCACGGCATAACCGCGTGTAAAGCGTTAGTAAGCCACCGCATGTCATGTGGTGTTAAAGGGATTAATTAGGTTTTAATTAATTCTAATTAATCCCTTAAGCTTTAAAATTCATATCTCCCTAAATAAAAATCAGAAAAATATGAGGTAAATTTCTACTGAAAGATAATTCAATCTAGAATATTCTAAAATTAGTTTTAATGGATTTTGAATTATATCTTTCTCTGATTTTGCCTTTTAATAGAAATCTTATTTTGCTAATTACTCTTTAAATAATCCTCTGATTAATCCCAAACTTATTGGGTATGTTTTACGGGATGACCATTGCCTTCCCTAATTTTCTTGGGATATATTGAAGGCTTAATTGGGAGAATTGCAAATGCATTTCTTAATTACCCCTTATGTAATTAAGGGTAATTAAGGGTTTGATTAGTGTTTTAATCCCTTATTAAAGTTGATTAAGGTTTGATCTAGTGAATAGGAGGTCTAGGGAATAATTTTGGGGTATTTCCCCTAAGCTATTCCCTAAATCCCCTTTTTCTTTTCTTAATCCTCTCTTAATTAAGGGTTAATTCATTAATTACCCACTTAATTACTTTCTAAAAATTCTAAAACCTTCCAGAACTTAATTAAGCTACTTTGGGTAGATGCTTAGGTGTTTGAGAGCCTAAGTTCAATTAGGGAAATCAAAACCCAACTCATATGTGTGAGGGGTGTTTTGAAATTACTTAAGTTAAACCCCTTAGCTTAATTAACCATTAATCATGAGACAAATTGCATTAGGACCTTTCTTCCTAGGTGCATTACAAATTTAAATTCCTTATGAGGTTTTATGTCATCTCATTGGTTCATAATTACTTGGTTAACTATGCTAAGGTGGTATAGGAAAGGGTTAATTAACATGCTTAATTCATACCTTAACCTAATCAAAATTTAAAATAAATATAATCATCAAAAACTTAAACAAAAATGTCAAACACATCTGGGAATGGGTTAGGAATAGCAAACTCAACTCACCTTTTCAAAATTAAATCTAATTCAAAATAAAAAAAATCATATTAAATGAACTCTGGTTTACTTTAATCTTTCTTATTTCATAAGATTGTCTTTAGGATTTAATTAAAGTGAATGTGTTTACATGCTTTCATTGCTTTAGTTCTTTCCCCAACATGTTAAACATGTATGTCATGTGGTTTCATGCATTCATACTTTTCAAAATTCAAGTTTAAAATGAAAATGTTTACTTTATGTCAAATTTGCATGTGTTGGCTAAAGTAAGCATATGAGTGGCTATTATCACTATTAAATTCAAATTATTTTCAAAATATATGAATCAATTATCAAAACTGAAAGTATGTTACTTATATTTTAATTATAAGCTTGCATGTGAGTAAGATATAAGGATGTGGTTAGTATAGGTTTTCCTTCTCTTCTCTTTTAGTATAGTTTTGAATAGGATTTGGTAAGATGTGTGGTTCATTTGAAAAGAACCTAACACTTGCCTAATTCAATATCCTATTCATTCCTATACTATCACTTAAGAAGGATACTTATGCTTGCACATACAAATTGCATAAACAAAATGAATCAACTAATACAAATTTTTGCATTCTTTCTTTTCCATTCATTTTTTTTGTGCACATGTTTGCATTTAAGAAAATTGGTATATTAGTCTGGACAACCCTGAGGTTGCAAGGCTTTAAGTAGCCCTAAGTTGGTCTTGTACCTTACACCTCTAGTTAACAATGGCGCTGTACTCACTTATGCCTTTCCTACTCTCATGTGTGCATATGAAAATTGGATAAGAAATCCCTTTTCTACTAAAGAAAAATCATGCATCATGAACTTCCAAATTTCTTTAAATGAATCACATAGCATGCATCATAAAGTGTGTTAAATATTCTCATTTGTGTGTATAGATATGCTTAGGACTCATTCATATGCATGTTATATATGTTGGGAAAGAAATGAAGTGATGTATGTTTTTGTGAATTTGGTTCATTTTATTTAATCTTAAAATGCATTTCTTTTGAATGGGCTTGTTTAGAGTTCATCTAAACTTAGGATTGATTAAAACACCTAATCAAAACATTCACTAAGTCAAACCAAAAATATGAATCTACTTTAGAAATTACTTAGGTTAGGGAAGGAAAGAGAAGTTCTCTTCTCTTTCCCTCTCTTTATGACATAGTAATTAATGGTAGGACTCATTTGAACCTAATCAAAACATGAAATAAAATCAACCCAAAATAACTAAATCACTTAAATGAAACCCTTCCCTAAGTTGAACATGCTTCACACTAAGAAAATTCTAAGTTAAAGCCATAGCTAAGCATAGCACACAAACCTCCAAAGCACACACATTAGGCTAACTCACTACTTCTAGCTTTAGGTTAGGGCGGTGAATGGTTTGATGCTTGCTTTTGTTTTGTGATATATGTTTTAGATCGGATGTTATGATGTATGTGTGTAGAATGAATGGTAGGACGATTTTAGTCTAACCATTATTTTCTACATGGGATTTTGCTTAAGGGGCACTATAATAAATAAAAATATAAATGCTTTTGATATGCAGGTGCTTATACCCCTAAGCATAATCCAATAGGTTAGGTGGACTTAGTCACCAATGTGTGGGGTGATAAGTCCAATATACATGCTTGGGATTTGGTGGTTTGTTTAGCTAACCTTTGTTTTGCGGGTGTTAGCTAGATTTACTTCTCCTTTTCATGTAAATTTTGCAATTACGATTTTGGAATGATTGTTATGGGGATTTGGATGAACATTGGTCATAAGATTTCATCTTATATATCATGTGAGGCCTTGGAGCATCCACCTTTCAACCATCCAAAAGGAGCCAAAGAAGAAAGAAGAAAAGAAGAAGAAAGAAGAGAAGAATGAAGAAATGAAGCTTGAAGACCCCCATAAAAATGAATTCCTTGCTTAATTGTATCTAATTCATTTGTAATCCGGGTTGTATAAGGGTAGAGCTCGGCTACATAATTTATTTTCTGGGTTGGTGCGGTGGCACCCGACCACACTTGGCCTCTTATTCTTTTTTGTGATTAGCTTTATAAATTGAGTAATGATTTGTTTAGCTTATGCATTAAGTGGCATCTTTTTCCTAGTTTCTTCTTTATTTTATGTATGGCCTGGATGTGGATTAGGCTCTGAGGGAAAAAAAATCTTTTACCAAATTTAACAATTCAAAACTAAAAATAAAGAATTCATAACCTCACCTAAAGCTTAGGTTTAAAATCAAGATAAAAGAATTAGCAACCCTTTAGCTGGATGAGTACTTTCTTTTTTATCATCATGCACAAATGCATCTTGCTTCACTCTTGATTGGAGGGCTTCCACCTTTGCCAGAGAAACTTGGCTTGACCTTTGAGAGCCATGGTGGAAACACACCTCCTCCTTTCTCGCTGATTTTGGCCAATAACTTTTTTCTCATGCATTAGGCATATGAATCCTATTAGCCTGAGTCAAAATGATTGTCCAAAAATGAAAAGAAAATGAAATCTGAATTGCAATAGATTTAGGTCATTTGTTGCATGTCCTTACATGATCTAGTCTCTTTAGAGAGTGAGTTTAAGGACTTTGTCTCTTTCTAAATAAATAACAGCCTAACTATCTTGCATAAAGCATATGACTTGCCTACATGTATTTAAAATCGTAGGAGGAGTTAGTTGGCAGCTACCCCCCAGGCAGTTGTAAGTCAATGTAGTCGGGTGGTTTGTCCCCTCTTGTGGAGACAAACCAAATACTCATTTTCGCCTTAGATTTAGGTTGTGCTTTCATCTCTCGCCAAAGCTCCCTAGATTTAGGATCTGAGGTTGCTTCTCCCCTTTGTGGGCCATATGCATAATTCCTCACCTCCCTAAACACTAAAACCTCCAACCCTAAACCTAGTAAACCCCAAATTCTAAACCTCAAATCCTAAACCCTAAAAACCCAAAAACATAAACCTAAACTAAATAAAATCTAAAAATAAAATAAATAAAAAACCCTAAACTTAAAAAAAAAAAAAAAATTAAAATCAAAACTTAAACTAAAACCTAAACCTAAACCTAAAAATAAAATAAAATAAAAAATTAAAACTAAACTCAAATAAAATAAATAAAAACTTAAACTAAACTAAAAAATAAAATAAACCTAAAAATCGAAAACCTAAATAAAAGAAAACTAAACATAAAATAAAAATAAAGTAAACCTAAAATAAAATAAAACAAAAACTAAATAAAAACCTAGAAATAAATAAAAAATAAAACCTAATCCCTAAACTAAAAAAAAAATGCTAAAACAAAATAAACAAAATAAAATAAACCTAACCTAAACAAGAAAATAAATAAAACCTAAACTGGCGTAAAATAAACTAATATAAATCCTAAACTAAATCAAAATAAAATAAAATAAAATGTATACCTAAACTAAAAATAAAACCTAAAATAAACTAAAATCTAAAACTTAAACTTAAAAATAAAACTAAACCCTAAAATAAATCTACAAAATAAATAAATAAAACCTAATAAAATAAAATAAAATAAAACTAAACTAAAAGATTAACATAAATTAAATAAAATTAACTAAAATAAAATCTAAACTAAGATAAAAAAAAAGATAAATATTAACTAAAAAAATATATAAAGAAAATAAATAAAATCTAAATAAACCTAAACTGGTTTGCTTGGTTTTAAAAAAACCCTAAATCCTGATCGACTCTAAAGTACCTGACCCTGACTGAACCTACTGAGCCAAAATACTGAACAGGCCCAGGGCATGCATGAGGCCACATGCACTGACCACTGACAGACCTGATCACATCTGACTTACCTACCAGATCTTCCCTGAAGGCCTCTAGGCTCTCAAACCTAGCCAAGGCTAAAATAAATAAAAGGCTCTAGTTGATAAACTAGGCTTGAGCCAAGCCAAGATCCTAAAGCTGAGCTACAGCCAGGCCAAGCCCTAGGCCCTAAACCCTACCCAGACCACAAACCCTAGTCACTGAGCCTGACCAGGCCACAAACTGACTAAAACAAATGGCTTACTAAAATAAAACAAAAAAATAAAATAAATAAAATAATCTCACTAAATAAAAAAATAAAATAAATAAAACATAAATAAAACCTAAACCTAAAATAAAATAAAATAAAATAAATTAATAAAAATAAATCTAAAATAAAATAAATAAAAACATAATTTAAACTAAAAACTAAAATAAATCTATATAAAATAAAAACTAAATGTAAAATAAAAAAAAATAAACCTAAAATAAAATAAAATAAAAACTAATTAAAAACATAAACTTAAATAATAAACCTAAAATAAATAAAATCAAACCCAAACCCTAAACTAAAAAAAAACTATAAATAAAAATAAAATAAACAAAATAAAATAAACTAAATCTAAAATAAAATAAACTAAACTAAAATAAACATACTTTAAGATAAACCTAAAAAGTTAAACTAAAATTAAAACCTAAACTAAAATAAATAAAAAAATTAAATAAAAGTAAACTAAACAAAATAAAATATAAAGTAAAATAAATTAAAATAAATAAAATAAACTAAATAAACCTAAACTTCTTGGTTTACTTAATTTAAAAAAAACCTAAACCCTAAACCCTAAAACCATAGAACCTTAAATGCTAAACCTTAAACCCTAAACCCTAAACCCTAGACCCTAAAAACCTAAAAACCAAACCTAAACTAAATAAAACCAAAAAAAATAAAATATATAAACAAACCTAAATCTAAATAAATTTAAAATATAAAATAAAATAAAAACCTAAACTAAAACCTAAACCTAAATCGAAAAGTAAAATAAAATAAACTAACAAAAATAAACTAAAATAAAATAAATAAAAACATAAACTAAACTAAAAAAAATAAAATAAACCTAAGAATTAAAAACCTAAATAAAATAAAAACTGAAGAACGACTTATCCGATCTACTGCTAATGGAACTATGTCTTTACAACAGAGATAATTCTAATTATCTAGGATTTTGTTTGCTCTATGTGTGCTCATTTTTTATCTATGTCGTCGCTTATGTCTTAGAAAACTTAGTGTGTTTCTTGGTTGATGAAATCAAAAATAAGAAATATTGAATATGAATTTGCACTCTATTAAAAAAACTAAAAACTCTAAACCCCAAACTAAAACCTGAACCCTAAAACCTAAAACCTAATCCTTAAACCCTAAAACACAAAAACTCTAAACCCTAAACCCTAAACCCTAAACCCTAAACCCACAAACCCTAAACCCCAAAACCCTAAACCATAAAACCTAAACCCTAAAAACTAAAACCTCAACCTTAAACCCTAAACATTAAAATCAAAAAAGCCCCTAAACCCTAAACCATAAACCATAAACCCTAAAAAGCTAAAAACCTTATCCTAAACTAAATAAAACCTAAAAATAAAATAAATAAAAAACATAAACCAAAATAAATAAAAAAAAAAAAATAAAAAAAATAAAATATAAAATTAAAACCTAAAACTAACCAAAACCTAAACCTAATAAAGATAAAATAAAAATAAAACTAAATTAAAATAAAATAAATAAAACCTAAATTCACTAAAATAAAACCTAATTAAAATAAAACTAAACCAAAATAAAATAAATTAACCTAAAATAAGATAAAATAAAAACTAAATAAAACTTAAACCAAAATAAATAAAAAAATAAAATCTAAACCTAAACTAAATAAAAAAATAAAAACCTAAACCTAAAATAAAATAAACCTAAACCTAAAAAATAAACTAAACTAAATAAATAAAACCTAAATCTAAAACCTAAATTAAACTAAACCTAAACCTAAAATAAATAAAATATATAAAAAGTAAAAAAACCTAAACTAAAAAGATAAACAAAATAAACCTAAAGTAAAAACCTAAACCCCTAAGATAAAAAACATAAACCCTAAACCTAAACCTAAAAATAAAATAAAAATAAAACTACTAAAGGAAACATACTAATAAACCTAAAAAATCCTAAATCAAAATAAATAAAATAAACTAAGATTAAAGAACTAAATAAACCTCCTGCTTGTTTATTTAAATTAAAATCAAATAATAATAAATAAATAAACCACTACAATGAGCTGGGCCCTGGATCCCCTACCTGGGCCTAAACCTATCCTGGGCCCTGGGCCCTCCTTCCCAGGCCTCAGCCCTGGGCCTGGGCCCTGGGCCCTTATGGACCACTATAGCACCCGCACTAAACTGGGCTCCTCTGACCTGACTGTGAGCCTAAACCCTGGGCCCTATGACCCTGGGCCTGACTCTGGCCTGACCCTGGCACCATGGGCCTAGTCTGATCCTAAAGGCCTGAGCCACTGATACCCCATATATTACCACTACCACTGGGCCCTGGGCCCCTGAGGCCCTGGGCTTGGAATGGGCTCTAGGCTGACCCTTAACCTCCACTAAACCTCCTGAGCCTGGGCTTTGGGCCCTAGGCCTACCAAACCACTCCTCCCTGGGCCACACAGGCCCTAAACCTAAACACATCTAAATAAACCAAAGATAAAATAAATAAATAAACTTATTAAATAAAATAAACCTACTAAAACCTAAACCTAAATAAAATAAATAAAAAATAAACTAAAATAAAATAAATAATAACCTTAAACTAAAAGATAAAATATGGGTAAAATAAAATCTATAGAAATAAATTATGTAATTAACCTAAAATACCTAAAATAAAAATTAAAATAAAAACTAAATTAAAACCTAAAAATAAATAAAAAAATAAAACCTAAACCCTAAACTAAAAAAAAACCTAAAAATAAAATAAAATTAAAATAAACAAAATAAAATTATCTAAATATAAAATAAAATAAACTAAACTAAAATAAAGAACCTGAAGCATGCCTAAAGTAAACTAAACCTAAACCTAGCAAACTAAATAAAATGAAATAAGCAAAAAATGAACCTAAACCTTAAAATTAACCTTAAATAAAAACCTAAAACCAAAACCTTCAAAAAAAAAATAAAAACCTAAAAATAAAATATAAAACCTAAACATAAAAAATAAAACTCAACTAAAAAATAAACCTAAACTTAAACCTAAAAAATAAACTAAAATAAAAAACCTAAACTAAAATAAATAAACCTAAATAAATAAACTAACCTAAATCAAAGTAATAAATAAGCATAAATAAAAATAAAATAAACTAAAATAAATAAAAAATAAACTAAATAAATATAAGCCTGGGTTTGTAATTTAAAAGAGAACCCTAAACCCTAAGCTAACCCTAAACCCTTAACCCTAAAACCCTACCTAAATCTTCATTTAAAACACTAAACCCTAAACTCTAAACCCTACCCTAAACCCAAAAACCTAAAAATCTAAACCTAAACAAAATAAAACAAAAAATATAAAATATAAAAAGACCTAAACCTAAATAAAATAAGAATATTAAATAAAATAAAAACCTAAACTAAAATCTAAACCTAAACCTAAAAATAAAATAAAATAAATTAATAAAAATAAACTAAAATAAAATAAATTAAAACCTAAATTAAACTAAAAAAAATAAAATAAACCTAAGAATAAAAAACCTAAATAAAATAAAAATTGAAGTCAAAAAATTATCTACGATTTGCTGATGGAATTGTCTTTATAGTAGAGACGGTTCTAGTTATCTAGGGTTTTTGATTTACTCTATGGATGCTCATTTTTTATCTATGTCGTCACATATGTCTTAGAAAACTTGGTGTGTTACTTCATTGATGAAGTCAAAAAGAAGAAATGTTGACCTTGAATTCTGTTCAAAAAAAAAAAACCAAAACCCTAATTTAAAATCAGACAGAAACTAAAACTTGAACCTAAACTCTCTAAACTAAACTAAACCCTAAACCTACCAAAACCTAAATCATAAACCCTGACCCACACCACTAAACTGGGCCACTGAACTACCTGACCAACCCACAGATCCTAAACCAAAAACTTAAATCCTCCATAAATCTTTACCACTGAGGCTAAACCTGGGCCCTAAACCCTAAACTCCTAAACCCTAACCTGGGCCACCCACCCAAAAGGCCCTAGCCACTAGGCTAACCACTATGCACTGGGCCCCACCCTGGGCCCAGGCCCTACCACACCCCCAGGCTTACACCTTACAGGCCAGATGACCTCCTCCCCAGACCCTCCCTATTGACCTAAACCCAAACCATGACCATGACCATAAACCTAAAAGCTAAACCTGATCCTAAAAGATAAACCTAAATAATAATTAAAACCCAAAAAAAGATAAAGATAAAATAAAACAAAACATAACTAACCCTGACCTAACCTCCAAAAAAGATAAAATAAAATACTAAACTTTTATAAAATAAACCTAAATAAGATAAAATAAACCTAAAATAAAATAAAATTAAAACTAAATAAAACCTAAACCTAAAATATGCTTAAAATAAAACCTAAAATAAATAAAATAAAACCTAAACCCCCAACTAAAAAAATCTACCTAAAATAAAACAAAATAAACTAAACCTAAACTAAAAACTAAACTAAAATAAATAAACCTAAACCTAAACCTAAAAAAACTAAACCTACTAAACCTAAACTAAATAAAATAAAATAATCTACGTGAGCTAAACTTAAAAATAAAACCTAAAAGTAAACCTAAAATAATAAACTAAAACCTAAACCTAAAAAAATAAAATAAAAACTTAAACCTAAACCTAAAAGTAAAAAATAAAATCTAAACTTAAAAAATAAAATAAAAATAAAACTAAACTAAAAAATAAACATTAACTTAAACCTAAAAAGTAAACTAATTTAAAAAACCTAAACTAAAATAAATAAACCTAAAATAAATAAACTAAACAAAATAAAAATAAAAATAAAAATAAACCTAAATAAAAATAATAAATAAACTAAAATAAATTAAAAATAAATAAAATAAACCTAAACCTTCTAGTTTACTTAATTTAAAAAATAAAAAAAAAGAAAATTAAAAAAATTAAAAAAACCTAACCTTAAACCCTAAACCTAAATAAACTAAAATACAAAACTAACCCTAAACCCAAAAAAAAAAATCCGCTTTCCCTCTCGGTGGCTCCCTCTGGCGATTTTTTGTTCCCCTCGGTGGATTGGCCGTTCTCGGGTAATTGCTTCTGCGTGCTTCTCTGGGCTGGCGTGTCGACTCTCTGATGTCCTTGGATTAGAAGCAATGGCGGAGGCTCTGGTCTCTGCGAATCCCACGTCGCCTCGATCTTGGCCGCGGCTTTGCTCTCCTACTCTCTGAGGTTTTCGGATTGATTGCTCACGTTAATGCACTTGTTAAATCATTCAAAGAGGCTTTATCGGTAAGATCCACCTCGAATGCTTGGTTAATCTCATTTTGACATCTTATCGTGGATTGTAATGTGTTGGTCGGGATGTTGAGAAACTTGCTAAGCCCTTGAGTTGCTTTGGTGGGTAAATTCTCCCTTAGACGCCCGACTCTTGATAATATTCTCTTTCTTTCATAGTTTAAAATTATCGGGTACTTTCTCTATTGGGCTGATCGATCCCGTCACATTCTTATTCAACTCTCAAATGATTTAGATTATTCGGGTTTTCGTCATTCTTACTTTGTGCATAATTGTCATATGCGGCTATTGAAATGGTCCCTCTTTGATGTCAAAGAGGAATCTCCCATTGTCCCTCTTTGGCTTGCTTTTCCTAACATGCGAATACATTATGTCACTCATCAAGTTTTGTTTCTTTGTTGGTGGCCTTTTGGTAGGCCTCTCCAAATAGACCAAGCAACGGCCACTAGATCTAGGCCATCTGTCGCTCGTATTCTCATTGAGATAGACATCACAAAAAATATCCCAAAGAAGTTTGGATTGGCTCCGAAAAATTTGGATATAGTCAAAAAGTCAATTTCAAAAATTTTCCTGTCTTTTGCACTCACTGCAAGATTCACGGGCATGATCACTCAGAATGCTTTGTGCTTCATCCTAATCTCAGAAAAAATTTACCACAGAATATGAAAACCATTAATGGAACTGGGAAAACCAATACTCTAGCATATGTGCCTAAAATACTCAAAAAGAGCCTCTCCTCCCTACTCCTCCTACTAATCTATCTATTAGAAAACACTCTGACCTTGGTACTAAAATAGGCATTGAGGGGTGTGACGCTACCAATGGCAATTTACCTAACCTCACCCCTGCTTGTAATAATTTGGTTTCCTACAATAGCTCTTTGCTTCAGTTAAATCCTACTAAAAATCTGAATGGTAGCCTTATATTGGACACCCAATTAAACAATTTGAATGAGAATCATATAATGGACCAAAACAATGATGACCCTATGGCAAAACATTTTGAGAAAGATATTTGTATTACAAATGGTGGAACTTCCCATCTATTTCCATTGAGTGATAATCAATTGAACCCAATTTCTCACACTCTCCGACGGAAGAAGGTGAAATCCCTCTTCTAAAACATTGATAGATTCTTCTACTATTAGGAACCCAAAATCAATCCCTTTCTGATAGAGATAATTTGGATTCTGATAGACCCTTTCAAATTGTTAAAAACAAAAACCCTACAAAGCAAAATTTTCTGATAATAACTTCTCTAGAACCACTCGCTCTTCTTCCACCCCACACAAGTAATGTGTCATCATTTCTCTCCTCTCTTTCCTTTCTTTTTTCCTTTTCACTTTTGGTTGTCTCCTTATGATTAATTTTCTTATTTGGAATATCCGGGGTTGTCGGCCTCTTCCTGTCCGCAATCGTGTTAGGAGTCTTTGTTCATGTTCATAATATCAAGTTACTTGTTCTTATTGAACCTTTCATTAATTCTTCCAAGATTGCTTTAGTCACTAGATCCCTTGGTTTTCATAATTTTTTCTTCAATCTTAATAATAAAATTTGGTGCTTTTGGCATAACTCCATCACCATTTCCATCATTGATGATCTTGACCAATTGGTTAATGTCAAAATCTCCTTAGGTGACTTATCGACTTTTGGCTCTTTATCTATGCTTCTTGTAGCTGATAGGAACATCCTTTGGAATCACTTGCACCATGCTTCCTGCTAACCTTCCACGGTTGGTTGGAGGTGATTTCAATACTATCATAGCTAGTTGAAAGAAGGGGAGGATGTACTCTAACCTTCATTCCATGGAGGACTTCTCAAATATGATCCTTGATTGCAACGATCGACATTGGTTTCCGGGTCTAACTTTATGTGGCACAACTCTAGACTTTGGCGTCTTGATAGGACCCTCTTTAATTCTCTTTGGATCAATCGTGGCTACTACTAATGTTGAGCATTTGAGTAACTTTGTCTGACCATGCTCCTCTTTTGATTTCCTTCAAAAATCCCCCCTAACCCATCTACTCCCTCTCCTTTCAGATTTCAAAATATGTGGACCCAACATAGTGACTTCACCAATGTCGCTCTCACTAATTGGATGGCCTTTATTTTCCCGGATAATTCTGTTAAAGGTATGACTCGTCTTTGACTTAAGCTCAAAAGACTTAAACAAAATCTCAATTGGTGGAACAAACACATTTTTAAAAACCTTTTCACAAATCTTAAAGCTATGGAACAAGAGGTTTGTTCCCTTGAAGAGGATGTCTCAATTGATCCCAGTAAACTTGAGGAGTTGAACATTGCCAAGAATAACTTGGTTAATTATCAAAACATGGAAGAAACCTATTGGCCAAAAGCTAAGCAAACATAATGCGATGGTGTGAAACACCGGTATTTTCATGCCATTTATTATAATAAGCGGAAAGCATTAAACTCGATTAAGAAAATTAAGAACTCTAATGGTGAATGGATAACCGATAACAATGATATTAAGGATTCTATCATACATCATTTCCAAACTTTATTAAATTCTAATATATTGCTGGGAACTTTATCTAACACCCATCTCATCCCTTCTATGATTAACAATGAGGATAATCATTTACTCACTATGTGTCTAGAAGAAGATTAGTAATACTCTTAAGAACATGAACAACGACTCACATTCGGACGGCTATCGACCCATTTCTTTCAAATTGTTGGCCATTTATTAAAACTAACTTAGTTGATTCTGTTATTGATTTCCTTGATGGCAATCCTATTCCCAAATACTTTTCAAGCACTTCTATTGTCCTTATTTCCAAAACTAACAATCCTGAATCTTGGGGCGATTTTAGACCGATTAGTCTTTGCACCTTTTTCAAAACTCATTACTAAATTAATAAATAATAGGCAGCCCTTTGCTTCCTAAAATCATCTCCCCAAATCAAACTGGTTTTGTTAAACATAGAGCAATATCGGATAATATTCTTCTTGCTCAAGAGCTGGTTCATGACCTTGATGTCCCTACTAGAGGAGGCAACATCTTATTCAAACTAGATATCGCTAAAGCCTTTGACAAACTCTCATGGGATTTTCTCTTTCAAATCACAATTTGTTTGGTTTTTTTCGATAGTTTTATCTGGATTATAAAAAGGTGTATCACGAATGTCTGGTTTTCGATTATCATGAATGGCGAGTCCATAGGTTTCTTTCCTTCTAGCCATGGTTTGAGGCAAGGTGACCCACTATCACCTTCTCTTTTTATCATCGCTATTGAATACAGAGCCTTAACGATCTTTTTGCTAATAATCCTAATATGTCTTTTAAAACTCATGGAGGTTTCCTATTTCTCATCTTAGCTTTCGAGATGATTTCATTATCTTCAGGCTCCCTTCAACATGTTAAAACCATTAAGAACCTTCTAAATGATTTTGGTAAAGTTGGTGGTCTTTTTCTTAATGAAGGAAAATGCTTTATTCCTTCAACTAAGATTCCTCCTAATAGACTTAACCAAATATCCGATTACTAATTTTAAGCAAAATCAACTCCTCTTAATTACCTAGGGGCTCCTCTTTTAAAGGCCAAAAAAGATCACACCTTTTTGATGATCTAATTCAAAAAATTTCTAACAAAATTTTGGTTTGGGAATTTCATTTACTCTCTTTCGGTGGTAGGCTTACCTTGATCAAGAGCACTCTAAATTCCATGCCTATATACCTTCTTCAAACCATTGTGCCTACCAATTCTACCATTAATAGAATTGAGTCTCTAAACAAATTCTTACGGGGAACCAATACCTCATCTAAAAGAATGCAGGTCATCTTGGTCTAAAGTTGTGGTACCCTTGAAGAGGGAGGTCCAGGATGTAAATCCATCAAAGAAGTTATCAATGCCTTCTCCTACAAACTTTGGTGGAATTTTAGGAGCAAAAATAGTCTTTTAATTTCATGACTTCTAAATATTGCGGGTAAACATCCTCTCATTTGTCCCTTTAAATCGGTGATTCTCACGTGTGGAGAAGACTTTGTTACGTCAAATGGGATCTTTGAATCCTTAATTTTTTGGGGCATAAACTCTGGAAATTCCTTCTTTTGGCAAGACAACTGGAGTGGTGGTGGATCCATTGATGAATTACTCTACACTCACTCCACTTCCCTTCTCGAGTTAATTCATTCAGCAAAACCACAAGTGGAACACTAGTAAGATTCTTGATTCTATTCCTTCCACTTTCTTAAATATGATTACTAATATTCCTATCACTCTAACAATCATGATCAGTTATCTTTAAGCTATCTCATAATGGGGATTTCAACCTTAAAAATGTGTGGCTTCACACTAAGGACACTCAGGATTCTTCTATTGTGTTCTCCAAAATTTGGAATAACAATATCCCTCTTCTTACTCTTCTAACTTGGCGTATCCTAAAAACTTTATTCTGTTGACTCTTTGTTGTGGGGTAAAGGGTTTTATTTACCCTCTAAATGTCAATGTTGTTCCCATGTTGAGAATGTTAACCATGTTTTGTTAATGGGGCTATTGCATCTAAAATTTGGATTTGGTATGACGATCTATTCAACACTGTCAATTTTAATTGTACTTTTACTATATATCAACTTCTTAAAGTTTACTTTGACAATGCCATTAAAGGTCATATTAAAATCATAATCTCCATTACTCTTATTTGGTTCATATGGATGGACCAAATGAAGCTAAACATCGTGGGATTGTATGAATCACATGAGGATTATTACTAGAACTAAAAAAAATTTGTGACTTGTTTAAAGCCAATTTAATTCATCATAAACATTTTAAAGCAGTCATTTGCAATAAACTTGGCCTCAACCTTCCGATCTTTACTATCGAAATGATAGAATGGTTTTTTGGAAAAACCTCTTGATCATATTATTAAAATTAATACTGATGGCTCTGTCTCTCATAATGGCTCTGGTTGTGGAGGCATTTTCAGGGATTCTAAGGGTATAGTCCTATGTGCATTTGCTTATCCCCTTATTTCTAGCACTGTCCCTTATACTGAGCTTATGGCAGTCCACAAAGCTCTTGAAATTTGTCTTCAAAATGGCTGGCTCAATATTTGGATAGAGGTGGACGCTCTTCTACTGATTGACCTTTTGACTTCTACCAATATGAGCAACGCTTGTTTGTACTACCTTCTCAAGCAAACTAGGGCTCTTCTCTCTCTCAACCGAATTTTACCATCACTCATGTTTGGGGTGAAGGTAACGCTGTTGATTACCTTGCTAACTGGGTGCAGATTACATATCATCCTCTTTGATTAATTTACAATACCCAAATACTATGTGAGTCAACTTGGACAATTCCGGCTTCCTTACCTCAGAATCTAATTCTCCTCTTCGTCTTCCTTTTTTTTTGGTTTTCTATTTCCTTGTGTTCTTTATGGATACTCCTCATAGATATCATTATTGTCTTGTGCTCTTTACCATGACTTGCTGCCTTTACCCCTTCTCCTTTAGTTGGAAGAACTCTGTTTTTGGCATTTACAATATTATGGGGCAGATGTTAAATTATATGCACATCAATCTCTTGAATTGGAACCCAGTTGAGCTTTTGTTATTATGGTTTTATAATTGCAATCCCACTTGGGATCTTGATGATTCTTGTTAGGTTATTGGATCCTAAGATAATGATCTTGGTTTTGATATCTTGATTGTCTCCCATATTCTCTTTGATTCTAGCTTGAGCGATTTTCTTTTACTGGGAATTATATTTTAATTTATTTCTATGCATGAAGAGGTTATTTGGCCTTTTGTCGATACTTATCATCTTGGTTGTTGTTTATCTGTATCTGGACCCCTTACGAAGCTCTTTCTGAATCCATTTCTGCTTTCAGGTCTCTTTGGTGGGATCTTGGTGCTTTCTTCTTTTCTTCCACCTGCTATGGATGTTCTTTGCAGGCTTTCTCACAGGTTGCTGCTGACCTCCTTACCCTTAATGGCAGAAATATCATTGTGCAAAACTTTGATAGTACTTCTTGGTTAACCTTTTATGTAACTCTTATTTGTACTATTTATTTTCTGCCCTGGATGGAGTTTCTTCATATTCAAGAGAACCTTTCTGTGCAGGAAGCTTCTGAGATTGGGGCTTTGGTCTTATCTTGCTCCCTATAGGAATGGGCTTTCATGTTGACCTTTCTTTTTGGTTTTTCCTGTGTTTACCCTTTTTTCTTTGTTTCTCTTTCTGTCCTCGCGCTAACTCTTTGGGTTGTCTGGTCTTCCCCGCACTCTTATCCTTGTAACCGGATTAATGTGACTAATCATGCTAATGCTTTGAATGTCCCTTATTGGATTGGCTTGTGGTGGGGAGTTTTCTTCCCCACCCTATCTTTATATATGCTTTTGGGGTGGATTCTTGGCCAGCTTGTTGGTATTAATTTCCTTGGTTGTTGGCTGCACTGGATTAATACTCTATAGGCTATTTCTGGGGTTTTGGTTTGTTTTGTTCAGCAAGATGTTGATGATTGCTTGGTTGGTTTTGTTTTGAACCCCATTAAACTTGTATCAATTGCGCTTTTCCTGGATGGGTGGTTTTATGGCAAGCTAGCTGGTTTTTGTTGTCTTGATTGCCTAAGGTTTTTTGGTGTTTGCTGTCCGGATTGCTGCACTCAAGATACTTATTCCTATGTTATATCTTCTTGGCTATTAACTATGGCATTGTCTACTCTGATTGAGAGGCTTGGATGGTTTTGCCCTATTTGTTGCTGTCCTGGCTGGTTTTTTGCCTTGGTTACCTGTTATATTGTTTTGTCTGGATTCTAATGATGTTTTTCATTTGAATACAATTTTTGATCCTTTTGATCCTTTTGCTGGTGGGTTCCAATCTGGCAATAACCTCTCTGCTGTTGGGATTGGCTCTCTGATTGGCTCTCTGATTGCCTGTGTTGTTCCTCAACACGGTAGTTTTTCATGTTCGGTTATGCTCGGAAATGATTAAGGGTTTCCAGATGCTTGTCCAGATTATGCTATCTCTGTTTGTTTTGGTCATTGGTGTCTGGATTATGGCTTTCTTGAATTATGGTACTATGTTGTCCCTTGTTGTCTTGGCTACTACTGCCTTGGCTATTTTTTTGTCTTGGTTATTTGCTATCTTATTTTTCTGGATTCTAATGTGGATCCTAATTTATATTTCTGTTGCACTAGCTATTTTATTATTGGGGCTGTTTCTCTGAGTGCCCTTGCTATTTCTATCTGGGGTATTGCTCATTATCTGATAACTGTGATCTACATTACCCTTGTTGTTTCTATTCCCAACTGGGACCTGAATGGCTTGTGCTCTGTCTTTTTTTCTTGGGGATCTGTCCTGGAATGCAATCTTTATGCAGCCCTTTCATGTCTTGGCTTTGGCTGTCTTGGCTGCTACTGCCTGGGCTGCCTTTTACTCTTGGTTATCTGCTGTCTTGTTTTTCTGGATTCTCATATGGAAATTATATGGACTCCCAGTTTTTCTAATCTGGGACCAGTCAGGTTAGTGCTTACTTCTTGGAATATAATCTCTACTATTAAGGGGTGGTATTATGAACGCTGTTTTCCTATTTATGGTTTAGTTCTATGCTTTTACGCATGCTTATTGGCTATTTTCTTGGTTTCGGTTTTGCCTTCCTTACTATTATTTCTTGCCAACTATTGATTTGGATCTAATAAGGGTTTGTACACCTACATTCATTATATTGATTGGGCTCATTTTCTGGACTTCACACTACCCCTAAGCTGTACTTCTGGCCCGACTGATTCATTTATATACCTTATAATTGGGATGGTGTCATTTAAAGACTCATTGACTTGCTTCACAGGATTTCAGCAGACTACTTCTTCTGCTGCTATTTTCCAGTGGATGATTTCTATGCTGACCTATTTCATATGCATAAATATGATTTTGTTTAGGTTTGCAGGTAATAAAGCTCACATGATTATCAACAACTGGGTGCTTCCTTCTTACAGGTTTATTGGCTATGATGGGCGTGATGTTCTTACACCTTTTTGGTTCGGTAGTAGCTCATGTGATGTAACCCTTCTGCTGAAGTTTGGATGCTCATACTTGCATCTGCCCCAACATGGTGTGATTGAGCCTGAGCCTTCTCTATCATATTTCCTTATTATCATACTCATATTATATTGTTTCCTTCTACCTTTTTGTCTGTATTACCTTAATTGTTCTAATCTCTCTCTCATTATAACTTTGCAGGTGTTTCTCTCTTTTTATCTTGCAGGTTTGCTCCATATTACCAAGCACTCTTACAACCATCAGAGCATTGACCTTAACCTTCCTTTAGCCTATTATGTTAATCATCTTGTATCTTTTGATTGCTTTAATGTTTTCTTTTGCTCTTGGATATACTTAGATGGGGATTTACTCCTTGATTGTAGCTCTTTGAGCACTAGTTTGAGTTTATCCCCTTTAAGACCTTTGTGGCAATAAAATACCCCCGCATCATGGGGTTTCCCCAAAAAAAAAAAAAAAAACTAACCCTAAACCCTAAACCCTAAACACTAAACCCTAAACCTTAAATTCTAAAATCCTAAACCATAAACCATAAACCCTAAACCCTAAACCCTAAACTTTAAATCTTAGAAAACCCTAAACCCTAAACCCTAAACACTAAACCCTAAACCCTAAACCCTAACCCTAGCCCTAAACCCTAAACCCTAAACCCTAAAACCACAAACCCTAGACCCTAAACTAACCATAAACCCTAAACATTAAACCCAAAAAATCTTAAACCCTAAAAACCCTAAACCCTAAACACTAAACTCTAAACCTTAAACCCTAAACCCTAAACAACCGTTCAACCCTAAGCTAACCCTAAACACTAAACCCTAAAAACCCTAAAGCCTAAAGCCTAAAACCTATACCTTAAACCCTAAACCCTAAACCCTAACCCTTAATCCTAAACCATAAAACCCTAAAACCTAAAACCTAAACCTAAACCCCAAACCCTAAACTAAAACCCAAACCCTAAACTTAAAACCTAAAAACCTAAACCTAAACAAAATAAAATCAAAAAATAAAATAAATAAATAAACCTAAACCTAAATAAAATAAAAAATAAAATAAAATAAAAACCTAAACGAAAACCTAAACCTAAAAATAAAAAAAATAAACTAAAAAAATAAATTAAAGCAAAATAAATAATAACCTAAACTAAACTAAAAAATAAAATAAACCTAAGATTAAAAAACCTATATAAAATAAAAACTAAATGTAAAATAAAAATTAAATAAACCTAAAATAAAATAAAATAAAAACTAAATAAAAACCTAAACATATAAAATAAACCTAAAATTGAAATAAAAACCCTAAACTAGAAAAAAAGCTAAACCTAAATCTAAAATAAATTAAACTAAACTAAAATAAATAAAACTTAAACCTAAACCTAAAGAAAACTAAATCTAAACCTAAACTAAAAATAAACCTAATCTAAAAAAAAAACCTAAAAATTAACCTAAATCCAAAACCTTCAAAAATAAAATAAAAACCCTAACCTTAACCTAAAAATAAAAAATAAAACCTAAACCTAAAAAATAAAATAAAAATTAAACTCAACCAAAAAATAAACCTAAAATTAACCTATAAAATAAAATGAAATAAAAAACCAAAACTAAAATAAATAAACCCAAATAAATAAACTACTAAATAAAAAAATAAACATAAATAAAAAATAAAAATAGACTAAAATAAGTAAAAAATAAACTAAATAAACCTAAACCTACCGATTTACTTAATTAAAAAAATCCCTAATTCCTAAGCTAACCATAAACCCTAAACCCTAAACCCTAAAAATCCTAAACCCAAAAGCCTAAACACTAAACCGTGAAACCTAAACCAAACCCTATCCTAAACCCCAAACCATAAAACCCTAAAGCCTAAAACCCTAATCCCTAACCCTTAAACCCTAAACCCTAAACCATAAATCCTAAACCCTAAAAACCTAAAAACCTAAACCTAAACTAATAAAACTAAAAAATAAAATATATAAAAAAACTTAAACCTAAATAAAATAAAAAATAAAGTAAAATAAAAACTTAAACCTAAACCTAAATATAAAATAAAATAAATTAATAAAAATAAACTAAAATAAAATAAATAAAAACCTAAAATAAACTAAAAAATAAAATAAACCTAAGAATAAATTACCTAAATAAAATAAAAATTAAAGAACAGTCGATCCAATCTACTGCTTATGAAACTATCTTTATAGTAGAGATGGTTCTTATCATGGTTTTGAGGTTTATCCATGCTTATTTTTTATCTATGTCATCACTTGTGTCTTAGAAAACTTGTGTTACTTCATGATGAAATTGAAAAGAAGAAATGTTGAACATGAATTTACTCTCTGTTAAAAAAAACCAAAACCAAAACCCTAAACTAAAATCTGAACCCCAAACTAAAACCTGAACCTTAAACCTAAAACCTAAACCCTAAACCCGAAACCCTAAACCATAAAATCCTAAACCTTAAACCCTAAACCCTAAACCCTAAACCTAAAACATAAACCCTAAACCATAAACCCTAAAAGCCCTAAATCCTAAACCCTAAACCCTAAACCCTAAACCCTAAAACCTTAAAGCCTAAACCCTAAACCTAAAACCTAAACCCTAAACCCAAAACCTTAAACCCAAAAAAAATCCCCTAAACCTTAAAAAGCTAAAAAGCTAATTCTAAACTAAATAAAACCTAAAAATAAAATAAATAAAAAAACTAAAATAAAATAAAAACATAAGCTAAAACCTAAAGCTAAACCTGAACCTAAAAAGAAAAAAAAATAAAAAATGAAAACTAAATAAAAATAAAATAAATAAAAACCTAAACTAAACCAATGAAATAAAAATAAAATAAACCTAAAATAAATTAAAATAAAAACTAAATAAAAACCTAAACCTAAAAAAATAAACCTGAAAATAAAACCTAAATAAATAATAAATAATAAAACCTAAACCCTAAACTAAAAAACCTAAACGTAAAATAAAAATAAAATAAACCTAAACATAAACTAAAATAAATAAAACCTACACCTAAACCTAAAATAAATTAAACCTAAACCTAAAACTAAACTAAATAAAATAAAATAAACTAAAAATAAACATAAACCTAAATAAAAAATAAAACCTAAAAATAAACCTAAAATAAAAACTTAAAACATAATCCTGAAAAAAAAAAAAAAAACTTAAACGTTAACCTAAAAATAAAAAATAAAACCAAAACATAAAAAATAAAATAAAAATAAAACTGAATAAAAACTAAACTTAAACCTAAAAAATAAAATAAAATAAAAAACTGAAACTTAAATAAATAAAACTAAAATAAATAAACCAAACTAAATAAAAGTTAAAATGAACCAAAAAAATAAGAAATAAAATAAACTAAAATAAAAAAATAAACTAAATATACCTAAACCTAGCAGTTTATTTAATTTTTAAAAAATATAAATTAAAAAAATTTAAAAAAATTAATAAACCCTAACCCTAAAACTAACCCTAAATCCTAAACCCTAATGCCTAAACTTACAACCCTAAACCCTAAACCCTAAAACACTAAAGACTAAACCCTAAACCATAAATCCTAAAACCATAAACCCTAATCTCTAAACCCTAAACCCTAAACCCTAAACACTAAACCCTAAATCATAAACCTTAAACCCTAAAAGCTTAAAAACCTAACCCTAAACTAAATAAAACCTAAAAAGAAAATAAATATAAAAACCTTAAATAAAAAAATAAAATAAAATAGAAACCAAAACTAAAACTTAAACCTAAACATAAACCTAAACCTAAAAATAAAATAAAATTGAAAATAAAAAATAAAATAAAGAAAAATAAATAAAAACCTAAACTAAACTAAAAAAACCTAAAAATAAAAAACCTAAATAAAATAAAACCTAAACGTAAAATAAAAAATAATTAAATAAAAACCTAAACATAAAAAATAAATCAAAAAATAAAGCTTAAAAATAAATAAGAAGTAAAACCTAAACCCTAAACTAAAAAAACCTAAACCTAAAATAAATAAAATAAAATAAACCTAAACTAAAATAAACAAAACTAAAATAAATAAAATGTAAACCTAAACCTTAAATTAACTAAACCTAAACCCTAAACTAAATAAAATAAAATAAACCTAAACCTAAACTAAAAGATAAAACCTAAAAATAAACCTAAAATAAAAACCAAAAACATAAACCTAAAAAAATAAAATAAAAACCTAAACCTAAACCAAATATTAAAAAAATAAAACCTAAACATAAAAAATAAAATAAATTTTAAAATAAACTAAAAAGTAAACATAAACCTAAACCTAAACCTAAAAAATAAACTGAAATAAAAAACCCAAAATAAAATAAATAAACCTTAAATAAATAAACAAAACTAAATAAAAATAAAAAAATAAACCAAAATAATAATTAATAAATAAAATAAACTAAAATAAATAATAAATAAACTAAATAAACCTAAACCTATTGGTTTACTTAATTTAAAAAAAACCCTAAACCTTAAACCCTAAACCCTAGGACCCTAAACCTTAAACCCTAAACCTTAAACCTTAAACCCTAAACCCTAAACCCTAAAAATCTAAAAACCTAAAATTAAACGAAATAAAACCTAAAAATGAAATAAATAAATAAACCTAAACATAAATAAAATAAAAATATAAAATAAAATAAAAACCTAAACTAAAACCTAAACCTAAACCTAAAAATAAAATAAAAAATTAACTAAAAGAAATTAACTAAAAACCTAAACAAAATTAAACAAAAATATAAAAATAAAACTAAAAATGAAAAATCTAAATAAAACAAATACCAAAGGTAAAATAAAAATAAAATAAACCTATAATAAAATAAAATAAAAACTAAGTAAAAACTTAAACCTAAAAAAATCATCCTAAAAATAAAACCTATAAATAAATAAAAAATAAAACCTAAACCCTAAACTAAAAAAAAAAGTAAACCTAAAATAAAAAAAATAAAATAAACATAAACCTAGACTAAAATAAACTAAACTAAAATAAATAAAACCTAAACGTAAACCTAAAGTGAACTAAACTTAAACCTAAACTAAATAAAATAAAATAAAAAATAAACCTAAACATAAACTAAAAAATAAAACCTAAAAATAAACCTGAAATGAAAAGCTAAAACCTAAACCTAAAAAAATAAAAAAAAACCTAACATAAACCTAAAAGTAAAAAATAAAACCAAAACATAAAATAAAAATAAAAATAAAACTAAACTAAATAACCATAAACCTAAACCTAAACCTAAAAAATAAATTAAAATAAAATTAAACTAAAATAAATAAACCTAAAATAAATAAACTAAACAAATTAAAAAGGAAAAAATAATCCTAAATAAAAATAAAAAATAAAGTAAATTATAATAAATAAAGAATAAACTAAAAAAACCTAAACCTATCAGTTTACTTAATTTTTTTTAAAAAAAGAGAAAATAATAAACCCTAAATTTTAAACCCTAAACCCTAAACCTACAACCCTAAACCTACAACTCTAAACCCTAAACCCTAAACACTACACTAAAACACCCTAAACCCAAAACCCAAAACCTAAACCCTAAACCATAAAAGCATAAACCCTAAACCCTAAACCATAAACCCCAAACCCTAAACCTAAACTTATTGTAACTAAATAAATTTAAAAGTATACTTAAACCCTAAAAGCTGATAAACCTAAACCAAAACCTAAACTAAGAATGGGAACCTTGATGGCGAACATCAATGTCAACTGGCTACTATATCTAGTGATGGAGGGAAGGCGGGTGGCGGTATCATGGGTGGTGGGGGATCTGGAGGTGCTGGTGGATATGGAGGTGGTGGTTGGAGCAGTGGTGCTTATGGAGGTGGGAGGAGCTACAGAGGTTATAGCCATCGTGGTGGTGGAGGGAGAGATCGGGGATATGATGTTGGATCCAGAGGCCGTGATTCTGGGAATTAGAGAAATCAAGAACAGCCTTATATGATCTGCTATAAACTGTTTATAGTAGAGACGGTTCTAGTTATCTAGGGTTTTGATTTGCTCTGTACGTGCTCATTTTTTATCTATGTCATCGCTTGTGTCTTAGAAAACTTGGTGTGTTACTTGGTTGATGAAATCAAAAAGAAGATATGTTGAATCTGAATTTATTCTCTTTAGAAAAACCCCTAAACCCTAAACTAATTCTTGAATCCAAAACTTAAAACCTAAACCCTAAACCCTAAACCATGGACATTAAAATTGCTAAACCATAAACCCTAAACCCTAAACCAAAAAAAACCTTAAACACTAATCCCTAAACCCTAAAGCCTAAACCACTAAAGAGCTAAAAACCTAAACCAAAACTAAATAAAAACCTAAAAATAAAATAAATAAAAAACCTAAACCAAAAGAAAATAAAATAAAATAAAAATATAAACTAAAACCTTAACCTAAACCTAAACCTAAAAAGAAATTAAAATAATTAATAATAACTAAAATAAAATAAAATAACTAAAAACATAAACTAAACTAAAAAAGAAAAACCTAAATAAAATAAAAACTAAACCTAAAATAATAATAAAATAAACTTAAAATAAAATAAAATAAATAGTAAATAAAAACCTAAACCTAAAAAAATAACCTAAAAAATACCTAAAAAATAAATAAAAATAAAACCTAAACCTAAAATACTAAAAAACCTAAACCTAAAATAAAATAAATAAAATAAACCTAAACTAAAATAAACTAAACAAATTAATAAAACCTAAAACCTAAACTAAAATAAATTAAAATTAAAATAAAAAAATAAACCTAAACTTAAACCTAAAAAATAAACTAAAATAAAAAAAAAATAAAAATATAAATAAAATAAATAAATAAATTAACTACAATTAAAATCAACCTAAATAAAATAAAAAATAAAATAAAATAAAATAAATAAATAAATAAACTAAATAAACCTAAACATACCAGTTTACTTAATTTTTAACAAATAAAAAATAAAAAAAATAAAAAAATAAAATAAACCCTAACCTTAAACCCTAAACCCTAAAACTAACCCTAAATCCTAAATCCTAAACCCTAAACCCTAAACCATAAACCATAAAACCCTAAACACTAAACCCTAAACACTAAACCCTAAACCCCAAACCCTAAAACCCTAAACCCTAAACGCTAAATCATAAACTCTAAATCGTATACCATAAACCCTAAGCCTTAAAAACCTAAACATAAAATAAAAAAACTAAAATAAAATAAAAACCTAACTGAAACCTAAACTTAAACCTAAAGCAAAACCTAAACCTAAACTAATAATATAAAAAATAAAAAAAACTAAGCTAAAGTAAAATGAATAAAACCTAAACTAAACTAAAAAAATAAAATAAACCTAAAAAATAAAAACCCTAAATAAAATAAAACCTAAACGTAAAATATAAATAAAAAAAACCTGAAGTAAAATAAAATAAAAACTAAATAAAAACCTTAACCTAAAAACTAAACCTAAAAATAAATCCTAAAAATAAATAAAAAATAAATCCTAAACCCTAAGCTAAAAAAAATCTAAACCAAAATAAAAATAAAATAAAAAAAACAAAAAAAACTTAAACCTAAACTAAAGTAAACTAAACTAAAATAAATATAACCTAAACCTAAACCTAAAAAAAACTAAACCTAAACCCTAAACTAAATCAAACAAAATAAACTAAAAATAAACCTAAACCTAAAATAAAAAATAAAATGTAAAAAAATAAACCTTAAATAAAAATCTATAATGTAAACCTAAAAACTAAAATAAAAACCTAAACCTAAACCTAAAAATAAAAAAAATAAAACCTAAACCTAAAAATAAAAAAATAAAACGTAAACCTAAAAAATAAAATGAAAATAAAACTAAACTAAAAAATAAACATAAACTAAATCTAAACCTAAAAAATAACCTAAAATAAAAAGCGTAAACTAAAATAACTAAACATAAAATAAATAAACTAAACTAAATAAAAATAAAAATAAATGTAAATAAATATATAAAATAATCTAAATTAACCTAAACCTACTGGTTTACTTAATTATTTTTTAAAATAAAATCTAAACCTAAACCCTAAACACTAAACACTAAATCCTAAACCCTAAACCCTAAACCATAAACCCTAAACCCTAAACCCTAACCTAACCTAAACCCAAACTAAACTAAACCTAAACCTAAACCCTAAAACTACCTAACCTAACCACTAAACCTAAACCTAAACCCTAAACCTAAACCCTAAAAAGCCTAAACCCTACCTAACTAAACCCTAACCCCAAACCTTAAACACTAAACTATAAACCCAAAACCCTAAAAACCTTAAACCCTAAAGCCTAAACACTAAATC
Organism: Cymbidium sinense; assembly: GCA_021442155.1. NCBI lineage: Eukaryota > Viridiplantae > Streptophyta > Magnoliopsida > Asparagales > Orchidaceae > Cymbidium > Cymbidium sinense. Next base: position 57,998,493 of record CM038218.1, on the reverse strand, counting down.
CTAAACCCTAAAGCCTAACCCTAACCCTAAACCCTAAACCCTAAACCCTAAATCCTAAACCCTAAAAACCTAAAAATCTAAACTTAAACTTAATAAAACCTAAAAATATAATAAATAAATAAAAACCTAAACCTAAATAAAATTAAAATATAAAATAAAATAAAAACATAAACCTAAACCTCAAAATAAATCAAAATAAAATAAAAACTAAACAAAAAAAAATAAAACTTAAACTAAACTAAATAAAATAAAATAAACCTAAGAATAAAAAACATAAATAAAATAAAAACTAAACCTAAAATAAAATAAAATTAAAACTAAATAAAAACCTAAATTTAAAAATAAACCTAAATCGTAGCTAAAAAAAACATAAACATAAAATAAAAATAAAATAAATAATATCAAATAAACTTAAACCTAAACTAAAATAAACTAAACTAAAATATATAAAACCTAAACCTAAACTTAAACTAAATAAAATAAAAGAAACTAAAAATAAACCAAACCTAAACAAAAAAATAAAACCTAAAAATAAACCTAAAATAAAAACCTAAACCTAAACCTAAAAATAAAAAATAAAACTCAACTCAAAAATAAACCTTAACCTAAACCTAAAATAAACTAAAATAACAAACCTAAACTAGAATAAATAAACTAAACTAAATAAAAAAATAAACCTAAATAAAAAAAATAAAGTAAACTAAAATAAATAAAAAAAATAAACCAAATACACTAAATAAACTTAAACCTACAGGTTTACTTAATTTAAAAAAAAAATCCCTTAAACCCTAAATCCTAAACCCTAAATCCTAAATGTTATGCACTAAACCCTAAACCTATAACCCAAAACACAAAACCCTACACCGTAAACCCTAAAAAACCCTAAACCCTAACCTTAAACCCTAAACCCCAAACTGTAAACCTAAACCAAAAGTAACTAAATAAATTATAAATAAACTTTATAAACCTAAACATAAACCTAAACCCTAAGAATGGGCAGAACCTTGATGGCCAAAACATCACCGTCAAGTAGGCTCAGTATAGATCTGACGATGGAGGCGAAGGCGGAGGCGGTGGTTATCATAGTGGTGGTGAGGGATATGGAGGTTCTGGTGGATATGGTGGTCGTGGTCAGAGTAGTGGTGATTATGGAGGTGGGTGGAGTGATAGAGGTTACAGCCGTGGCGGTGGCGAAGGGAGAGATTGGGGATATGATGGTGGATCCAGCTACTTGAGAGGCGATAACTAAAATAAACTAAACTAAAATAAATAAAACCTAAACCTAAACCTAAAATAAACTAATCTTAAACCTAAACCTAAAATAAATAAAATAAAAAAACCTAAAAATAAAACTAAACCTAAGCTAAAAAATAAAACTTAAAAATAAACCTAAAATAGAAACATAAAACCTAAATCTAAAAAAACAAAATAAAAATCTAAATCGAAAACTTAAAATAAAAAATAAAACAAAAACCTATAAAAATAAAATAAAAACAAAACTAAACTAAAAAATAAACCTAAACCTAAAAAATAAACTAAAATAAAAAATCTAAACTAAAATAAATAAACCTAACATAAATAAACTGAACTAAATAAAAAAGAAACCTAAATCAAATTAAAAACTAAAATAAACTAAAATAAATAAAAAATAAACCTAAATCAACTAGTTTACTTAATTTAAAAAATAAAAAAATAAAAAACCTAAGCCTAAACCCTAAACCCTAAACCCTAAACCCTAAACCCTAAAAATAACCTTAAACCCTAAACCCTAGAACCTTAAACCCGTAAACTCCAAACCCTAAACCCTAAACCCTAAAAACCTAGAAACCTAAACCTAAACTGAATAAAACCTAAAAATAAAATAAATAAAAAACTTATAACAAATTAAAATAAAATAAAAACATAAAATAAAACCTAAACCTAAACCAAAACCTAAAAAGAAAATAAAATAATTAATAAAAACTAAACTAAAATAAATAAATAAAAAACTAAACTAAATAAAAAAAATAAAAAACCTAAATAAAATAAAAACTAAACCTAAAATAAAAAATAAAAAATAAACTAAATAAAACATAAACTTAAAAAATAAACCTAAAAAACTTTAAAAAATGAACCTAAACCCTAAACTAAAAAAAAAACTTAAGAAAAACATTAAAATAAAATAAACCTAAACCTACACTAAAATAAACTAAACTAAAACAAATAAAATCTAATCTTAAACCTAAAATAAACAAAGCCTAAACCTAAACTAAAAAATAAAACCTAAAATAAAAACCTAAAACCTAAACCCAAAAAAATAAAATATAAACCTAAACCTAAGCCAAAAAGGAAAAAAATAAAACCTAAACCTAAAAAAATAAAATAAAAATAAAACTAAACTAAAAATTAAACCTAAAAATAAACCTAAACTTTAAAAATAAAATAAAATAAAGCAACCTAAACTAAATAAATTGAACTAAATAAACATAAAAATAAAGCAAACTAAACATAAAAATATAATAAATTATGAAAAATAAAAAATTAAACCCTAAACCCTAAACCCTAAATGTTAAACCCTAAACCCTAAACCCTAAACTCTAAACTAACCCTAAACCCTAAAACCTAATAAACCTAAACATAAACCTAAACCCTAAGAATGGGCAGAACCTTGACGATAGGGACATCACCGTGAACTAGGCTACGATTATCACATTGGTGGTGGGGGATCTGGAGGTGCTGGAGGATATGGAAGTGGTGGTCGGAGCAGTGGTGGTTATGGAGGGAAGAGGGACGGAGGTTATAGCCATGGTGGTGGTGGAGGGGGAGATCGGGCATATGATTGTGGATCTTGCTACTTGAGAGGCCAGGGTGGTTTTGGTGGGAACTGAAGAAACTCAATAATGGTTGATCCGATCTATTGCTTATGGAACTATGTGTCATAGTAGAGATTCAAGTTATCTATTTTGATTTGCTCTATGCATGCTCATTTTAATCTATGTATTGTGTGTCTTAAAAACTTGGTGTGTTACTTGGTTGATTAAATCCAAAAGAAGAAATGTTGAATATGAATTTGTTCTCTATTAAAAAAAGTAACCTTAAATTTAAAAATAAACCTAAAATAAAAACCTAAAATATAAACCTAAAAAAATAAAATAAGAACCTAAACCTAAACCTAAAAATAAAAAAATAAAACTTGAACCTAAAAAATAAAATAAAAATAAAAATAAACTAAAATAATAAACCTAAACCTAAACCTAAGAAGTAAACTAAAATAAAAAACCTAAACTAAAATAAATAAACCTAAAATAAATAAATTAAACAAAATAATAATAAAAATAAATAATAAAATAAACTAAAATACATAAAAAATAAACTAAATAAACCTAAACCTACCAATTTACTTAACTTAAAAAAAATAAAATAATAATAAAATCCTAACTCTAAATAGTAAAACTAACCGTAAACCCTAAACTTAAACCCTAAACTTAAACCCTAAAACCCTAAACCCTAAACTCTAAACACTAAACCCTATACCATGAAACCCTAAACCGTAAACCCCAAACCCTAAATCCTAAACCCTAAAAACCTAAACCTAAACTAAATAAAACCTAAAAATAAAATAAATAAAAAACCTAAACCAAAATAAAATAAAATAAAAACATAAACTAAAACCTAAACCTAAACCTAAACTTAAAAAAAATTAATAAGATTAATAAAAACTTAACTAAAATAAAATAAATAAAAAACCTAAACTAAACTAAAAAATAAAAACCTAAATAAAATAAGAACTAAAGCTAAAATAAAAAGTAAAATTAAAATTAAAATTAAAATGAATAAAAAAACCTAAACCTAAAAAATAAACCTAAAAATAAAACCTAAAAATAAATATAAATAATACCTAAAGCCTAAACTAAAAAAAAACAAAAATAAAATAAACCTGAACCTAAATTAAAAAAAAATTAAACTAAAATAAATAAAACCTAAACCTAACTAAATAAAAAAAATAAACTAAAAATAAACCTAAACCTGAACTAAATAATAAAACCTAAAAATAAGCTTAAAATAAAAACCTAAAACCTAAACAAAAAAATAAAATAAAAACCTAAGCCAAAACCTAAAAATAAAAAATATAACCTAAACCCAAAAAATAAAATAAAAATAAAATTAAACTAAAAAATAAACCTAAACCTAAACCTAAACCTAGACCTAAAAAATAAACTAAAATAACGCAACCTAAAATAAATAAACCAAACTAAATAAACATCAAAATAAAGCCAAATAAAAATAAAAATACAATAAATAAAAAAAAATAAAAAATAAACTATATAAACATAAACTTACCAGTTTACTAAATTAAAAAAATATAAAAAATAAGAAGTAAATAAAAAATAAATAAATAAACCCCAACCTTAAACCATAAAACTAACCCTAAACCCTAAACCCTAAACCCTAGGACTAGAAACCCTAAAACCTACAACCCTATACCATGAACTCTAAAGCCTAATCCCTAAACCATAAACCCTAAACCTTAAACCCTAAACCCTAAACCCTAAAATCCTGAAAACCTAAAAGCCTAAACCTAAACTAAATAAAATAAGAAAATAAAATAAATAAATAAACCTAAACCTAAATAAAATAAAATAAAATAAAAACCTAATCTAAAACCTAAACCTAAACCTAAACCTAAAAATAAAATAAAAAATAAAAATTATACTAAAATAAAATAAATTAAAAAATAAACTAAACTAAAAAATAAAATAAACCTAAAACAAAAAACCTATATAAAATAAAACCTAAACATAAAGTAAAAATAAAATAAATCAAAAATAAACTAAACCTAAACCTAAAAATAAATAAAAAATAAAACCTAAACCCAAAACTAAAAAAAAAACCTAAACCTAAAATATACAAAATAAAATAAACCTAAACATAAACTAAAATAAACTAAACTAAAATTAAAAAAATCTAAACCAAAACCTAAAATAAAATAATCCAAAACCCTAAACTAAATAAAATAAACTAAACTAAAAATAAGCCTAAACTGAAACTAAAAAATTAAACTTAAAAATAAGCCTAAAATAAAAACTTAAAACTTAAACCTAAAAAAATAAAATAAAAACTAAAACCTAAACCTAAAAATAAAAAATAAAACCTAAACTTAAAAGATAAAGTGAAAATAAAACTAAACTAAAAAATAAACATAAAATTAAACCTAAACCTAAAAAATAAACTAAAATAAAAAACCTAAACTAAAACCTTAAACCCTAAAACCTTAAACCTTAAACCCTAAACTAACCCTAAACCCTAAAAACCCTAAACCCTAAAGCCTAAAGCCTAAACCATAAACCCTAAACCCAAATCTAATTGTAAACCCTAAGCTAACCCTAAACCCTAAATGCTAAATCGTAAAAAACCTAAACCCTAAATCCTAAACTCTAAGCTTTAACCCTAACCCCTAATCCCTAAAACCCTAAACCCGAAAACCCTAAACCCTAAACCCTAAACCCTAAACCATAAACCCTAAAAACCTAAAAAAACAAAACCTAAACTTAATAAAACTTAAAAATAAAACAAATAAAAAAACCTAAACCTAAATTAAAAAGAAAAATAATATAAAATAAAAACCTAAACTAAAACCTAAACAAAAACCTAAAAATAGAAGAAAATTAAAACTAAACTAAAATAAAATGAATCAAAACCTAAACTAAATTAAAAAAATCAAATAAACCTAAAAATAAAAAACCTAAATTAAATTAAAAATAAACATAAAATAAAAAGAAAATAAACCTAAAATAAAATAAAATAAGAACTAAATAAAAACCTAAACATAAAAAAACATAAGAAAAACCTTAAAATAAATAAAACATAAAACATAAACCCTAAACTAAAATAAGAACTAAATAAAAACCTAAACATAAAAAAAACATAAGAAAAACCTAAAAATAAATAAAACATAAAACATAAACCCTAAACTAAAAAAAAAACCTAAACCTAAAATAAATAAAATAAAATAAACCTAAACCTAAACTAAAATAAACTAAACTAAACTAAATAAATCCTAAACCTAAACCTAAAAAAATAAACTAAAATAAAACCTAAACCTAAACCAAAATAAATAAAATAAAAACTTAAACTTAAAACTAAAAATTAAAAATAAAACTTAAACCTAAAAATAAAATAAAAATAAAACTAAACTAAAAAATAAAGATAAACCTTAAGCTAAACCTAAAAAATAAACTAAAATATAAAACCAAAGTTAAAATAAATCAACCTAGAATAAATTAAAAATAAACTAAATAAACCTAAACCTACAGGTTTACTTAATTTTTTTTTTAAAAAACTCAAAACCCAAAACCCTAAATAATCCTAAACCCTAAACCCTAAACCTAAAACCCTAAAACTAACCCTAAACCCTAAAAGACCCTAAACCCTAAACCCTAAATAAAAATACAAAAAATAATTAAAAAAAACCCTAAACCCAAAACCTACAACCTTAAACCCAAAACCCAAAACCCTAAACCCTAATACACTAAACCCTAAACCTCAAACCCTAAACCTTAAAGCCTAAAACCCTAAACCCTAAACCATAAACCCTAAACCCTAAACCATAAACCCTAAAACCTACAACCTTAAACCCTAAACCCCAAATAATAAACCCTAAACCATAAACCCAAAATAGTAAAATCCTAAAAACTTAAACCTAAACTAAATAAAACCAAAAATATAATAAATAAAAAACCTAAACTTAAAAAAATAATAAAATGAAATAAAATAAAATAAAAACCTCAACCTAAACCTAAAAATAACATAAAATAAAACATAAAAATAAAAACAAAATAAAATAAATATAAACCTAAACTAAACTAAAAATAAAATAAACTTATAAATAAAAAACCTAAATAAAATAAAAACCAAACATATAATAAAAATAAAATAAACTTAAAATAAAATAAAATAAAAACTAAATAAAAACCTAAACTTAAATAATAAAACTAATAATAAAACCTATAAAAAATTTAAAATAAAACCTAAATGCAAAACTAAAAAAAAATCTAAACCTAAATAAACAAAATAAAATAAACCTAAACCTAAACTAAAATAAATAAAACCTAAGCCTAAACCTAAAATAAACTAAACCTAAACCCTGAACTAAATAAAATAAAATAAACTAAAAATAAACCTATACCTAAACTAAAAATTAAAACCTAGAAATAAACCTAAAATAAAACCTATAACCTAAACCTAAGAAAATAAAATAAAAACCTAATCCAAAACATAAAAATAAAAAAAACCTAAACCTAAAAAATAAAATAAAAATAAAACTAAATTAAGAAATTAACATAAACCTAAACCTAAAAAATACATAAAAATAAAAAAAACCTAAATTAAATTAAATAAACTTGAAATAAATAAACTAAACTATATAAAAATAAAAAATAAACTTAAATAAAAAAAATAAAATGAACTAAAATAAATAAAAAATAAACTAAATAAAACTAAACCTACCGGTTTACTTAATTTAGAAAAAGATCATAAACCCTAAACCCTAAATCCTAAACCCTAAATCTTAAACCTTAAACTAACCCTAAACTTTATAAAATTAAACCTACCACCCTAAACCTACAACCCTAACCCTAAACCCTAAACTCTTAACTATCCCTAAACCCTAAACCCTAAATCATAAAAACCTTAAATGCTAAAGCCTACAGCCTAAACCTTAAACCCTAAGTGCTAAACTAACCCTAAACCCTAAGCTAACCCTAAACCATAAATCTTAAAAACCCTAAACTCTAAAGCTTAAACACTAAACCATAAATCTAAACCTAAAGTGTAAAACCTAAACCTAAAACCTAAACTAAACCTAACCCTAATCCTAAAAACCCTAAACCTAAACTAAATCTAAACTTAAATCTTAAACCTTAAACTAACCTAAACTCTATAAAATTAAACATACTTAAACTTACAACCTAACCTAAACTAAACCCTAACCATAACCTTAAACCCTAAACCATAAACTCTTAACTAACCCTAAACCCTAAACCCTAAACCCTAAAAACCCTAAATGCTAAAGCCTAAATCCTAAACCTTAAACCCTAAGTGTTAAACTAACCCTAAACCTTAAGCTAACCCTAAACCCTAAATCTTAAAACCCTAAACTCAAAAGCATAAATAGTAATCCATAAATCCTAAACCCTAAAGATGAAACCCTAAACCCTAAAAAACCCTAAACCCTAAATCCTAATCTCTAACCCTAAACCCTAAACCCTAAACCATAAAAGCATATACCCTAAAACCCTAAACCCCCTAAACAATAAACCTAAGAATATAACTTAAAAATAAATAAAAAATAAAACCTAAACCCTAAAGTAAAAAAAAAATCTTAACCTAAAATAAAAATATAGTAAACTTAAACCTACACTAAAATAAATTGAACTAAAATAAATAAAACCTAAACCTAAACCAAAAATAAACTAAACCTAAACCCTGAACTAAATAAAATAATATAAACTAAAGATAAATGAAACCTAAACAAAAAAATAAAACTTAGAAATAAACCTAAAATAAAAACCAAAAACCAAAACCTACAAAAATAAAATAATAACATAAACCTAAACCTAAATAAAAATTAAAACATAAACCTAAAAAATAAAATAAAAATAAAACTAAACTAAAAAATAAACATAAACCAAAACCTAAACCTAAAAAATAAACTAAAATTAAAAAAACCTAAATTAGAATAAATAAACCTAAAATAAATAAACTAAAGAAAATTAAAAATAAAAAATAAAATAAACTAAAGTAAATAAAAATAAAATAAATAAATTAAATAAATCTAAACCTATCGATTTACTTAATTTTAAGAAAAAAAAACATAAGCCCTAAACCCTAAACCCTGAAACCTAACTCCTAACCGTAAACCCTGAAACTAACCCTAAATCCTAAACCCTAAACCCTAAACCCTAACCCTATTCCAAAACCCTAAACATTAAACTCTATACCCTAAACCTTAAAAACTTAAACCCTACACTCTTAACTAACCCTAAACCTTAAACCCTAAAAACCCTAAATGTTAAAGCCTAAACTTTAAACCTAAATCAGAACCAACCTTAAACCTAAGCTCCTAAATCCTAAACCTAAAAACCATAAACCCTATAACATAAATACTAAACCCTAAACCCTAAAGCCTAAACTAAAAAACCCTAAAAAACTCTAAACCCTAATCCCTAACCCAAAACCCTGAACTCTAAACCCTAAAAGCATAAACCCTAAAACCATAAATCCTAAACCCTAAACCCTAAACCCTAAACCTAACCCTAAACCCTAAATCCAAAACACTAAACTCTAAACCCTAAATAATAAACCTAAAATAAAACCTAAGAAATATAAAAAGTATAACCCAAACCTTAAACTTAAAAAAAAAAAACTTAAACCTAAAATAAAAATAAAATAAACTAAACTAAAATAAATAAAACTTGAACCTAATCCTAAAATAAACTAAGCCTAATCCTAAAATAAATAAAATAAAATAAAATAAAAATAAACCTAAACTTAAACTAAAAATAAAACCTAAAAATAAACCTAAAATAAAAACCTAAACCTGAACCTAAAAGTAAAAAATAAACTTAAACCTATAAAATAAAAAAATAAAACTAAACTAAAAAATAAACATAAACCTAAACCTAAACCTAAAAAATAAACTAAAATAAAAAACCTAAATTAAAATAAATAAACCTAAAATAAATAAACTAAATAAAAATAAATAAATAAACGTAAATAAAAATAAAAAAAATAAAAAAACTAAAATAAATAATAAATAAATTAAACACTAAACCGTAAACCCTAAACCCTAAAAACCCTAAGCCCTGAAGCCTAAACACTAAACCCTAAGCCCTAACCCTAACCCTAAGCCCTGAACCATAAAACCCTAAACCTAAAACCCTAAACCCTAAACACTAAACCCTAAAAACCTAAAAACATAATCCTAAACTAAATAAAAACTAAAAATAAAATAAATAAAGAAAAGCTAAACCTAAATAATAGAAAAAACTAAAATAAAAATGTAAACAAAAAATAAACCTAAACCTAAAAATGAAATAAAATAAAAAATAAAAATAAACTAAAATAAAATAAATAAAACCTAAAATAAATTAATAAATAATGTAAACATGCGAATAAAATTAACCTTAAAACTAACTCTGAACTCTAAACCCTAAACCTACAACACTAAATCTACAATCCTGAACCATAAACGCTAAACCTTAAATCCCAAAAAACCATAAACACTAACCTTAAACCCTAAACTATAAAACAAAACTATAAACTAAACTAAACCTAATTCTAAACCCAAACCTAAACCCTCCTAAACCCAAACTTAAACTTAAACCTAATCAAACTTAAAACCTAAACCTAAACTAAACTTAAACCCTAAAAACCTAAACCTAAACCTAAACAAAACCTATAAACCTAAACCCTAAACCTAAAACCTAAACCTAAACTAAAAGAATAAACCTAAAACTAAACCTAAACCCTAAACCTAAATCCTAAACCTAATCCCCAACCCTAAACCTAAACTATAAACTATAAACCTAAACTAACTAAATGAATTAAAAAATAAACCTAAACCTTAAAACCTAATAAACCTAAACCTAAACCCTAAGAATAAGCAGAACCCTGATGGTAAGAACATCACCATCAACTAGGCTCAGGCTAGATCTGGAGGTGAAAGAGGAGGAGATAATTATCACTATCGAGGGGTGGTATCTGGATGTACTGGTGGTTATGGAGGTGGTGGTCGGAGTAGTGATGGTTATGGAAGGTGGGAGGAGTGACGGTGGTTACAGTCATGGTGGTGCCTGAGGGAGAGATCGGGGATAAGATGGTGGATCATTCTACTTGAGAGGTCGAGGTGATTCTGATGGGAACTGGAGAAGCTGAAGAATGACCGAACACCGCCGCTATGGAATTGTGTCTATAATGAGATTGTTCTTTCAGGGTTTTGATTTGCTTTACATGCACTCATTTTTTATCTATGTTGGTGTGTTACTTGGTTGATGAAATAGAAAAAAAGAAATGTTGAATCTAAATTTATTCTCTATTAAAAAAACAAAAAACCAAAAACCTTAAACCCTAAACTAAAATAGGAACCCTAAACCTAAAACCTAAACCTTAAACCCTAAACCTAAACCATAAACCATAAACCTAAACCTAAACCCTAAACACTAAAACCTAAACTAAACCCTAAACCTAAAAAAAACCCTAAACCTAAAACCCTAAACTAAACTATAAACCTATAACCTAAACTAAACCTATACTATAACCCTAACTTAACCCTAAACTTAAACCTAAACCTTAAACCTAAACCCTAAACCTAAACTAAAACCTAGACCTAAACCTAAACCTAAACCTAAATCCTAAACACTAAAGTTAAACTTAAACCCTAAACTCTAACCATAATCCTAACCTAAACCCTAAACCTAAACCCTAAAAACCCTAAATCCTAAAGCCTAAACACTAAACCCTAAACCATAAACCCTAACCCTAAACCCTAAAACCCTTAACCCTAAATTCCTAAACCCTAAACCATAAACCCTAAAACTTAAAAACTTAAACCTAAATAAAATAAAACCTAAAAATAAAATAAATACAAAAACCTAAACCTAAATAAAATATAATATAATAAAATAAAATAGTAACATAAACTAAAACCTAAATCTAAACCAAAAAATAAAATAAAATAAACTAATAAAAATATACTTAATTAAAATAAACAATAACCTATACTAAACTAAAAGATAAAATAAACCTAAGAATAAAAAGCTAAATAAAATAAAAGCTAAACATAAAATAAACCTAAAAGAAAAACTAAATAAAAACATAAACCTAAAAAATAAACCTAAAAATAAATAAAAAATAAAACCTAAACCCTAAACTAAAAAAAAACCTAAACCTAAAATAAAAATAAAATAAACAAAATAAAATAAATGTAAACCTAAACTAAAATAAACTAAACTAACATAAATAAAACCTAAACCTAAACCTAAAGTAAACTAAACCTAAACTAAATAAAATAAAATAAACTAAAAATAAACCTAAACCTAAACTAAAATATAAAACCTAAAAATAAACCTAAAACAAAATCCTAAAACCTAAACCTAAAAAAATAAAATAAAAACCTAAACATAAACCTAAAAATAAAATAAAACTTAAACCTAAAAAATAAAATAAAAATAAAACAGAATTAAAAAATAAACATAAACCTAAACCTAAATTAAAAAAATAAACTAAAAAAAAAACCTAAACTAAAATAAATAAACTAAACTAAATATAAATAAAAAATAAACATAAATAAAATAAAAAATAAACTAAAATAAATAAAAAATAAACTAAAGAAACTAAATAAACCTAAACCTACCGATTTACATAATTTGAAAAGAAAAACTCTAAATCCTAAGTTAACCCTATACCCTAAACCCTAAACCCTAAAAACCCTAAACCCTAAAGCCTAAACACTAAACTCAAAACCCTAAACCCTATACCCTAACCCTAAACCCTAAACCCTAAACACTAAACCCTAAAACCCTAAACCCTAAACCCTAATCCCTAAAAACTTAAAAACCTAATCCTTAATTAAATAAAACCATAAAATAAAATATATAAAATACCTAAACATAAATAAAATAATAAAATAAAATAAAATAAAAACCTAAACTAAAACCTAAATCTAAACCTAAAAATAAAATAAAATAAACTAATAAAAATAAATTAAAATAAATAAATGAGAACCTAAACTAAACTAAAAAAAATAAACTAAGAATAAAAAACCTATATAAAATAAAAGCTAAACATAAAATAAAAATAAATTAAAAATAAAATAAAATAAAATAAAAACAAAATAAAAACTTAAACCTAAAAAATAAACCTAAAAATAAATATAAAAATCCTAAACCCTAAACTACAAAAAATACCTAAACCTAAAATAAAAATAAAATAAATTAAAACTTAAACTAAAATACACTAAACTAAAATAAATAAAACCTAAACCTAAACCTTAAATAAACTAAACCTAAACCTAAACCAAAAAAATAGAATAAACTAAAACTAAATTTAAGCCTAAACTAAAAAATAAAACCTAAAAATAAACCTAAAACCTATACCTAAAAAATAAAATTAAAACCTAAACCTAAACCTAATAAAAAATTAAACCTAAACAATAATATAAAAATAAAACTCAACTAAAAATAAACCTAAAATAAAAACCCTAAACCCTAAGCTAAACATAAACCTAAACCTAAAAAATAAACTAAAATAAAAACCTAAACTAAAATAAATAAACCAAAAATAAATAAATAAAACTAAATAAAAATAAAAAATAAAATAAACTAAAATAAATAAAAGATAAACTAAATAAACCTAAACGTACAAGTTTAATTAATTTTAAAAAGAAACCATAATCCCTAATTCCTAAACCCTAAACTCCAAACCCTAAACCCAAAATCATAAACCATAAACCCTAAACCTTAAACCCTAAACCCTAACCCTAACTTCCCTAACCTAAAGCATAAACCCTAAAACCCTACCACCCTAAACCCTAAACCTAAACCCTAACCTTAAACCTAAACCCTAAACCCCAAACCCAAACCTAAACCTATAGTAACTAAATAAATTAAAAAATAAACCTAAACCCTAAAACCTAATAAACCTAAACCTAAATCTAAACCCTAAGAATTGGCAAAACATTGACGATAGGAACATCACTATCAACCAGGCTCAGTCTAGATTTGGTAGTCGAGGTGAAGGTGGAGGCGATAGTTATCTTAGTTGTGGTGGGGGATCTGAAGGTGCTGGTGGATATGGAGGTGGTGGCTAGGGTAGTGGTGGTTATGGAGGCGGGAGGAGCGATAGAGGTTACATCCGTGGTGGTGGCGGAGGGAGAGATCGAGAATATGATGGTGGATCCTGCAACTTGAGAGGTCACGGTGGTTCTGATGGGAACTGGAGAAACTAAAGAACGATCGATCCGATCTGATGCTTATGGAATTATTTCTTTACACTAAAGATGGTTCTAATTATCAAGGGTTTTTGATTTGCTCTATGCGTGCTCATTTTAATCTCTATCATCGCTTGTGTCTTAGAAAACTTGGTGTGCTACTTGGTTGATGAAATCAAAAAGAAGAAATGTTGAATATCAATTTATTCTCTATTAAAATAAAAAAACCAAAAACCCTAAACACTAACTTAAAACTTGAACCCTAAACTCTAAACCCTAAACCCTAAACCCTAAAACCATAAACTTGAGGTCTCTATTCTTGATGACTTTCATCAAGCTTTCAATGCTCAAATCTCTTATGGTAATTATTATGCTTTGGGCTCTTTTGTTTATGAATCTTCTAATAGTAGAAATCTTTTTTGGGATTATTTGAGGAATTTTGCTACCTCTGTCAACAAACCTTGGTTTTTTGGTGGTGATTTCAGCACCATTTTATTCTCTTCTAAATGAAGTGGTGGCTGCTCTCCTAATATTCATTCCATGGAAGATTTCTCTGATATGATCTTTGATTGTAATTTGATTGATATTAGCTTTAAAGGCTCTAATTATACTTAGCAAAACTCTAGACTTTGGCAAAGGTTGGACCAAATTCTTTTTAATACTCATTGGATTACTCAATGGCCTATTACTTCTATTGTCATTTAAGCAGAACCTTGTTAGATCATGCTCCACTTCTGGTTTCGGTTAAAGATAATTCTAATAGACTAAAAAAATGCCTCTCCTTTTAGATTTCAAAACATGTGGATTCAGCATATTGATTTTTTTAATGTTGTGGCTAATAATTGGAAAGCTCCTTTACATCCTGATAATTCAATTATGGGGATGAATAGACTTCAGTTTAAACTTAAAAGACTTATACAAAATTTGGGTTGGTGGAACAAGCATTATTTTAAAAACTTTTTTGCTAATATTAAAGATATGGAAAAATTGGTTTGTGATCTTCAAGTCTCTATTATGTCTGATCCTTCTAAGATTACAGACTTGATTGAGGCAAAAGATAAACTTTTTTACTTCCAAAATATGGAAGAGACTTATTGGCGTCAAAAAGCTGCCAATAAACATATTAAGGAATGTGACAAGAATACTAGGTATTTCCATGCTTTGGTTAGTAAAAAGAGAGTTTTAAATAATATTCAAAAAATTAAAAATGATAATGGGGAATAATGATATTAAGGAATAGATAATTAATTACTTTAGAAATATGCTTAATAAGAATCGCTCTTATGAAGCTATTTCTCAATCGTACTTGATTCCTTCTATTATTACTAATGATGATAATGATTTGCTTAACATTGTACCTAATATAGATGAGATTTTCAAAGTTCTGAATAGCATGAACATAGATTTTATTGCTGGTCCGGAGGGTTTCACTACTCAATTTTTTCAAAAATGTTGGTTTATCATTAAATATGATTTGATTGAGGCTGTGACTGATTTTTTTAATGGTAATCCTTTTACTAGATATTTTCTAGTACTCCTATTATTCTCATACCTAGGAAAGATAATCCCAACTATTGGAGTGGATTTAGATCTATTAGTCTTTGCACCTTCTTCAATAAGCTGATTTCCAAAATTCTTACCAACTGACTTAGTGCTTTACTTAATAGAACTATCGCTCTCAACCAAACTGGTTTTGTTAGAGGTAGATCCATTTCTGACAATATTTTACTTGCCCAAGAATTAATTCATGATCTTGATGCTAAGACTAGAGGTGGCAACATTCTTTTCAAATTAGATATTACCAAAGCCTTTAATAACATCTCTTGGGATTTCCTTTTTCTATATTCAAAATATATTTGGGTTTTCTAATAAATTAATTTTTCTTATTAAAAATTGTATTAATAATGCCTTATTTTTAATTTTTCTTAATGGGGAAGCCTTGGGATTCTTTCCCTCTTCCCATGGCAAGGGATCCTTTATCTCCTACTTTATTTATTATTTCTATTGAGTACTTATCTAGGAGCATAAATGATTTATTCTTACACAATCCTAGTATGTAACTCTTGGTGGTCTTCCTGTTTCCCATTTAAGTTTTGGAGAATATTTCATTAACTTTTTACAATGCTTCTATTCATCACATCAAGCATCTCAAGTCTTTTTAAAATAAATTTGGTAGAGAAAGTGGCCTTTCTATCAATGATAACAAAAGATATTTTATCACTTTCTCTAGAATCTCCAATAATAAATTCAATCAAATCATGCATATCACTAATTTTAAACATCAACACTTACCTCTTAAGTACTTGGGTGCTTCGCTCTCTAAAGGCCTGAAACGTTCCCATCACTTTAACAAGTTAATTCAAAAAATTTTAAATAAAATTTATGTTTGGAAATTCCATTTACTTTCCTTTGGTGGTAGGCTCACTATTCTTAAAAGAACTCTCAACTCAATGCCTCTTTATTTGATTAAAATTATTATCCCCACTAATGCTACACTTATCATAATTGATCGTTTGCTTAACAAATTTTTTTGGGGCTCCAATAATTCTACCAAAAGAATGCATTGGACATCTTGGCATAAATGTTGTGGTCCTTTAGGAGAAGGTGCTCTTGGTTGCAAGCTTATTCAAGAAGCTATCACTGCCTTCTCTCATAAACTCTGGTGAGATTTTAGAAAGAATAATAGCCATTAGGCTAATTTTATGATGGAAAAATATTTCCAAGGTAAACACCCCCATTAATTGCTTATAAAGTTGGTGACTCTCCAGTTTGGAAAAGGCTTTGCTTCATTAAATGGGTTGTTGAATCATTAATATCTTGGGGTATTCAGTTGGGTTCTTCCTTGTTTTGGCAAGATAATTGGATTGGCAATGGCTCTATTGACACCTTTTATCTACCCACTCTACTACTACTATCAAAGTTAATTCTTTTTGGCTTAACAACTAGAATGAAAGAGAACTTGAGAATTATCCCTATTTCTCTTTTTGATAACTTTAGAAATATTCCCATTTCTTCTAACCAACCTGACCATTTTTTTTAAGCTTTCTTATAATGATGACTTTGTTCTTAAAGAGGTTTGGAATTTTATTAGAGATAAATAGAACCCCTCTAATGTTTTTATTAAAATTTGGAATAATATCATTCCCATTTTCTATTCAGTTTTAGCTTGTCGGATTTTGAATAACTTTATTCCTGTGGACTCTTTGCTCTGGACTAAAGGGTTTACTTACCTTCAAAGTTCTATTATTTCTTTCATATTCAAAAATGTAAATCATGTTTTTTTATCAATGGTGAAAATTATGGTTTTGGTATGATCATTTATTTAATACCAACTATTTTCAGGGTTCTCTTTCTTTATATCAACTTCTTGAAGTCTGTTTCAAAAATACAGTGAAAGGTCATATAAAAGTTTTAATTATTATTATCCTTACTTGGTTCATCTGGATGGATAGAAATGATGCTAAATATTATGGTATTCCTATGAACCATAAAGGATTTTGGCTAGAACTAAAGAAAAAACTCATGCTCTTTTTAATGCCAATCTTATTAGTAATATTTATTTCAGAAGTTATAAATTTGCGGCTAAAAAATTAGGTATCATTCTGCCTGAGTTTGACTTATATAAAAGTGCTAGGATTATTCCATTGGATCAAACATAAAGATAATTTGATTAAAGTGAATACTGATGGTTCTGTTGCTTCCAATAAATATGGCTATGGTGGTATCCTTAGGGATTCTAAAGATCGCCATTTGTGCTTTTGCCAATCCTCTCAAAGCCTATTTTTTATTTTCTAAGCTTATAGCTTAATAAATATTAAAATTTGTTTGAATAGAGGTTTATTCAACATCTGGATTAAATTCGACGCTCTCTTGCTTCCTCATATGCTTAATTCCAATAGAAATGGAAATGTTGAATTATTTTATCTTCTTAATCATACTGAAAATCTTCTTTCTCAAGTTTATTGTAATATTTCCCACATCCTTCATGAAGGTAATCCTTGTCTTGATTACTTGGCTAACTTTGGTGCCAACCTAAGCTTTATTTGACAACCAAACTTTTTCTAAACTATTAAGTGGTTTGGTTAATTTAGATAATACTGGATTGCCCTATCTCAGATTATAAATTCTTAGCTTGGTTTTGTTGTTGGTTTTTTATGATCTTTTGCTTTTGGTTGCCCCTTGTTAAACCCTCTTTGGGTTGTGGTTATCTACTTATCTTCTCTCTTTGGCTTGAGCTGGGTTATGTTTTTGATCTCTTACTTTTGGATTGGTCTGGCTTTTGCTACCTAGTGGTTATTGTAAGTGCAACCTGAGTTATTTTAGGTTTTTCAGCTTGGTGGCTTCTATCCGTTTGGTTGGGTGTTTACCACAATTTTCCCTTGGTTATTTTTTATATCCTTCTTTTGGGTGGTGGCTATGGCTGTTATAGGTTTTTTTTGTATGGGTTTTGCCTCTTTTCTGGGTTGCTTGCTAACTTACCTTAGTTGGATCTACTACTATGGTGGTTGATAGGGTGTCTTTGTTGGTTGTTTGGGTTGGCTGACAATTTTGGCTAGTTGGGTTGGTTGGTTAGCCAGACTATTTTGACTATTTTTATATTTTTTTTGTTGGTGACTGATCTGGGGGGCTATTTGTGGTTTATCTCTGGCTTAATTTTGGCATGGTGGAGGTTATTGGTTGGTTGTTATTTTCACTATTTTATTGACTAGGGCTTGGTGGTTGGTTCTGCTAATTTTTTTTGTTTCTTTTGGTTATGGTTTTGACCTCCTCTTGTATTAGTCTTCCTCTCTTGGCTGCAACAGCTTTGGGTTTGGGTATTGTTTTGGATTGGTCGGTTGAAGGCTAATTTCTTATTGTTAGTTATCCTCGGGTGATGGTGGCTTGGTTGGGTGCCTTTATTGCTGTTGTTCCTATTGGTTCACTTGTAGTCTATCTTACTAGGCTTTGTACCTTTTTGTCTTTGGATGGTTGTTTTACTTATCTAGATCAGTTTTTTTTCCTTGGTTAGGTTTGGTGGCTTTTGCCTGCTTCTACCCTTTCCCTGGCTATCTTAGGTTATTTTGGCTTGATGACTACTATTGGTCTTTACACTAACTTGGGTCTTCTGTTGCCATGGTGGTTGGCTAGGAGGATATGTTAGTTGGCTGGTTTGGTTGGTTGCATTGATAGGCTGGGTTGGTTGGAGGGGTAGTTGTTTTTCCTAGTTTTTCTTACTCTTGGTGAATATTTTGGAACCTGGTGTTCTTTCACGACCTATATTTCTGGTTTCCTCCTGCTTAGTTTTTTCTCTCTTGGCTGCAGCTGAGCCCCTTTTTCCTATTTGGGTGGTAGCCTTGCTGCCCACCCCTTTTGCAATTAGGCTTGGTGTTTTTATTGGTTCTTTATTTTTTGCTTTGTTGGTGGAGGATATGAGCACTTCTATTTTTCTTTTTTTTCTCTTATTTGTCTATGGTTTGTGTTGTTACCCCTATCATGATGCTTGCTCCTTTTGATTTTATTAATTTTTTTGGTGGTGCCTTTGGTGGTGCTCCTACTATATTGCTACTATCCCGGATGGTTGGTTGATTATCTGCCTTATTGGGCTTGGTTGTTCTGGTGGCTTGGCAATTGGCTATTATGTTTGCTGTTTGGAGTATTTTCCAACCTTGTTGGATGACGGACTTTGGATGATGGGCTACGATGTATCGCTATGATGGCCTTGATGTTTCCCACTCTTTCTTTTTTTTTGGTGGTAGCACTATATGTAATTGTAACCCTTCTCCGAAGTTTGGATGCTTACATATAGTGTTGCTCTTTGAGATGATTGTAACTGAGCCTAAGCCTTTTCTTTACTTTACTTCTTTTATTTACTCTTACTTTTATGCTGGCTTAATTGTACTCATCCATTCAAAAGTATGTTGCAGATTCTTTTAGGGTTTAGCTTCTAAATTGTGGATTTTGTATGATGATTTATTTTAACACTAACTATTTCCATGGCTCTCTTTCTTTATATCAACTTCTTGAAGTTTATTTCCACAAAATTATGAAAGGTCATATCAAAGTTCTTATTATTATTACCCTTATTTGGTTCATTTGGATGGATCAAATGATGCTAAATATCGTAGTATCCCTAAGAACCATTAAAGGATCATTGCTAGAACCAAAGAAAAAAAATTCATGCTTTGTTTAATGCTAATCTCATTAATAATATCCATTTTAGAGGTTATAAATTTGTGGCTAAAAGATTGGGTATCACTCTATCGGATGTTTCTTTTAGTAAGAGTGCTAGGATTATCCATTGGATCAAACCTAAAGTGAACTTTATTAAAATCAATACTGATGGCTCTGTTTCCCCTAATAAATATGGTTATGGTGGTAATCTTAGGGATTATAGAGGTTTTGTCATCTTTGCTTTTCCTTATCCCCTTAAAGCCTATTGCATTATTTATATCTTTGAGCTTATGGCTATTAATAAATTTATTGATATTTGTTTGAACAAAGGCATCTTTAATATTTGGATTGATGTTGGCTCTTCTTTTACATGCTCAATTTTAATAAAATGGGGAATGCTAACCTCTCTAAGTGGGATTGCCTTCGCCCACTTGGAAAAGTACTCAGTGGCAGCTAGAATGAACCAGTGGCCCTTAGAAGAAGGAGGATCGATCAGACCCACTATGTCAGTGCTCTAGCTACAAGGATAATGTAGGATATAGAATGTTGGGTTGTTGATGTAGGACCACACTGCACTGATGTGGCACCTCCTAGCTACATCCATGCCATTCTATAATCATTGAGGACCATGTATCCTAGTCTCTTGATCTTGGCTTTCATCTTTAGGCGGTGGTGAGCTCACATAAACTTAATGTACCACATGATCTTATGAGCTTTGTGTTTTTATAAACAAGAACCACATATGATCGAAAGGCCACTGGTATAGGGTGCCATCCATGAGAACATAAGAGAGAGCTCTCTGTTTCACCTGATGGGCTAATGACTTCTCTTGAGGTAGTTTTCCTATATTTAGATAATCCATGAATGGTTTCCTCCAATCTAACTCCTCATTCTTTTTGTCAATGGAAACCTCCACATCAAGAGAGAGTTTCTCGATGAGTTTAGTGTTAATAAAGGATAAAACTTGCCTATTTTGGACCCTTATTGGAATGAACTCATCTTCTAGGCATGCCAACTTTTTGGCAAGCCAATGCATATCTTCTGACATTATATCCTCAAGGAATCTTGTAGATAGTGACCTCTAGGATTTGAGCAAAAAACTCCATAGTATACTTGTGGTAATGATGGAGCTTAGGCTTTGGAACTTTATAAGGCCCAGAGATTTGGTTGATGATGGGCTGAGAATCAACGAAGATGTTGATGCTCTGGACGCATAGTGTAATGACTAACTCTAGACTGGCAATCAAAGCCTCATATTCTACTTCATTGTTGGTGCATGGATTGACAAATGATATGAGAATCTCATCACATCACGGTTTGGAGTTAAGAGAACTATTCCCCCTTATTTCGGAGAGATTGTGGTTCTTTTCCTTTCTAAGAAGGCACCATCAAAATACATCTCCCAATGGTGAATGCTAGTGTCTCCTAAGTTCATGATTTGTTCATTGGGGAGGTCATCACTAAGCAGAGAATCAATTAGGAAGTGGGTGTGCTGCTAAGAAATCTGCTAGTGCCTGTCATTTCACAGTATGGAGGGGTATGAATGTGATGTCAAACTGTGATAAAATCATGGACCATCATGCCAATCATCTGGATAATGTTGGTGTGTCGATATTGGTGGATTGATTCTAGAGATCAGATTCAGCTTGTGAGAAAGCATGTAATGTCGTAGCTTTTGGGATGCAAAGATTAAAGCTAGGCAATGCTTTTCAATAGGTGGGTAGTTTGCCTTAGCAAGGATTAGACAATGACTGAGATAGTAGAGAGCATTTTCCTTCCTTTCATCATTGGATTGTGCCAACAAAGCACCAAGGGAGTCATCTAATGCATCAGTGTAGAGGATTAATGGATTTCCCAGGATAGGGCCTGCTAGAACTAGCGATGTCATCAAGTAGTGCTTGATGTCTTCAAAAGTATGCTAGCACTTATCATCCCACTTAAACTTGGCATCCTTTTGATAAGAGAAGTCTTGAGGTGGCGGCATCTTCTTGATAAGTTGGATATGAAGCATCTTAGATATGCCAACCACCCTTGGAATGATCTGAGTTGAGTTAGACTTTTAGGAGGTGGCATTTCTAAGATATCCTTGATCTTCTCTGGATCGATCTCTATTCCCCAGTGTCAGACAAAAAACCCATTGAATTTCCCTGAAGCTACTCCAAATGCACATTTCAGGGGATTCATTTTGAGGTTAAATTGCCTTAACCATTCGGAAACTACTATAAAGTTGAAGAGATGGTCTTCCTTTACTTTGCTCTTGACTGCCATATCATCAAGATTACATTCAACATGATGATGAATGAGTTCATTGAAGATCTGAGTCATGACCCGCTAGTATGTAGCACCGACATTTTTAAGGATGAAAGGCATGACTTTATAACAATAGATTTTGATCGGGGTTGAAAAGCAGTGTTTCTTTCATCCTCAGGGGCCATCTTGATTTGGTTGTAGCCAAATGACCTATCCATAAAGGAGAATATTGCATGAGATGAGATAATGTCTACCATTAATTCTGGTATAGGAAGTGAAAATTCATCTTAAGACATGCCTTATTCGCATCCTTAAAAATGCATGTAAATTTGTCCATTCTTTTCTTAACTAGATGGTAACCATGTAGGATATTTTTCTTCCTTGATAAATCCAACATCGATCAATTTCTTGATTTCAGAAGTGACCTGTTATTCAATGTCTAATTGTATGCATCTAGGAGCCTGCTTGATAGGGTTAGCATTAGGATCTATTACTAGTTTATAGACTATAAACTAAGCATTTCTTCATAACTCCATGCGAAGTAGTCCTTAAACACAGCTAATAGCCCAACTAAGTCATTGGTTTCTTCTTCATTCTACAAGGAATTAATGTATGTTAGACATCGATTGTCTTCAGTTCCTAAGTTGATTTCTTTACGTTCATCAATGGTTGATATGATTTCTTCTTCGAACTCTGGTAGTGCCTCTTTGACTTCAAGCTCATTTGGATCATCTAAAGTTTCTAAACATACCTCCTCATAAGAGTTAGCATGATTTGAGAAGAACCTATCATACCCCAAATGTGTGGTGATGACTAGGCAATGGTTGTCATCATCGACTGAACCTAGTGTGCCGAATCCTAGTCTTGGTCTTGATTGAGAATGTCTACTTTGGTTGTCCCATAACCTTTCAAAGTATTTTGACATGTGTTTAGACCAAGTATGTAGGATAAATCCCTTCTTTGCTAAGTTAAGAACACAAGGCAAACACTAATCAAAAGGAAATTGTATTTAATTTTTATATGAATCATTGTCAAGTTCTACATCAATGTATTGACTTAAGGATGATCTTCCCAACAAAAACCTCTTCGGCTTGACATCTGTGGATGACTTGGGGGCCGCTTTATCTACCAAATGTTCAACTTTCTAGGAAGAAAGTGAGGTTAGAGCTAAAGTTCCCAACTACTGTCTAATTTTTCTACATAATGATGATTTGGATACATTCATGCTTTGCTTGGATGCCTGGTCTTCATCCTTTGTCAGCTTGACATCACCTTCAAAGTGACCGAGAGGGGTTGGTTGGTGCTAACCATGAGACTCATCCTTTAAACTAGACTCTAAGTCTATATGAATAGCGGTGGTACTCCTGTGAGCTAGAACATAGCTCTACCGGCCACAGCAGGAGGTCTTCCACCACCTCTGGACTTGCCTCTCTCTTCTACGGTGGGGCAACTCATCTTACCCATGTGTTCATATGGAGGAATGAACTGAGTGGAATCAATATGGCTCTACTTCTTTCTCAGTGTCTGATTCTTGCTCACTTGTACTTTTATCTTCTTTTTCTTTTTCTTTTTTTTTGAACTTTCATGAAGTTCACGAGAAAAACTTTTGATTTGGAAGAAGATAGTAGGTGCATCTTCATATATCTCAACCTTCCTAAAATGGCTTTAAGTCTCCTTTAATACTATTCCACCTCTTTAGAATTTGATGCACATAAAAGGATGGAATGATGTTATTTCTATGTATTCAAGGCCTATCGATAAAAGCAATGAAATATGTTTCTGAATCAATTATGTAGAACATGGCCTCTATCTTCCAGTCATCTATCTCTAGTAACACTATAGAGCCTAAAGCCTTCTCCCCTTGATCATTGAATCCTCTCAACATCTATCCTCTCCTTAGAGTTTAGAGATGCCAATCCTCAGTAGGCTAAGGTCTTTAGACTCATAATGTTCCGATGCACCTGGATCAACTAACAGAGTCATCATGTCCACTATGATGTAGGGGACGGTTGTGCTGTTGTCCCCAAAAGAAGGTCTTCATCGATGAATGTAACTCCATGGGCTTCTCTTGAATAACATGCCTCTCCATAATGATTAGCGAAGCATATTTTGATCAAGAAGAGCTTTGATCAATGACTCCCTCATCTCTTTGGATAAGACAAGGGCATCATATATGCTTAGTTTTGTTGGCAACTTTCTTAGGTGAGTGAGGACATTGTAATCAACTCTAGGCTGGTCCTCCATAAGCATATCCATAGGAGAAGCATCCTGTGGAGGGGCTTCTTGATTGCTAGAACCAATGACTTATTTACCCTTATCCTGAGGTGCTACCCAAGGAGGTAGAACTTTCCTATGAAGGTTGCTAGTGACTTCATGAGATGATTTAATAGAAACTTCTACCTCATCACGTTCACCTATAGAATCATCGAGTCAAATGACTCAAATCAATCTCAATGGGAAAACTTGGGATTTTGGAATGGGTAATTCTTAAGAAAAGGAGGTATTATTATAATTATTAGTACTTCTATAAGAAAAATCATCAAGATCATCAAAAGTAGAGATGATGTAAGCAAAATTAGTCTTCTTCTTCATTGATTTCTTAGATTTGGATGAAGGTACAAAGTAGAAATCAAGTAAAGTAGAGTGAGGATTTGGTGCCCTCCACTAATACATATTTATTAGAAGAAGAGTCGGTTGGAGGAATTAGTATGGAAGGAGTGCTAGAATTGAATGGTGGTTGCTACTATGCTATCCCGAACAAGTGGAGGTTGTTGCTAGCTGCTTCTACCTCCCTCAAGTTATCCTTAGCAACTTGCATCCTTAGGATTGGAGGTTTGAGCTTTAGAAACCAAGGTAACTTCTAATCTTAGAAACTATTTTCTTGTAGGTTTGGGATAGAGATATCCCAACCTTATCTTATGAAGATTATGTGTATCCCTAATGATTACACTAATAGAACTAGAGGGTTGTAATAGTCAGTATTCCTTAAGGATGATAATGACACCTGACTTATAGCTATGCTCAAGCTAGTCCTTAAAGGTAAAACAATCTTCTAAGACATGACCTAGCATGATGTGGTAGGGGCAATAGTTTGGATCATGACTCTTGCCCACATCCTTCGACCCCCTAGGCTCTGGTAAATGGAAATCATGTTTATTTAAGAGGTTCTTAAAGATCTTCCTAACTACCTCTCTTAAATGAATAAGGTTTATTCAATTTGTCAATAAGAGTAGTAGTAGTTACGGTGGTGGATAGAATAATGCTGTTTTCTTGATGAGGTGGCGATGGTGGTGGCTATGGCAACTAAAGTGGTATGGCCGGTGAGGTGGTGGTAGAGGGAGAGCTTGAGGCTATCCTAATGGATGCTTTCAACTACCATGACTATCCACGGATTTTTCTCAAAAGCCTTCTCTGGCAGCGATAGATCTTGGAAAGGTAACTATTTGACCTCCCTTGTAGACTAGCTTCCTTGTTGATTAATTTCTCAAATGTCTTAATGGTAAACCCTTTAAGCATGAAGGTGAGCCATGGATATTCTTGAGTAGATTTCAATACTATTGATGCATGTGGTTCACATTTCATACTTAAATTACTCCATCTAAGAATATAATTAATGAGGGACTCACCGAGATGTTGTTGAGCCACAGATGGCTCACATTACCTTTATTGAGCTCCAGCAAATCTCTTAATAAAGAGTTGCTCCAACTCAACAAATATCTTCACTAAATAATTGGGTAGTTTAGCATACTAATCAAATGTGATGCCTATCAAGCTACTGATAAAGAGGTGGAATAAGAGTGCATTGGTGCCATCGATGCAACATCGACCTAAAATGTGTTTTTTTGCAGGGGTTCCCACTACCATCAAAAATTTTGAAGGAAGGAGGTACAAAGCCTTAGGATATTGGAAACCATCAAATTTCTCTGGGTAAGGTCTACCCTTTGGAACATATGAGCCACCTTGAACTTGCACCAACGTATCTCTCACTTGCTGCTCCACCATGTGTTTAATGTCTTTTTCATTCATGGAGGTGATATCCACCACCTTCCCATGCAAGCTACACTTTCCTCGTGAATGCACCTAGGATGATTTGAAGTGTATGCCAACTCTACTATCATTTGTTATGGGAGAAGGTTGTGACAGGCTGAATTCCTAATGCTAATGCTTCCATCAATTCTTCAATCTTTTTTCCCATTCTATCAATATGATCATCCTTCTTCCTAAACTGATGGAGGAGGTGTTGAGTTGAATGGACGACATCATCCTCTTCAACTACAATACCTTCCTGGCTATGCTGATCTTTCTGAAGGGAGCTCTAAGGTCAATCATGTGGACTTTGGTCAAATCCTCAAGAAGGTCATCCTCATCAAGATCAAATACTACTCGCTCATCCTTAGAATCTATGCAATCACTACCTAAGAGTTCTCTCTTCTCGAGAAAGTAAGTGGCTATGATCTCATCCAATGAATGATCTAAATGTGTCACAAACTCTGGTGGAGTGGAGGGACTTTATCAATTGAAATACATCCCACTACCACTGAGTGCTAGCTGAGGAGGCATGCTCACTGGAAGAGATATGCTCATGACTGCTCATCGATGGAGTGGCATCTCTGGGGAGATCCACTACCATGGGAAATGTAAGAATGCCCCCTTCCTCCTGTATATTGTCTAGCTCGATGGTGGTGGTGGTCTGCTTGCACTCCTTCTTCACCAAGATTGAAGTAGGAGGTCAAGTAAACTCATCCTCCCCATTGAGTAGATGGAGTGGGATCTTTTGGCCAGATTACCAAATGGGCTTGTCTCTCCCGGATGGGGGCTTCTAGATCTTGGTGGGAGTGGAGGATGCTTGGAGTTGTACGGGTGATGGTTGATGATGAGAGTGGTGTGAAGGAAACACCAGCCTCATGGGAGATCTCTACCATTGGTAAGAACATTCTATCCAATGATTGGCCCTAATGAGGGGGGGGGGGGGGGGAGGGAGGCGGGAAAATCCATCGAGGAGTGGCTTTCTGCTCTCCTATCTACTTGAGTAGATGTTTGAGCCTCTATGGGCCTTTCTATGAATCGACCCCAACACTCCTAGGGATCAATGATCACAAATCAAACAAGGTACCAACTTTGAGTGTTCATATGCTCACCAGCGGCATGGGGTCTAAGTCCGGGCAGCCTCTTGTGCTCCCTATCCGATGTCTCATAGTATTGCAATGGTGGGTGAAGCAACAATGCCTCGATAATCTTCCTCTCCATGAGGGGGGTGGAACTTATTACTGGTCATAAGTGCAGAGACCTCATGGGGAAAACACTCCTTAGCTACATGGGATGCAGCCTTAAGCTCTCTGGCTACTCACTCATGCTCCCGCTTAATCTTTTGATTTTTGTTGTGGCACTGAGTATGAGTGAACAAGGCGAGTGGAGCTAGTACTACCTCAAAGTGGAGGAGACTATCTCAGAAGCTAAGATAGCCTTCCCCTTTGGGGTGATCGATGAGGTAGTAGCTCTCACTGGAGCAATGGTAGGGACACTTGGATGGGTAGGTGCTAAAACTATCACAGCATGGGGAGTGGGAACCACTGCAGCCTTCCTCTTCAACAGAGGGTGCTCAGAATTAGAGGGCATGTCAATGTGGATGACAGGCTTCTGCCTAGCCACTTCATCTTGACTAATAGTAGTGAGGGCACAAGTAATGTGTGCTCCCTCAAATCCTCAGTAGAAGAAAACCAAATAGGTGGAGTCAATCTAAAGGAGGCTAGCCCGATCCAAAGCCAAATCTATCCCAAAAGGAAAGGTGAAGACAAACTTTTGGGAAGCCATGTGTCTTGTAAGAGTGGGTGGCCAATTGATCTATACTTGTACCTCTACATGTGTTGAAATATAACAGTGGATCTCTTCTTTAATATTTGTTCCTAGAGAGTGACATAGATTTGAGTTTTGAACCCACACTTCTACAATTCAAATATGTTAAGTGGGGTTCATTGGAGAGATTTTGGTGTTTAGAGGAGAGTATTTTCCATTTGATTCTTTTGATTTTAGAACCCATACTCAACCAATTGAGGTAGGTTTGAAGAAATTTTCGGAGATATTTGTATTTTGTGTATCTTGTTTGAAAATATTAATGATTTGAAAGAACCTTTACTTAGAAAATTTGAGTATGCTAAGAAGATGTTTTGATTGTGTGTTTGAGAATTTTTTGTGAAATACCTTTTGCTTGAGATGAGTGAAGTGTTGATTTCAAAATGGGGGCTTCTTACTTAACAAATTTGATATGTTAAGTAGAGAGCACATTTGTTTGATTTATGTTTGAAAATGAGACTTTCACTTAACAAATTTGGTATGTTAAATCAAAGTCAAATGTGATTGATATATGCTTTTCTTTTCTTTGAAAATGGGACCCTCACTTAGCTAATTTGGTATGTTAAGTGAAATACCAAATGTGATGTGATTTGGAAAAGGAGATTCTTACTTAACAAACTTGGTACGTTAAGTAGGAATCAAATGTTTATTGAAAATGAGACTCTCTCCTAACAAATTTGATGTGTTAAGTGAAAGTAAAATTTGATTGATATATGTTTTGAAAATGGGACTCCCTCTTAACAAATGTAGTGTGTTAATTAAAAGCTCAAACATGACATGAAAATGAGATTCTCACTTAACAACTTTGATATGTTAAGTGGAATCAAGTATGACATGAGAATGAGATTCTCACTTATAAACCTTGATATGTTAAATGTGAATCAAATGTATTTGAAAATGATATTCTCACTTAACAATTTTGATATGTTAAGTGGGAATCAAATATGCCATGAAAATAAGATTCTCACTTAACAATTTTGATGTGTCAAATTGGAATCAAATGTACATGAAAATGAGATCCTCACTTAACAACCTTGATATGTTAAGTGGGAATCAAATGTATTTAAAAATGAGATTCTTACTTAACAACTTTGATATGTTAAGTTGGACTCAAATAAGACATGAAAATAAGATTCTCACTTAACAATTTTGATGTGTCAAATGGGAATCAAATGTAAATGAAAATGACATCCTCACTTAAAAACCTTGATATGTTAAGTGGAATCAAATATTTGATGAGAATAAGATTATCACTTAACAATCTTGACATCTTAAGTGGAATCAAATTAATATGAAAATGAGATCCTCACTTAACAACCTTGATATGTTGGGGAATCAAATATGTCATGAGAATAAGATTCTCACTTAACAACCTTGACATGTTAAGTGGAATCAAATGCATATGAAAATGAGATCCTCACTTAACAACCTTGATATGTTAAGTGGGAATCAAATATGTCATGAGAATAAGATTCAACAACCTTGACATGTTAAGTGGAATCAAATGCATATAAAATGAGATCCTCACTTAACAACTTTTATATGTTAAGTGGAAATCAAATATGTCATGAGAATAAGATTCTCACTTAACAACCTTGACATGTTAAGTGGAATTAAATGCATATGAAAATGAGATCTTTGATATGTTAAGTGGGAATCAAATATTATGAGAATAAGATTCTCACTTAAGACCTTGACATGTTAAGTGGAATCAAATGCATATGACAATGAGATTCTCACTTAACAACCTTGATATGTCAAGTGGAAATCAAATGTATTTGAAAATGAGATTCTCACCTAACAACTTTGATATGTTAAGTGGAATCAAATGTACATGAAAATGTGATTCTCACTTAACAACTTTGATATGTTAAGAAGAATCAAATGTTTTTTGATGTGCCCTCTTTCTTTTTACAAACATGGCATGTCAAATAAGATTCTAAAATAGAGGGAAAATTTATTTAACAAATCGTAAGTATGTTAAATAGATTTCAATAATATGCTTTGATGTCATGTGATTTCTTGATTTTGAAAAGAGAGAAACTTCAACTCTAGCATATGTGAAATATGTTGAGTGGATTCAATTTCATGTTATGATTAAAGTAGAATCTTCATCAATAGATTTGAGTATGTAGAATGAAGATGGCTATTTTCAAAAAGAAGTGGTTTTAGAAAGTGTCTTTTTGTGAAAGAAATTAGCCATCTTTTGATGAACCTTGCCTCACCAAGCTAGTGGTGAGGGGGTTCTAAACTTTTATTATATATCCCTTCATTGATAAATTCTATTCTCACCTATTGGGGAACCCAATAGGGTTTCAAGACCTACACGGAGTGAGGTCCTAAAACCTAAAGGATGTCGGCTAACTTTGCTTAAGAATGAAATAAGCTAAGTTCCAATGGAAGGAAAGATAGTCTCAGACTCACATAAAATGCAAGTCCACTATCGATGCTTGGAGATAATAATCATCTACTAGAGATGGAGAGAGAAACCATCCCAGTGAGTCACTAGAAAAATTTGTGGTGTTTATTTTTTTGGTATGTGTTGTGTGTATATGTGAGG
The DNA here is from genome assembly GCA_021442155.1 of Cymbidium sinense. NCBI lineage: Eukaryota > Viridiplantae > Streptophyta > Magnoliopsida > Asparagales > Orchidaceae > Cymbidium > Cymbidium sinense. The sequence continues at coordinate 57,967,717 of CM038218.1, read as the reverse complement.
GGACACCATAAATCTGGATGTAGTTATTAAGGTGATGGTATGACCTCAAGGAATAGTGTACCATCTTGAAAGATAGAAGTCATTACCTATGATGGACTAATCACACTAATAAGGACTCTAAAGTAAGATAGGTCTATACCATAGATTTTTCCCTACTTTACATGGATGGATAAAGTAGGGTTTATTTAAATCGAGTTCTAAAGTTCTTTATGAGGCAAGCCCCATAGTTAATTAGATAGGTGAGTTCCTTAGAATACTCGATTAAAGTAGATAATTATTGTCTCCAAAGAATTCAAAGATAAATTTATATTTGGAAGATCAAATGGGATAGATATATTTGGAAGATCAAATGGGATAGATCAAAACATATTATAAATATCTATATATGATATTGGAATTACTGAAGACTTATTAAAAATTTTAACCATGGATAAAATAAAACATGAGGCCAAAAGGTGGTAGCCAACTAACTCCTCCTACATTTTAAAACCATGTGGTCAAGTCATATGCTTTGTAAGATGGGGTTGTTATTTATTTAGAAATGAAACTAAGTCCTTAAACCCAAAAAGAGCATGAGGGGTATGAATAATGACTTAATCTAATGCAAATTCTTATCAAATTTTATTTAATTTGGGACTCTTTAGTTTGGCATAGGCTATATAATTTTGTATGCCAAAATGCATGAGTAGTCTATTATGGGCCAAATTAAAAAAGAAAGAGGTATCCTTCCATCATAGGCTCTTAAAGGTTAAGCTCATTTATATCTGGAAAAGATGGAAACCCTCTATTAATAGAAGTGAAATTAGATGATTATGCATGATATTAAACATACAACATCCATCAAAGGGGTTGCTAAATATTTTATCATCTAAATTTAACTCCTAGGCTTTTACAAGAGGTTATGAGTTATTTTAGAGATTTTGTTATGAGTTATTAGTTTGGGTAGAAAAATTAATTTTATCCTAGAACTGTCACATCTAGGCCATACTGATCACCAATCATAAATAAACTATGAAGAGGCATGCTTTTTTTTAATGCACAAGCTAAACAAAACATCAAATAATTTTATAAATTTATTGCAAAAGAATAAAAGATTGATGAGGGCGGGTACCATCGTACAACCCGAAAAGAAATGTGGGTAGCCGAGCTCTACCCTTATACATCTCGGTATAATGAAAAAATAATTACAATTATAAATGATGAATGTTATGGGGGTCTTTATTCTTCATTCTTTCTTCTTTACTTCTTTCTTCTTTCATTTCTTCATTTGATTTGCTCATTTCTTTCTTCCTTTTATCTTGATTTGGATGTGCTTGCTCCAAAGGCATCACATGGTACATAAGACTTGGTCTTATTACCAATGCTCATCCTAATCTCCCATAACACTTATCCTAATCCTAATGCAAAATTACATTAAAAGAAGGAAAGTAAATCTAGCTACACTTGCAAAATAAATATTAGCCAAACACAACATATAATCCAAGCAGATATATGAATTATTTGGACTTAGCATCCCACATAGGGGTAACCAAGCCCACCTATCCTAACTTAGGCTATGCTTAGGGGTATAAGAATCCTACACAATAAAAGAATTTGCCTTTTATTATAGTGGCCCCTTAAGAACGACCCCTTATATATAACATGTTTAGGCTAATAACGGCCTAACATCCAGACTACACACATACACCCTAACATCCAGTCTATAATAACACATCACAAAACTAGCATACATCAAACCATACACCGCCCTAACATAAAGCTAGAAGTGGCGACTTAGTCTAAAGTGTGTGCATCAAGGCTTATGGGTGTGTCCTAACTAGACTTTAGAGTTGTAATTTTGCTAAGTGTGAAGGATTTAATTCATAAAGAGTTGATTTCTTTTAAGTGATTTAATTGATTTGAAGATTTTACTTAATATTTTCTTTTATTTCATTTGACCAACACAAAACAACTAAGTGTTATAAAGAGAAGAAAGAGAGGAAACCTTTCTTTCATCCCTACCTTAAGTCACTTCTAAAGTAAGTTAATTAATCAATTTCCTTTAGTGAGTGGATTATTACATGTTTTGATTAATCTAAGTTTAGGTTCACTCTAAATGACCTTATTCAATAAGAAAGACATCTTAGGATTAATTAGAATGAATTACCATCACATATATTCATTCATTTCTTTCCATCATGTATATCATGCATATGATTAAGTCCTAAGCATACCTATACATACAATGCATGTCTTAGCACACTTAAATGATGAATGCAAAGAAATGTGAATTTATATATTTCATTTGGTTGAATTATGAAAGCATATCTTTTTTAATAGAAAATGAGGGATTTTTCATCCATTAGTTAGATACGCATTCACATGTACAAAAGTTTTAAGTGAGTACATCGACATTATTCTACAGCAGAGCGTAAGGAATAAGACCTACTTAGGGCTACTTAAACCGTCACAGCCTTGAGGTATCCAGATTAATATACCACTTTTCTTAGGTACATGTAGATGTATAAGCAACTATAGTATAGAAAAACCCATGCAAAAGTTGTATTTTTGATTTACTTGATTCATGTTTCTTATTCATTGGTTATATCACACATTCATATGTATAAGAGTTTAAGTGAGTATGCGCCATTGTTTTGCACCAGGGGCGTAAGGTACAAGACCTACTTAGGGCTACTTAAAGCTTCGCAACTTTAGGGTGTCCAGACTAATATATCACTTTTCTCAAACATAGGTGAATGTATAAAAGAGCCACAAGAGCAAGAAGCCATGCAAGAGGTCACATTTGATTTGATTGCATGATTTACAAATGCGATATGAAATTCTTCCTAAGTCTTAGCATGGAGATGCATATGAATAGATTTAGACAAATGTTGTGTTCTTTTCAAATGAACTTTACATTTGTAAATCTTATGTGAATCCATGTAAGATAAGGAAAGAGAACATCATATTGCATATCTTATATTATCAACATATGCAAACTTATAGATACTTGTAATTAACATCACTTCATATGTTATAATTGATTTATGGGCTTTTGAAAATAGCTTTTGATTTAATAATAGCCACACATATTTTTAATTTAAGTCAAAACATGCAATTTGACATAGAAGAAATAATTTTATTTAATTAGTTTTAAAAGAAATGAATGCATGATTTCACATGGAAAGAAACATTTAACATGATTGGAAAGAAATAAAGGAATATAAGCACATGATCTCAATCATCCTAGTTAATTCCTAAGGATAATCATATTAAACAAGGATATTTAGAATAAACCAAAGTTCTTTAAAGACATTTTTAATCTTGAGTTTGATTTGATTTAGGAAATATGAAAGAGGTTTTCTAATCCAAATCCAATTCCCCATGTGTGAATTAATTTTGTTTAATGAAGAATATTTAGGTTGATTTTATGTTTTGATTAAGTTAAGGTGTGAATTAAGTGAATTAATTAACCCATACCTATATCACCTTAAGTTAATTAACTAATTAATAATAATCCAATATGATATGTAACCACATGAAAAGTAAATTTGCAATGCTCCTAAGAAATGAAAGGGGCCTAATGTAATTGGCTTATGATTAATAGTTAATTAGGCTTAAGGGATCTCACTTAACTATTTTATGGTTTTCTCACACATGTGAGCTAACCATAATTTTATTTATCTCCCACCTTGGGTTATTGAACACCTGAGAGATACCCAAGATCAAAGGTTGCTTAGCATGAAGTGGATTTTAGATTAAGTTGAATCAAGCTTATTAATTAGTTGATTGAATTCTTTGATTACATTTTGATTTGGATGATGAAATTAATTTAGGGAGAGGGATCAAGGACAAGGCGTCAATCCTTAATCCCTAAGTCATTTCAAACACTCAATTTGGATCTAATTTTTGTCTTGGAAGTTAATTAATTAATTAAGCAATTAATTACATCATTAATCATCAATTAATTTAATTCCAAAGAGTAAACAAAATCTAGGAAATGAATTTAGAAAAATTTCCCAATTACACTTCTTACATTCCCTTACTATTTTACAGAGGTAATTAGGATTAATTAATTAATTAAACCACTATTCATTCACTAATTATCACTAATTAAATTATGAGAGTGATTAAGGTTTAATCAATTGATTTCTCTAATTAAGTAACCAACAAAATCCTAAAAAATTAGGTGAGTCAGAGGTCATGTCCCCTAGACATCCACACAAAATTTGAGATTAATTTGATACTTTATTAAAGGGTAATTCAGCTAATTAAATTTTTAATTAAACCTTAATTAAGCTAAGATCACTATTCAAAATTAACTAATAATAATTTTTTAGATTATACTCTAAAATACCTTTAAACTGAGCCAAAGTTTACATTTTTTGGAATTTTCTACAATTATTTATGAATTTTACAAGTTTTAGGCTTAAAAAATAAATAATTAGCCTAAATTGCATCCCTAACCCATCGGGCCACATGGTGGCTAACACGTCATGCTTTTCACATTTCCTAAAGGGATTGGTTAATAAAGTTATCACATCTGCGCGCTGACTCAGTCGATGGTGGAGGCAATTTCCCATGGATTGTCTGATCTAAGATTGGACAGCCACGATTTGATCCATGGGTTAAGGGAGAAAATAGCGGGGATCTACCATGATATAATCATAGCCATCCATTCCAATAACATGGAATGGACGGCGTATGAACTTCCTCCTTCATGAGCGGTAAAAGACAGGCACCGTCAATCTTTCCCCATTCGATCTGAGCTCACCCGAGCTCAGATTGGGATAAAACTGATCCCACACCTTCGGAAGGAGGGGATGCACATCCAATGATCAAATTCACATTGGATTTAAATTCTCTTCGAAAAAGACCAAGATTTCCCTTTAGCTACTATTTTGAAAAAGTACCTTATCGGAACTAAGATCGACGGTCGAGATCGATGGAGGTAGGTTTGTCTAGTAGAGATGAAGCTTTGTTGAAGAAATTTGAGCTTGATTTAGTGTAGAATGCTCGATCAACTACCTCACGCACATAGGGGCCTTAGTTCCAATCGAAGTTGCACCTCTGGCCAATTCGGAGCTCGGGAAATGACTTATTTGGCTTCAACAGAGTGTGGTGAGAGTGTGGGTAAGAGGAATTAGGATTGATTGTGAAATGAGGGAGTTGGATTGAGATTGTCCTCCCTATTTTGGCCTTACACAAGAACCAAAAATTCAAATTTTAGAATGCTCGAGAAAGCTTGAACTCACTCTATGAGGTTTTGAAAATTCCTTAGGGACTCAAAACATTTGAATGCCTTCCAAATTATGCTCGAATTGAGGGGTATACCCCTCAATCCATAGAGAAGGATAGATTGTTATGTGTGCATGATCTGTGCCAAGTTGCCACTATTCAGCCATCGGGCATGCCTCCATCAAGTCCAGGTGGCATGCTAGGGATAGGAGAAGTGATGGGAGGCTACCATGGATCCATTGTGCAAGGGTTGCAAAGTTTGGATCCATGGGGTGCTCGATTTGAGTTGGAGGTGAGTCAACTCACCTCCCAAAGGTCCATGGCTGACCTAGAGTGGGTTAGGTGGACTAGGTGGGTTAGGAGAAGGTTCTATTGAGTGCTATGGGGCTATCATAGGAATGGGAGAGTTGACTTGGCTTGGATCCATTGGTTTTGAAGCTTAAATCCTATGGTTTGATGGCTAATCCCCTTGGATGTGGCCCACTTAGCTTTTGGGGAGGTTTTGGTTGATCTAGGGTGAGTTTAAGTTGAGTTAGATCATCCCACAAGGCTCCATAAATTGAATTTGAGTGGTTTGGCTTCGATTGGTCAAATGGGTTCAATTTGGGCTATGTTGGGTTGGGTTGACCAATTGGTCAAATTTGGTCAAACCAAGGCTTGAGTTAGGTTCATATGATGATTTGGGATGTTTTGGTTCAATTGGTCTGAGTTGGTTACACCTAGGTTTGGGTTTTACTCATTTAGGTTCAAATTGGATTGGGTTTAGTGTTGAGTCAAGTTCAATTTGTTAATTGAAAAAGATTGTAGGCTTTGGTTTGATTTAATTTGGATTTAATTTGAATTTTGGCCAATTTGACCCTTTAGGTTAAATAAGACCAATTGGTCAACTTCAATTAATTATGGTCAAGTTCAATAAGTGATTAGGAATGAACTTGAGCCATTAGTTGTAATCAATTTGGATCAAATCATGATTTGACCTATTTTAGCCTTTAGGCCAATTTAGGTCAACTTAGGTCAAATGGCCAATTGGACTTGGTTTGGCTCAATTGATGGTTTGGTCATATTCAATCATTGATTATGAATGGGTTTGAGTCAATGGTTTTAATCAATTTGGCATATGGTGGATTTTGGCTAGTTTGGGTTTTATTTAGGTTAAATGTTGACTTGGTCAGTACTTGACTTGGTTTGACCCAATTCAATGTAATTAATCACCCTAGAATGATTGTTGATCATGATTGAAGGTTTAGATGGGCTTTGTTCAATCCAATTTGGGTTGGATTAGAATATGGTTCAAGAAGGTTTTTTAGGTCACTTTGGGTCAAGTGGACCTAAATGGGTTGGTTGGCTTGATCATGGCTTGATCTAAGTTTAGTTGAGTTGATCTATGGATTTAAGGTGGAAATATAAATCCAATTTCAAGTGGTTTGGAGACATATGAGTTTTGGTTTATATGACAATTTTCAAGCCAAAAGGGTCAACATAGGCTTGACTTGGGTTGACTTGGTTTTGGTTTGATAATTTTGGTTTGTATTTATATTCATCAATGATTGAAAGAATGATTGAATCATGAAGAAATACATGGGTTTTGAGTTGATTTGGGCGTCATTAGCCAAGTTAAAAAGTTTGGCTAGAAGAGATAAAATTAGAAATTTGATTTGATTTGGGTTTAGTTTTGGCCATTTGGATTTATATTTGATTTATATTTGTGAATATAAATGAAGGTATAAATGGTTCATGAGAAAATCACTTGAGTTTGGAGTGATTTGGAAGCAAATTTGACCAAATCTAGGGATGTAGGTCAAGAAGGCTAACTTGGATTTTGAATTGGTTTGACTTATTTTGATTTGGTTTGAAGGGTTTGAACCTAGATTTAATTTATATTTATGAATATAAATGAAGGAATGATTGATTTATAAAAAAATCAACCAAGTTTGAGTTGGTTTGAAGGTTTTAACTAAGCATATGAAGGTTCATATGGCTTAGAAAGATTTTGGAATTTGGACTTAATTTTAATTATTTGGAGTTAATTTGGAATTTGGAATCTTAGATTGGGATTTGGTTTGAGATTGAATTTTATAATTGAGAAAATCAATTGGATTGGGGTTGATTTGAATTTGGTTAAGGCTATGACCATAAGATAAAATCAAAGGGCTTAGGATGGGAATTGGAATTTAAATTTAATGATGGATTTCAATCATTTAATAGTTGGATTTGATTTTGGAATTTGAATTTGAATTTGAGGTTTGGTTTGAAAGAAGGAAGTGGGTAGGGTGCCAAAGTTTCTAAGGCAAAAAACCTATTCCTATGGCTAACTCTTCTAAGTCTCTAGGGTTAGGTTAAGTATTCACCTAATCACTAGAAGTGTCTAAAGGAACTCTTAGTGTCTATAAGAGTCCTAGATCTATGATGAGGAAGTTGAGAGTTCACTCCAAAAGTTGATATAAGTCCCCAACAGCATTCACTCGAGTTAAGTCGTTGATTTGTTATGCTACCAACAGGTCGCCCCTAAGTCGAGTTTGATTTATTGTGTTACCAATAGTTCACCCCAAAGATTATTCCTTGCTTTAGAAGATGTAAATCTTGTACGCCTTCTTCCTAACATAACCATTACACACCAAATGGCAATCCTTTAGGTTGGCAAGCTCTACTCCACGCCAGTAGACTATCCCTTTGGATTTGTAAATCTGAGATAGGACAAGTCTGATATAGCCCCTTCTCAGTGGGTCCATTGTACACTGACATGGTCTATAAATTAAATCATCAAATTTGACTGAGCTCACATCCCTAATGGATATGCCCTCAATTTTAAATCAAATTAACCCAAACAAACCATATCAAATCACATGAAATTAAGATAAAGTTAATCCTGACTACTTTTGAGTTAACAAGTCCCACATTCGAGTCTCCTAAGTCGTTCAAATTGTGCATCCAATGTCAACCCAGTAGCGAAGATGTATGTTTGCTATGCCTTCTTCCCAGCATTGCCATTACAAAAGGAAACCCTTAGCTCTACCCACACAATGGGGTAGACTATGCCTTTGGATTTGTAAACTTAAGGTAGGTCAAGGATGATATAGCCCCTTCTCAGTGAGTCCATCGTACACTGATAGGGTCCATACATTAATTCAGATTACATTAAACCCAATATGATTTTCCCTAGTGGAGTTAAATCAAACCCTTCTCCCTAAAGGAGCCCTAAACCATATATAAAAAAAGTCAAACAAACAAATCAAATTCAAAACCAACCTCTGGGAGCCAAATTAAACCAACTCAATAGAGTCTAAATCAAAGAAATCCAACCAAACTCTTATTCTAGTAGATACATCCCAAACAAATCTATGAAATCAAACTCAAATCTCAATCCCAGGATAGCTTGAACCCGCTTCTTAGTGGAAGGTTCATATACCCATCCCAATGACTCGAGCCCATATCTTTAGCAGATATGCCTCCAAATCAATTAAAACAAAATAAATTAAAGTTAATTTGATCTTAATCCCGGTGGATTATAGATTCTTATCTGTGATCTTCTTTCCATAAATCATATAATCAAATCAAATTCAAACTTTAGCCCCAACATTATTTCTTCTTCTATGCCTTCAACAGACCCTCACATGCCATGTCAAATTCATGTGATCCCCTAGTGGATCTCCCTCCATGTCTTTAACATGGAATTTTCATCAAATCTTATTTCTTCTCTAATTCACACCTTTAATACTTCAACCAAAATCCTAACAATGTATTCATTCAAATTGCATCATCTTAACATTGTAATCAAGATTTTAATATTTGTGATGGTGCAAGCTCAAAGTAACTTTACAATATCATGCTAAACATATTATAATGTGAATTAACACACTATATTATATAATAATATATAATGTTATATTATAATTTGCTATAATATAATATGTTGTCTAACATTACACCTCATTAGAATCACTTAAAAAGAACAAATAATAAAATTTTCTCAAAATATGAATAATGTTCATTTTGGATGTAAAATTGTTACTTTTCTTTTATAAATGGTAGAAATAGCATGATTTTGGTTTTGCTTCTTGGTGTGTGTCATGAATTTGGCCAAATTCTTCCATCTCAACCTTCAAATTAATATTTTTGTTAGTTTTGATCCAATGTATTATAACAAAATTAAAACATACTAAAATGTAAATTAACATTTAGTAACACACCACCACATTCATATATATGTGAACTTATATTGTGGTGTACATTATATTTCAGTAAGCTTTCATATAATATATTATCTTACATTACACCTTAAAATGAATAAGTTTAAGCAAAAAAAATTATAAAATTTGGATGAAAAATGAACATTTATTTTGGATGCAAAATTCCATTCTTTTGATCAAATGACACACCATAGCACACCCCCAATGATGTTCCCAAAAGCTTACCTTAAATTGGGCCAAATCCCATCATCTCAGCCTATAAATCAATATTTTTATGAATTACACTAGTACAAACTCTACTACATCATACTATAACAAACTTAAATGTGCTAAACAACAAGTAGTAATATATAGTAGTATGCTATAATGCATGATGCTACACTATGTTATGGCATCCTATATTATTATACACTATAACATATTATGTTATATTATATTATATTGCATATCAGATCACAAGGGATTGCTTAAGATAAAAAATCATTAAATTAGTCCAAATAATAAAAAACTATATATTTTAGTCACTTACATATTTTAAATTGAAATAATATATTATGATGCCATGCTCTACATATTATTAATTTGGCCAAATTCCACCATTTTAAAGCCTAAATCAACATTTTATAAATAATGCTAGTGCTAGCATGATTATAAAATACTAAAAGAATTTAAAATGCGCAGAACAATATATTAAGATATATGATGATATACTACGCTACAACATATAATATTTATTTTGAATATAAAATCCTACTTCTTAGACTACAAGTGGCATAACACACTATTGATGTTTTCTCTGGAATAGAGAACAGAAATGAAACCACATAGAGTTTAGAAATATTTTATTTAGATGACCAAATACGACATTAAGTAATAAGCCTATTATCTCGAAAGATAAACATGCTCTCCTGTAATGGATTCAATCATTTCAAAAAATGTCTCCTAAGGCTAATGGGTCTTTGTGGTACGAGTATTTTCTCTAAACTATGTGGAAAAGTAAAACATGGTCTATTTTATCCTAGGATCATGGTTCCCTATAAAGGCAAACCTCTATAGTTAATTACATCTTAGGAAGGGTATCTTCCTAAGAATACTCTCGATTAATGAAATAAGTGGTTATTTCTATGGACTACTAAGGTAGCTTTAACAGAATGATTTTTGGAAATTCAATTGGGAGAGGTCCAAATTGGAGAGAGTTATTTTTAAGTGTCAAATGGAAAAGAGTAGGAAATTCTGATTGATACTGGGATGCCTAGAAGACATTTCATCTATCCTATGATTGAGCTTCAAATTTGGGATTTTAATTTTAGAATTAAAGTTATCATTTTCTTAAAAATCTAGGGCTTGGATTCTAGTAGCACAAGACTAAAAATGCTTAGGGTTGAAGACTTATTCTAAAAGGATGCTTCAAAACCTAGTCTATGTGTGCTCGACATATCGATGCTCGACCTAATTTTATCCTTGGGAATCATTAGTCATTCTCCTCACTTGAGGGAACTAACCTATCCATAACTCTTTTGGACTTACAACCTTCAAGGAGAAGGCTACCAGCTAACACCACTTTAGCACATTTTAAAACAATGAGGCTAAGTCATATGAATGCAAGATGGCTAGGTTGTTGCAGTTTTAGAAAAGAAATCTATGAACCTAGACTTACTCCCTAATCCCTAAGATTATGTAGGGTATGAAGATGTACCTAACTAATGCATATTTTTCAAATTTTTATAAATTTTGACTCGATATTCATTTAGGTCATAAGAATACAATTTATGCCTAATGCATGTAATTAGAAAATGATTATGGGCCAAATCTAGAAGAAGGTGTACTTTCATCATAAGCTCTCAAAGGTCAAGCCCAGGTTCTCTAGCAAGAATGGAAGTCCTTCATTAATCAAGAGTGAGATAATATGATTTATGCATGATATTAAAACATCTAGATAAGGGATTGCTACAAATTTTATCTTGCTTTAATACCTAGGCTTTTATATGAAGATTATGAGTTGTATTTATTTTATGTTATGATTGATTTAATTAGAAAAATTTAACCTATGAGCCTACTTCTAGGCATTCATCATAGCATAAACATAACATAGAAAGAAACCTAAGAAAAGCATGCTATTTCTATTACACACCCAAAATAAATCAAGCCATATTAAATTATATAAGGAAAAGTCCAATGCACCTATACACCTAGAAAGAAAAATAGGCAACCGAATTCTACCCTTATACAACCCGGCTTGGAACTACAAGTTTAGATCTATGGGTCTTCTTTTCAGGAAAGTTTGCTTTTTTAGGGACATCCATCGAGCTCTTCAAGGGACCACCGCACCATCTCCTAGTTGGGTAAGCTCCTGCTAATCCTAGACCCCATAGATCCTAACCTAATTCTAAGCTCAAATGTACATTTAAAATAAAAAAAAGAAATCTTAAACCCTGCAAAATAGATGTTGGAAAATACACATAACATACAAAATAGTTTATACTTCACAAATATATAGGCTTAGCATTAGTTGCTTTCCAAGCCCACCTATCCTATGGACTATGTTAAGGGATTTTCAGCACCTAGAAGAAAACAACAATTTTATGATTTATTTATCATAGTGATCCCTTTAACACAGTCCCCTGCATAAAAAAGTATTAAATCTTGAAAGAATGCCTTAACATACATTCTAACAAAGAAACAAGCCTAGACATCCAGAGTAAAGCAATACACCACACAGACATGTGAAGCACATCACAACATATCATAGGAGATTTAAATGAAAATCATAGAATGATCTAATCCTAGATCTAGAGTCCATGACTAAGTAATCTAGTGTGTGTAAAAGAGGGGTTTATGTGGCAAGGCTTTGCTAGGCTCCTTTAAGTTCAAGTTTAAATTTGAAGTTTGAATTTATTTAGTTTTTACCATTGGTTGGTTTCAATTCAAATGGTTTAGTGATTTAATTTCCATTTTTTATTCTATTTTATTTTATTAAAGTTGTATAGCTTTTCAAGAATGAGAAATATAAAGAATTTCATTTTTAGGTGAAACTCACTTTATTCCACATCTTAAATCCTAATGAAATTTCCAAAAATCTAACTAAGATCCTTAAGTATTTTAATTAATCCTTTTGATGTTATTTATGTTTGGATTAGTTTTATTTTATTTCATTTATTTGAATTGCTTTATTTGATTTAATTTGTTTGATTTATTTCATTTTGTATTAAAATATGTGGGTTTCATTTGATTTGGATTATGTTAATTTAAAGAGTTTGATTTTATTCAATTTAACTTAAGTTATTAAATTATAAATTTGTAAGCTTAAGATTTAAGTTCGTCAGTATGAATTAGTATCATAGGTTTGTTCATGGATTATGCTTAAGTTAAAGCATTTAAATTAATTATTTGATCTGATTTAATTAATCTAGGTTTTAGATTCATTATTTAAATTTATTAGAATGAATGATTTTATTAAACTTCATTGATTCAAAGGTTAAGATTAATTAATAATTTTATTAACCTAAGGTTTTATTTCATTAACCTAAGATTGAATTTGATTACTTTAACTAACTTACAATATTTAGAGAAGTTTTTGAATAGTTTTCTAATGTTTAATGGTGATTAGTTTGAACTACCCATTTATTTACTAGGTTAATTAATTTCCTTAACGCAATATTTGATTAACATTGACCTAGGGATTTAGACATTTGAAAACTCCTAATCTAGAGATCATTTAGACTTGAAATATTTTTTGCAAGTAGGGTTACATGCCAATTTTATATTCCTAAAGTTTTAGCTTGAGTAGAGATGTAATTAGGGTGTAATTAAGGTTTTAATTATTTCATTCAAACTTAAATTAAGTCTAATTTATTATGATTAATTAATGGATTTTATTTTTTATTTATTCTTCATTGAAATACCTTTCCAATGAGGATTTATTCATAATTTTTGGTTAACTGGTTGATTCATTATGATTTAATTAAGTTCATATCATTTAATTAAATTATTTAATTCTTTTAATTATCTAATTAAGTTAATTAATGACTTATTAGGTTCAGAGAGGTTTAATTAAGTTTAATTAGGGTTCTAATGTTCATTAATGTTTATTATGTTGATTTATGGTTGTTAGATCAATATTTGTTAATTATTTCACTAAAGATTAATTAATTTAATTAATTAAAAGGCTAAGAATATGAAATTTCAATTTCCTTTGAATTTAGAGAATTAAATCCCCAAAAATTCACCTACTGTGTATTTTATGCTTAATTTTATTTCCCCAAAGTTTCAAATTAATTGGATTATTAATTTGAGAGTAATTTGGGTTTAATATTTTTTCAATTAAACCCAAAATTAAGGGTATATTACCCAATAAAAATTAAGGATTATAATTTCGATGGATTCCTCTCCTCAAGATGAATCCATTGAGCTTTTATTTGCATTTTTTATTTATATTTGATTTTATAAGATTTTTAGAAGTTTTTTTTGCATTTTTAAATTAATTATACCGTTATTTAATGATTTCTAAGTATGGGGTCCCATGGATCCCCGCATAGTATGCGTCGCATGGCACATCTGCTGCGCATGCGGGGTTGGTCCACGGCATCACTGGCGCTAAGGCCGCGTAATTCAAAATGCTAGATCACTGACGTCCGATTGATCCCGATTCCTCTGTGGTGAAATCGATCTGGTCTTTTTGGGTCGTCCGATCCAAATACACGGATCAGACGATGTAGAGATCATCTCCTTCAATTCCTGTGAGAGTTGAGGACCGTTGATAGTATTTTGCTAATATCTTTTGATATAGGTAATGAAATCACATGATTTCAAGTGCTACACGATCATGGAAAGAAATCCTATGATTCTATATGATTGGATCAACTTGAAGATCATGTTTCCTATTAAACTAACCATAACTGAATTTTTGAAGAAAAAGCTTAAGGTCAATAATGGCATACCTCAATTCCTTGGACGGTTGGCCTTACAATTGATCCTAGAGCTTCGAATGCTTGAAACAAACTTTCTTGCCAAAGGAATTAGGTTAATTACTTATGGATTGCTCTCAAGGCCAACCCGTGATTGCTCTTTTTAGTTTTGATGGTTTGTAGTGATTAAGGACACTTGGGGGGAGGAAGAAATTTTTTTTTGGTTCGATTTTGATATGTGAAGGTGTGTGTGTGTGTTAAATTTTCTTTGGAGAAGTCTCTCTGTGGGTTTTCCTATATGGCTAAAAGCTATATTGCTCTTTCCTAGTTATTCCTTAGTCAATTTTGCTAATGAAGGACCTTGGAAGCTAGCTAGTGCACTTTTTCTCCATCCCACAACTATCCTATGTGAAGAGGTGGGAAGAAGGGAGAAGGAATTTGACTTCTCCAATTCTTTTGCTTGTATTAGTTTTCCTTATTTGGATTTTATGCAATAATGCAAGAGAAGTCTAAGTAGCTTGATTAGGGATGTAAACCTTCATTAGAAGTGTTTAAGGAAGTGTTACCCCCATCCCATGTGATTTGGTTGGAAGTGGTTTGATATTTACTTATTTCTTTTCTTGCTTAACTCACTTTACCCAAATTGGATTAAGTGAATTAAACATAATTTCTTATGGGACAAATGACCCATTTGAGCAAACTACACCCAATAGGGAGCTAGGATATGTCCAATCACCATCCCCATATGATTTAGGATAATCAATTTAAAATTATTTTGATTTTTCTTGAATTTGAGTTCAGTGTGGCTTATTTAGGTTATTTTGATTTAAGGGATTTAATTAACCTAATCTAGGCCTTCATGGACTCAAATTCTTTTGTTATTGTGATCATACATATTCATTTGATTATTTAAAATATTTTAATGATTTAATTTAGTCAAATTTAGTTGGTTGACTTTGACCAAGTGTCACTTAAGTCAACTCTAGGTTGACTTGAGTTGACTTTAGGTTTGACTTTAAAATTTATTTTATTTGCATTAATTCACTTAATTTATGTTGGATGTTTGATTTGGTTTTGCATCAAACCAAGTAAATTGATTTAGCTCAAAAATGTATTTCCTAAGCAAGTAAGTGACTTTGAATTTTGAAGTAGGAAATACTTATTTGAACTTGATATCATTTTATTGCTAAAATGACCTCTTCTAAAAATGAGGTCAACACACAACTTTGGTACTACAACCTAATTCCCACTTGAAATTTAATAAATTTCATTACTTGATTTATTAAATCAATATTTTTATGATTTATATTATTATAGACTATAGAGTACAATACCATAATATACTAAAACATTTCAAAACATCTTATAACATCCAAAAACACATCACTATATGCTCAAATATATTATGCTACATTATACTATAATATATGGTGTTATAGTGTGATTTAGGCTTAGGGTTTAGGGTATTCAAATCTTTAATATTCAAGGGAAAGTCTCTTGAAGACATTTTCTTTAGCTACCATACGTATGTTAGGATTAGGTCATTCTTTAGATCTACTCCTAATGACATCTTTATTCAAGGTTTAGGTGGGTTTAGGTTTAGGGTTAGTTTAGGATAGAGGGTTTACATTTAGAGTGGGTAGGGTTGGGGTTTAGGGGTTTAATGTAGGGGGTAGGTTGTTTAGGGTTTATTTAGGGTATAGGGTTTTAGGGTTTTCAATTAGGTTTAGGGTTTGGAGGGTTTAAGGTTTAGGGTTTGGGGTTTAGGATTTAGGTTTAGGGTGGGTTTTTTAATAGAACAAATTTAGATTCAACATTCCTTCTTTTTGATTTCATCAACCAAGTAACACCCCGGTTTTCTAAAACATAAGGAACAACATAGATAAAAAATGAGCACCCATAGAGTAAATTAAAAACCCTAGATAAGTAGAATCATCTCTACTATAAAGACACAATTCCATGAGAAGCAGATCGGATCAGCCGTGCTTTAGTTTCTCCATTTCCTATCAGAACCACCATGGCCTGTCGAGTTGCAGGATCCACCATCATATCCCTGATCTCTCTCTCGGTCACCACCAAGGGTGTAACCTCATTCACTCCTCTCGCCCCCATAAACACCATTACTTTAACCACCACCTCCATATCCGTCAACACCCCTGGATCCCCCACCACTACTATGATAATCGCTGCTTCTGCCTTCACTTTCACCTTCACCTCCACCATTAGATGTAGTCTGAGCTAGTTGATAGTGATGTTCATGAGGTTACCCATTCTTTTGGAGGTTATGTTAGTGGAAGGTTGGGTTTAGGAGGGTTTAGGGGGGTTGTGGTTTAGGGTGTAGTTTAGGTTTAGGTTTAAGTTTGGAGGATTTTTGGGTTTAGGGTTTAGGTGGTTTAGGGTTTAGGGTTTAGGGTTTAGGGTTTGGGATTTAGGGAGGGTTTAGGGGTAGGTAGGGGGTAGGTTTAGGGTTTAGGGTTTAGGGTTACTTTTAGGGATTAGGGTTTAAGATTTAGGGTTTAGGATTTTTAGTAAAATGAATAGGTTTAGTTTTATTTAATTCATTATTGATTTGAGTTTATTTTATGTTTTATTTTATTTAAGTTTATTTTATTTTGTTTAGTTTAGTTTATTTATTTTAGGTTTATTTAAGTTTTAGTTTATTTTTTAGTTTATTTTTTTAGTTTAGTTTTATTTTTATTTTATTTTGGTTTAGGTTTTATTTTTATATTCGGTTCAGTTTTAGGTTTTATTTTTATTTAGGTTTTAGGTTTTATTATAGTATTTTTTAAGTTTTATTTTATAATTTATGTTTAGATTTATTTTTAGTTTATTTTATTTTACAGTTTAGGTTTAGGTTTAGGTTTAGTTTATTTTAGGTTTAGTTTAGGCTTTATTTAATTTAGTTTATGTAGGATTATTTTATTTGGTTTTATTTTTATTTTAGGTTTAGGTTTTAGTTTAGGGTTTCAATTTTAGTTATTTTTATTTTATTTATATATTTATTTAGGTTTAGTTTTATTTTATTTAGGTTTTAAATTTTTAGTTTAGTTTTGGTTTTTTATTTATTTTATTTTAGTTTAGTTTTTATTTTTTATTTTATTTTCTTTTTAGGTTTAGGTTTAGGTTTTATTTTATGTTTTTATTTTCTTTTATTATTTTATTTTATTTTGGTTTAAGTTTTTTTTATCTATTTTATTTTTAGGTTTTATTTACTTTATGTTTAGGTTTTTAGCTTGTTGGGTTTAGGGTTTATTTAGAGTTTAGGGTTTAGGGTTTAGGGTTTGTGGTTTAGGGTTTAGGGTTTAGGTTTTAGGGTTTAGGTTTTAGGTTTAGGGTTTAAGTTTTAGGTTAGGGTTTCGGGTTTAGGGTTTAGAATTTTGGGTTTAAGGTTTTTTAATGGAGAACAAATTTAGAATCAACATTTCTACTTTTTGATTTCATCAACCAAGTAGTACCCCAAGTTTTCTAAGTCACAAGCAATGACATAGACCAAAAAAGAGCACCCATAGAGCAAATCAAAACCATAGATAAGTCCATCAGAATGACATAGTTCCATAAGATCAATCCCGTTCTTCGCTCCAGTTCCCATCGAACAACCACGCTCTCGAAGGGATCGCCATCATAACCCCGATCTCCACCACATTTATAACCTCAGGTTAGCTCCTCCCACCTCCATAACCACCCTACTAACCCCCACCTTCATATCCACCAACACCTCGGATCCCCCACCACCACTTCGATAACTTCCACCTTCACCTCCACACCAGGATCTGAGCCTAGTTGATGATATTCTTGCCATCATGGTTCTGCCCATTCTTAGAGTTTAGGGTTAGTTTAGGGTTTAGGGTTTGGAGTTTAGGGTTTAGGGTTCCAGGTTTTAGGGCTTAGGGTTTAAGGTTTAGGGTTTAGGGTTTAGGGTTTTGGGTTTATGGTTTTAGTGTTTAAGGTTTAGGGTTTAGGGTATAGGGATTTAGCATTTAGGGTTTAGGGTTTAGGTTTAGGGTTTAGGGTTTAGAGTTTAGGGTTTTAGGTTTTAGGGTTTAGGGTTTAGGGTTTATGGTTTATAGTTTAGGGTTTTAGGTTTTTGGGTTTAGGGTTTAGGGTTGTAGGTTTGGAGTTTAGGGTTTAAGGTTAGTTTTAAAGTTTAGGGTTTAGGGTTTAGGATTTAAGGATTTGGGGTTTTTTTTTAAATTAAGTAAATTGGTAGGTTTAAGTTTATTTAGTTTATTTATTATTTAATTGAGTTTATTTTATTTTTTATGTTTATTTATGTTAATTTTTATTTTTACCTATTTTAGTTTATTTATTTTAAGTTTATATATTTTAGTTTAGGTTTTTTATTTTAGTTTATTTTTTAGGCTTAGGTTTATGTTTATATTTATTTTTTAGTTTATTTTTATTTTAATTTAATTTTTTAGGTCATGGTTTAATTTTTAATTTTTAGGTTTAGGTTTAGGTTTTTATTTTATACTTTTAGGATTCGGTTTTAGGTTATTATTTTAGGTTTATTACTAGGTTTTATTTTTTTTGTTTAGGTTTAGGTTTATTTTTTGTCTATTTTATTTTATCTAGTTTAGGTTTAGGTTTAAGTTTAGTTTATTTTAGGTTTAGGTTTAGGTTTTATTTATTTTAGTTTTGTTTATTTTTGTTTAGGTTTAAGTTTATTTTATTTTATTTATTTCATCTTTATTTTAGGTTGAGGTTATTTTTTTTAGTTTAGTGTTTAGGTTTTATTTTTTTTTGTTTTTAGGTTTTATTTTAAGGTTTTTTTTTTATGTTTAACTTTTTATTTAGTTTTTATTTTATTTTATTTTTATTTTACATTTAGTTTTTATTTTATTTAGGTTTTTTATTCTTAGGTTTATTTTATTTTTAGTTTGGGATTTTATTTATTTTATTTTATATTATTTTATTTTTAGGTTTAGGTTTAGGTTTTAGTTTAAGTTTTTATTTTATTTTAATTTTTTATTTTATTTAGATTTAGATTTTTTTAATTTATTTTTAGGTTTAATTTAGTAGGTTTAAGTTTTTTAAGTTTTTAGGATTTAGGGTTTAGGGTTTAGAGGTTATGGTTTTAGGTTTTAGGGTTTTTGGGTTTAGGGTTAGGGTTTATGGTTTAGGGTTTAGTGTTTAGGGTTTATGGCTTAAGGTTAGCTTAGGGTTATGGGTTAGTTTAGGGTTTAAGGTTTAGGGTTTAGGCTATAGGGTTTAGGTTTTTTTGCATTTAGGGTTTAGGGTTAGCTCAGGGTTTAAAGTTAGTTTAGTGTTTAGGGTTTAAAGTTTTAGTGTTTAGTGTTTAGGGTTTAGGGCTTAGGGTTAGGGTTAAGGTTTAGGGTTTATGGTTTAGGGTTTAGGGTTTAGTTTAAGGTTTTGAGTTTTTTAGTGTTTAGGGTTTAGGTTTTAGGGTTTAGGGTTTAGGGTTACCTTTAGGTTTAGGGTTTAAGGTTTAGGGATTAGGATTTAAGGTTTAGGGTATAGGGTTTACGGTTTATGTTTTTATTTTAAATTAGATAAATTGGTAAGTTTAAGTTTATTTTGTTTGTTTTTTATTTATTGTAGTGAATTTTATTTTTTATTTTTATTTAGGTTTATTTTTCATTTCAATTTAGTAGTTTATTTATTTTAGGATTATTTATTTTAATTTAGGATTTTTGTTTAATTTATTTTTTTAGGTTTAGGTTTTATTTTTTATTTTTTGGTTTAGGTTTAGGTTTTCATTTTATTTTTTAGGTTTAGCTTTAGGTTTTTATTTTTGATTTATTTTTAAGCTTAGGTTTAGGTTAATTTTTAGTTTATTTTATTTTATTTAGCTTAGGGTTTAGGTTTAAATTTAAGTATTATTTATTTAGTTTAGTTTAGGTTTATGTTTATGTTTATTTTGTTTAGTTTAGGTATAAGTTTTTTCAACTTAGTGTTTAGGGTTAGTTTAGGGTTTTTGGTTTAGACTTTAGGGTTTATGGTTTAATGTTTAGGGTTTGTTTAGGGTTTAGGTTTTATGACTTTTAGGGTTTAGGGTTAAGGGTTTAGGATTTAGGGTTTAGGTTTTAGGTTTAAGGTTCAGTTTTTAGTTTAGGGTATTTGGTTTTTTTAATCGAGAACAAATTCAGTTTCAACATTTTGTATTTTTGATTTCATCAACATGTAACACACCAATTTTTCTAAGACACAAGTGATGACATAGATAGAAAATGAGCACGCATAGAGCAAATCATAAACCCTAGATAACTAGAATCATCTCTACTATAAAGTCACAGTTCCATAAGCAGTAGATCGAATCGGCCGTTCTTTAGTTTCTCTAGTTCCAATCAGAACCACCCTGGCCTCTCGAGTAGTAGGATCCACCATCGTATCCCTGATCTCTCTATCAGCCATCACAATGGCTGTAACTTTCGTCGCTCCTCCTGCCTCCAAAACCACCACTACTGTGACCACCACCCCCATATCCACGGCACCTCTAGATCCCCCCCCACCCGATGATGCCACCTCCACCTTGCCTCCATGCCATAGCTAGGCTGACCTGGTTGACGATGATGTTCCTATCGTTAAGGTTCTACCCATTCTTAGGGTTTAAGTTTAGATTTTGGTTTATTAGGTTTTAGGGTTTAGGTTTTTTTTTAATTTATTTAGTTACTTTAGGTATAGGTTTAGGGTTTGGGGTTTAGAGTTTAGGGTTTATGGTTTAGGGTTTTAAGTTTTTGGTTTATGCTTTTAGGGTGTAAGGTTTAGGGTTAATGCCTAAGGTTTAAAGTTTAGGGTTTAGGGTTTAGTGTTGTAGGTTTAGGGTTTAGGGTTTTCGATTTAGGGTTTATGGTTTTTTTTGAAAAATTAAATAAACCAGTAAGTTTATGTTTATTTATTTTATTTAGTTTATTTATTTATTTATTTATTTTTAGTTTTTTTATTTTTATTTTCTTTAGATTATTTATATTTAGTTTATTTATTCTAGTTTAGGATTTTATTTTAGTTTATTTTTTAGGTTTAGGTTTAATTTTTTATTTTATTTTTTTAGGATAAAGTTTTAGGTTTTCATTTTAGATTTTTTTTTTGGGTTTTATTTTTAGTTTATTTGTAGTTTATTTTATTTTATTTAGTTTAGGTTTAGGTTTTATTTATTTTAGTTTAGTTTATTTTAGTTTAGGTTTAGGTTTATTTATTTTTATTTTAGGTTAGGTTTTTTTTTAGTTTAGTGTTTAGGTTTTATTTTTTATTTATTTTTAGGTTTTATTTTTAGGTTTTAATTTTGTTTTTATTTTATTTTTCTTTTATATTTAGTTTTTTATTTAGGTTTTATATTTTTAGGTTTATTTAAATTTTTTTAGTTTTATTTAGGTTTTTATTTTAGTTTAGTTTATATTTTTATTTTATTTTCTTTTTTAGCTTTTAGTTTAGGTTTTTATTTTATTTTATTTTGGTTTATGTCTTCTTATTTATTTTATTTTTAAGTTTTATTATGTTTAGGTTTGGGTTTTTAGCTTTTTAGGGTTTAGGGTTTAGCATTTAGGGTTTATGGTTTAGGATTTTAGGGTTTAGGGTTTTATGGTTTGGTGTTTAGGGTGTAGGTTTTAGGGATTAGGGATTAGGGTTTAGGGTTTTAGGGTTTCGGGTTTAGGGATTATGGTTTAGGGTTTAAGGTTTAAGGTTCTTAGGGTTTAGGGCTTAGGATTTAGGGTTTATGTTTTATGTTTAGGGTTCAAGTTTTAGTTTAGGGTTTAGGGTTTAGGGTTTTTTTTAACAAAGAACAAATTCAGATTCAACATTTCTTCTTTTTGATTTCATCAACCAAGTAACACACCAAGTTTTCTAAGACACGAGCGATGACATAAATAAAAATGAGCACAGACCATCAAAAAAAACTAGAACTGTCTCTGTAAAGACACAATTTCATAAGCAATAGATTGGATCCATCATTCTTTAGCTTCTCTAGTTCCCATCAGAACCACCCTGCCTTCTCGAGTAGCGAGATCCACCATCATATCCCGATCTCTCCCTCCATCACCAAGGCTGTAACCTCCCTCTCTGCCTTCATAACCACCACTCGACCCTACCTCCATATCCCGGCACCTCTAGATCCCCACCACCACTACCTCGGCTTCTCCTTCACATCTAGTAGTTGATGGTGATGTTCTGTGTGAGGTTATACCCATTCTTAGGGTTTAGGTTTTGGTTTAGGTTCATTAGGTTTATATTATAATTTATTTAGTTACTTTAGGTTTAAGTTTAGGGTTTAGGGTTTAGGGTTTAGGGGTTTAGGATTTAGAGTTTATGATCTTTTTATAAATTAAGTAAACCGGTATGTTTAGGTTTATTTAGTTTATTTAATTTATTTTTTATTTATTTTAGTTTATTTTGTTTTTTATTTTAGTTTATTTTTTATTTTTCATTGGTTTAGTTTATTTATTTTAGGTTTATTTATTTTAGTTTAGGTTTTTTATTTTAGTTAATTTTCTATATTTAGGTTTATGCATAGGTTTATTTTTTTTTGTTGAGTTTTAATTTTATTTTATTTTTTAAGTTTAGGTTTTATTTTTTTGATTTTAGCTTTTAGGTTTTTATTTTATTTATTTAGGTTTAAGTTTTAGGTTTTTATTTTAGGTTTATTTTTAGGTTTTATTTTTTAGTTTTTTTATTTTATTTAGTTGAGGTTTAAGTTTAGGTTTAGGTATAGGTTTTATTTATTTTAGTTTAGTTTATTTTAGTTTAGGTTTAGGTTTATTTTATTTTGTTTATTTTATTTTTATTTTAGGTTTGAGTTTTTTTTAGTTTAGGGTTTAGGTTTTATTTTTTATTTAATTTATGTTTATTTTTTATATTTTGGTTTTTATTTAATTTTTATTTTATTTTATTTTAGGTTTATTTTATTTTTCTTTTACCTTTAGTTTTTATTTTATTTAGGTTTTTTATTCTTAGGTTTAATTTATTTTATTTAGTTTAGTTTGTGATTTTATTTATTTTATTTTATTTTATTTTTAGGTTTAGGTTTATGTTTTAGTTTAGGTTTTTATTTTATTTTAATTAATTATTTTATTTTGGTTTAGGTTTTTTTAATTTTTAGGTTTAATTTATTAGGTTTAGGTTTTTAGGTTTTTAGGGTTTAGGGTTTAGGGTTTAAGGTTTAGGGTTTTAGGTTTTAGGGTTTTAAGGTTTAGGGTTTAGGGTTAGGGTTTATGGTTTATGGTTTAGGGTTTAGGGTTAGGGTTTATGGTTTAGGGTTTAGGCTATAGGGTTTAGGGTTTTTTAGCTTTTAGGTTTAGGATTAGTTTAGGGTTTAAAGTTAGTTTAGGGTTTAGGGTTTAGGATTTTAGGGTTTAGGGTTTAGGGTTTAAGGTTTAGGGCTTAGGGTTTGGGTTAAGGTTTAGGGGTTTAGAGTTTAGGGGTTTGGGGTTAGTTTAAGTTTTGGGTTTTTTAGTGTTTAGGGTTTAGGGTTTAGGGTTACCTTTAGGGTTTAAGGTTTTTAGTTTAGGGATTAGAATTTAAAGTTTAGGGTATAGGGCTTAGGGTGTAGGTTTTTTTTTTAAATTAGATAAACTCATAAGTTTAAGTTTATTTAGTTTATTTTTTATTTATTGTAGTCCATTTTATTTTTTATTTTTATTTGATTTATTTTTTTCTTTCTATTTAAATTAGTTTATTTATTTTAGGATTATTTTTTTTAAATTAGGATTTTTATTTTAGTTTATTTTTAGGTTTAGGTTTTATTATTTATTATTTGGTTTAGGTTTAGGTTTTCATTTTAATTTTTTAGGTTTAGATTTTAGGTTTTTATTTTTAGTTTATTTTTAAGTTTAGGTTTAGGTTTTTTTAGTTTATTCTATTTTATTTAATTTAGGGTTTAGGTTTAGATTTAGGTATTATTTATTTAGTTTAGTTTAGGTTTATGTTTATTTTATTTTATTTATTTTAGGTATAAGTTTTTTTTTCAACTTAGGATTTAGGGTTAGTTTAGGGTTTATGCTTTAGACTTTAAGGTTTAGGGTTTTGGGTTTAGCATTAGTTTAAGGTTTAGGGTTTAAGTTTTTGGGTTTAGGGTTTAGGGTTTACGGTTTAGGGTTATGGTTAGGTTTAAGAATTACGGTTTAGGGTTTAGGGTTTAGGGTTTGTTTAGGATTTAGGTTTTTGGGTTTTTAGGGTTTAAGGTTGAGGGTTTAGGGTTTAGGGTTTAAGTTTTAGGTTTAGGGATCCAATTTTAGTTTAGGATTTAGGGTTTTTGGTTTTTTTTAATAGAGAATAAATTGAGTTTCAACATTTCTTATTTTTGATTTCAACAACAAGTAACACACCAATTTTTCTAAGTCACAATCGATGACATAGATAGAAAATGAGCACGCAAAGAGCAAATAAAAAACCCTAAATAACTAGAAATGTCTCTACTGCAAAGACATAATTCCATGAGCAGTAGATCAGATCAGACGTTCTTAAATTTCTCTAGTTCACATCAGACCCACCCTGACCTCTCGAGTAGGAGGATCCACCATTGTATCCCTGATCTCTCTGTCTTCCATCACAACACTTATAACCTCCATTGCTCCTCCCGCCTCAATAACCACTACTACTACGACCACCACCCCCATATCCACCAACACCTCCAGATCCCCCACCACCACTACGATAATTATCACCTCCACCTTCGCCACCACCGGCATATCTAGGCTGACCTGGTTGACGGTGATGTCCCTATCGTCAAGGTTCTGCCCATTCTTAGGGTTTAGGTTTATATTTAGGTTTATTAGTTTTAGGGTTTAGGTTTATTTTTTAATTTATTTAGTTACTTTAGGTATAGGTTTAGGGTTTGGTGCTTAGGGTTCTGAGTTTTTGGTTTATGCTTTAGGGTGTAAGGTTTAGGGTTAGGGCCTAGGGTTTAGGGATTAGTGTTGTAGGTTTAAGGTTTAGGGTTTTAGATTTAGGGTTTATGGTTTTTTTTAAAGTTAAGTAAACCAATAAGTTTATTTTTATTTATTTAAATTTATTTTATTTATTTATTTTTTTAGGTTTAGTTTTATTTTTATTTCCTTTAGATAATTTATTTTAGGTTTATTTATTTTAGTTTAGGTTTTTATTTTAGTTTATTTTTTAGGTTTAGGTTTAAGTTTTTATTTTATTTTTTAGGTTAAGTTTTAGATTTTCATTTTAGATTTTTTTTAGGATTTATTTTATTTTATTTGTAGTTTATTTTATTTTATTTAGTTTAGGTTTAGGTTTAGGTTTTATTTATTTTAGTTTAGTTTAGTTTAGTTTATGTTAGGTTTATTTTTATTTTATGTTGAGGTTTTATTTACTTATTTATTTTTAAGTTTTATTTTTAGGTTTTTATTTTGTTTTTATTTTATTTTTGTTTTATATTTAGTTTTTTTATTTAGGTTTTATATTTTTAGGTTTATTTAAATTTTTTTATTTAGTTTAGGTTTTTATTTTAGTTTAGTTTATATTTTTATTTTATTTTCTTTTTTAGCTTTTGGTTTAGGTTTTATTTTATTTTATTTTTGCTTTATGTTTTCTTATTTATTTTATTTTTAGGTTTTATTTTATTTAGGTTTGGGTTTTTGGCTTTTTAGGGTTTAGGGTTTAGCGTTTAGTGTTTATGGTTTAGATTTTAGGGTTTAGGGTTTTAGGGTTTGGGGTTTAGGTTTTAGGGATTAGGGTTTAGCGTTTAGGGTTTTAGGGTTTAGGGTTTAGGGTTTAGGGTTTAGGGTTTAGAGTTTTTAGGGTTTAATGCTTAGGATTAGGGTTTAGGTTTTATGTTTAGGGTTCAGGTTTTATTTTAGGGTTTAGGGTTTAGGGTTTGTTTTAATAAGGAACAAATTCAGATTCAACATTTCTTCTTTTCGATTTCATCAACGAGGCAACACACCAAGTTTTCTAAGACAGAAGCAACGACATAAATAAAAAATGAGCACTCATAGACCAAACCAAAACTTAGCTAACTAGAACCGTCTCCACTATAAAGACACAATTTCATAAGCAGTAGATCGGATCGGTCGTTCTTCAGCTTCTCTAGTTCCCATCAGAACCACCCTGCCTTCTCGAGTAGCGAGATCCACCATCATATCCCCGATCTCTCCCTCGGCCATCACCAAGGCTGTAACCTCCATCGCTCCTCTCGCCTCCATAACCACCACTGCTCCAACCACTACCTCCATATCCACCAGCACCTCCAGATCCCCCACCACCACGTCAGCTTTGCCTTCATGATCTAGGCGAGCCAAGTTGGCGGTGATGTTCACATGAGGTTTACCCATTCTTAGGGTTTAGGTTCATTAGGTTTATTTTTTTAATTTATCTAGTTACTTTAGGTTTAGGTTTAGGGTTTGGGGTTTAGGGTTTATGGTTTAGGATTTAAGGTTTTGAGTTTTGGGTTAGGGTTTAAGTTTAGGGTTTATGGTTTATGGTGTATGGCTTATGGTTTAGGGTTTAAGGTTTATGCTTTTAGGGTTTAATGTTTAGGGTTAGGGTTTAAGGTTTTTTAGGGTTTAGGGTTTGGGGGTTTAGAATTTAGGGTTTACGGTATTTTTTAAATTAAGTAAACTAGTAGGTTTAGGTTTATTTAATTTATTTAATTTTTTTATTTATTTTAGTTTGTTTTATTTTTATTTTTATTTAGATTTATTTTTTATTTCTCATTAGTTTAGTTTATTTATTTTAAGTTTATTTATTTTAGTTTAGGTTTTTTATTATATTTAATTTTCTAGGTTTAGGTTTATGCTTAGGTTTATTTTTTCGTTGAGTTTTATTTTTATTTTATTTTTTAGGTTTAGGTTTTATTTTAAAATTTTAGGTTTATGTTTATATTTTTATTTTATTTTTTTAGGTTTAAGTTTTAGGTTTTTGTTTTCGGTTTATTTTTAGGTTTTATTTGTTAATTTAATTTATTTTATTTAGTTGAGGTTTAGGTTTACGTTTTATTTGTTTTAGTTTAGCTTATTTTAGTTTAGGTTTAGGTTCATTTTATTTTGTTCATTTTATTTTTATTTTAGGTTTGAGTTTCTTTTAGTTTAGGGTTTAGGTTTTATTTTTTATTTTTGTTTATTTTTAGGTTTATTTTTTAGATTTAGGTTTTTATTTAGTTTCTATTTTATTTTATTTTAGGTTTATTTTATTTTTCTTTTACATTTAGTTTTTATTTTATGTAGGTTTTTTATTCTTAGGTTTATTTTATTTTTTAGTTTAGTTTAAGTTCTTATTTTATTTTATTTTATTATTTTATTTAGGATTATGTTTTTTTATTTATTTTATTTTAGGTTTATTTTAATTTAGGTTTTAGGATTTTAGGGTTTAGGGTTTTAAGGTTTAGGGTTTAGGATTAGGGTTTAGGGTTGGGGGTTTAGAGTTTAGTGTTTAGGCTTTAGGGTTTGGGGTTTTTAGGGTTTTGGGTTTAGGGTATAAGGTTTAGGGTTTAGGTTAGGGTTTAGGGTTAGTTTCGAGTTTAGGGTTTAGGATTTAGTGTTTTGGCTTTTGGGTTTAGGGTTTAGGGTTTAGGGTTGTTTAGTTTAAAGTTTAGGGTTTTAGGTAAGGTTTATGATTAGGAGTTTAAATTAGTTAAGTTATTAGGTTTAGGGTTGAGTTTAGGTTTAGGGTTTAGGGTTTAAGGTTTAGGGTTTAAGGTTTAGGGTTTAGGGTTGTAAGTTTAGGGTTGTAGGTTTAGGGTTAGTTTTAGGTTTAGGTTTATTTAGTTTATTTTATTTTATTTTTTAGTTTTATTTATGTTTATTTTTTATTTAGTTTAATATATTTATTTTAGGTTTATTTATTTTAGTTTAGGTTTTTTATTTTAGTTTATTTTTTAGGTTTAGGTTTAGCTTTATGTTTATTTTTTTATTTAGTTTTATTTTATATTCTTAGGTTTAGGTTTAAGTTTTTATTTTATTTTGTTTGGTTTAAGTTTTAGATTTCCATTCTAGGTTTATTTTTTAGGTTTTGGTTTTTAATTTAGGTTTAGGTTTATTTATAAGTTATTTTATTTTATATAGTTTAGAGTTTAGGTTTAGTTTATTTTAGGTTTAGGTTTAGGTTTTATTTATTTTAGTTTAGTTTATTTTGGCTTAGGTTTATGTTTATTTTATGTTTAGGTTTTTTTTTTAGCTTAGGGTTTAGGATTTATTTTTTATTTCTTTTTAGGTTTTATTTTTAAGTTTATTTTTAAGTT
Organism: Cymbidium sinense; assembly: GCA_021442155.1. NCBI lineage: Eukaryota > Viridiplantae > Streptophyta > Magnoliopsida > Asparagales > Orchidaceae > Cymbidium > Cymbidium sinense. The sequence goes on along the minus strand of CM038218.1, from coordinate 57,939,272 downwards.
TATTTATTATTTTATTTTATTTTAGGTTTATTTTATTTTATTTTACATTTAGTTTTTATTTTATTTAGGTATTTTATTTTTAACTTTATTTTATTTTTTAGTTTAGTTTAGGTTTTTATTTATTTTATTTTAGTTAAGTTTTTATTTTTAATTTTATTTTCGGTTTAGGTTTAGGTTTAGGTTTAGGTTTTAGTTTAGGTTTTTATTTATTTTATTTTTTATATTATTTAGGTTTAGGTTTTTTAATTTATTTTAGTTTAGTTGATTTTATGGGTTAATTAAGTTGAACCCTTATAATTAATTAATTACCCCATGTCACCTTAAAGTAATTAACTAAATAATTATGAGCCAACATGATAAGCATGGAAAATAAACTTGCAATGATCCTAGGAAACAAAAAGGGCCTAATTCAATTGGCTCATGATTAATAGTTAATTAGATTAAGGGACTTAATTAATTACTCTTATGATTTTCCCACACATGTGGACTAACCATAATTTCATTAAACTCCTTTAAGTTATTAAAGACCTAATGATCTACCCCATGATTTAATTAATTATGGTTTGAGTGATTCTGAATTCAATTTGATTAATTGATTTAATTAATTAGTTAAATATTAATTAATTGCTTTTTAAAAAAAGGGTGAAATGTACTTAGGGAAAGGGGTCCCAACCATATTCCTTAGTTCACTTACTATTGAACAATGATTAATAAACTTAATTAACTAATTTGTTAATGTTCATGGTATTAATTAATCATTAATTAACTTTAAAAAAGTTAAGATTTAATTAGTTAATTTTCCTAATTAAGTAAGCAATAAATCTCAAGAAAATCAATTGGAAGCAAGGTCATCTCATCAAATTAACCCATATAATTTGGGATTAATTGCTCAAGTAATTAAGAAGTAATTAAGCTAATAAATTTTGTAATTAAATCTTAATCACTATTCAAAATTAGTTAAGATCATTTTTAAGTAATTCTCCTCTGAAATACCTTTAAAATGAGTATTTATTTGCATTTTTTGAGTTCCCTATGACTTTTTATGATTTTTAGAAGTTTTAGCCATTAAAAATGATTAATTAACCCTAATTAAAGCCTAATCCTGTTGGCATCACATGGTGTGCTTTCCATGTGACACCGTGGGATTGGCTATTTAAAACTTATCAGGCTTAACCCCTACGTGGCAGCAACGGACGTGCTTTGTCGTCTGTCATCTGATCTATGATCGGACAGCTTCGATTAATCCGACAGCTTATAAAGATTAAATCAAATTGATTTGGGATATCTAATCATGATCGTTCATTCCGATCACACAGAACGGATGGTGTGTGATCTAACGTCATTCAAGTGATGGAGAATGGAGTCCGTCCTCCATTGCTCACTTGATCTGAGCTTACTCGAGCTCGAATCAGCTCTAAAAGGATCCCACACCTTCTCGACATCGATCAAAGGGGATCCAACGGTTAAGATCACACGAGATGCAAGTTTTCTTCAAAAGCCTCCAACATATTTTTTCCTAAGAATCAATTTTGGAAGCATACCTCACCAGAGCTTAAGATCGGTGGCTCGAACGATTGAGGAAGCTTCATCTAGTGGAGACGAAGCCCTGTTAAAAAGTAATTAGATCAATTCCTTAATGTAAGGTTACAAACGGATGATTTGGAGCTCAACTTTGATCGAAGTCCCACCTCCAGTGCTCACGAAGCTTGGGAGATGATTCATCTTGCTCGATGAGGCCTAAGGAAGGTGTGTGGAAAGTTAATTTGAGTTTAATGGAGAAATGGGGAAGTTATGTCAAAAATGATAGTGTCTTATTTCATGATGAAATAGAATGGAATTTTCCATCAAGGAATGAGGTTGGGAGCTTAAGGAATAGCTCTAGCAGCTCGTCTTGGGTAGCTAGGGCTCTGAGGAATAATTTTTATGTGTGTTTGAGAGAAAAAGGGGTATATCCCCCCTCATCTTGATGGATGGTGGGATTGGGTTTGGCTTCTGGCCATCCCATCTCTGGGAGTCATGGGTGGTAGGGAGGAGGTGAGTTGGCTTAGCTTGGTTGGTTGAAGGTATGGAGGTGGCTGCCAAGGAGGAATCATGGGTGTCCTATGGGTTTCAAATGCTCTGATGGGGAGGGTGAGCTAATTTCACCTCCCATGGGTTAGGGTCAACCCAACCACCCCTTGGGTCAGGTTGGGCAGTGTCCTAGGTGCATAGGTGGACCATTGGGAGAGTACCAAGTGGCCAAGGAATGGAAATGACCACTTACATGGGTGATTTATCTCATGTGATTCCCTTGACTCAAGGGTAGAATTATCATTTGGTATTAGATTTGATTTGGCAGATTTGAAATGAGCCAAAAGTGGGTTAGCCCAAATTTCAAGTCAATCCGAGTTGATTTGGTTTGGTTTGGCTCAATTTGACTCATTTAGGTCAAATTGGGTTAAGTTGGGTCAAGTTGACCAATTGGTCAATTTGGGTCAAACCAAGGGTTGGGTCAAGTTCATATGATCATTTGGGATGTTTTGGTTCAAAATGGTTTGGTTTAGTTTGGGTTAGATTTGATTTTGGCTCATTTGAATTCATTTGGGTCAAATGGGTTAAGTTGACCAATTTGACTAAATTGGCCAAATTAGCTTGGGTTGGGTGTTAGTTTGGGTTTAGTTGACAAATTGAAGATGATTGTAGGCTTTGGTTTCAATTAATTTGGATTTGATTTCGATTTAGGCCAACTTGAACCTTTAGGTCAATTTGGGCTAAGTAGGTCAATTGGGTTCAATTAGGCCCAATCATGGCTTTGGTCAAGTTCAACAATCATTTCAGAATGAACTTGACCCATTGGCTGCAATTAATTTGGTTTATATTTTGATTTGACTCAATTTGGATATTTAGATCAATTTGGGTCAACTTGGGTCAAGAGATCCAATTGGGTTTGGTTTGACGTAATTGAAGGTCAAGTCATATTCGAATATAAATTTTGATTTGGTATGAATCATTGGTTTCAAGGGATTTGTCTTAGGTTTTAATTTGGCTAGTTTGGGTTCTTATGGTTTAAGAGGTTGACTTGGTTAAATGACCAAGTTGACTTAGTTTAACCTAATTTATGACAATTGATTAACCTAGGGTGATCAACAATCATGATGGGAGGTTCTGATGGCTTGGTTCAATTCAATTTGGGTAGGATTAGAACTTGGCTCAAATAGGTCAAATTGTCCACTTTAGGTCAAGTGGACCAATTGGGTTTAGTTGGCTTGATTTTGGGTTGAGTTTGATTTAGTTGACTTTATATATGAATTTGGGATTGATATATAAATTCAATTGCAATTGGCTTAGGTTCAAATGGGTTTTCATTTGAACATTTCAAGTCAAAAGGGTTAAGTTGGGTTTGACTTGGGTTGATTTTGGTTTGGCTTGATGATTATAGATTTCATTTATATTTGTGAATATGATTGAAGGTATGATTGATTCATGAGAAAATCAATTGAATTTGGGTTTTGGAATGAATGAATTTGGCTAAATCCATGGAGTTGAGTCATGTGGCTTAGGTTTGGATTTTGATTTGGTTTGATTTAGTTTTGATTATTTAAATGTATATTTCATTTAAATTTGTGGAGATGATCGAAAATATGATTGATTTGTGAGAAAATCAATTGAGTTTGACTTGATTTGGATTAAGATTTAGCTAAGTCCATGGGATAGGTCATATGGCTTAGGAAGGGTTTTGATTTAATTTTATTTAGTTTGATTTAGTTTTGATAATTTGAATGTAGATTTGAATTATATTTAGGAAGATGATTGAAGATATAAATTTATTATGATAAAATCAATTGATTTTGGATTGATTTGGATTAAGATTTGGCTAACTCCATTGGATAGGTCATATGGCTTAAGAAGGGTTTCAAGTTTGGATTTGATCATAGGCTTCAATCATTTGGTTTTGGAATTTAGGTTTGGATTTGATTTTGATGTTTGAATTGAACTTGAGGTTTGGTTTGAGAAGGTAAACATGAATTGGATTTAGGTTGTTGAGTAGGTGGATTATCCTAATCCCTAAGGAATAACATAATCCTATGGTTAACCCTTCTAAGTCTTTAGGCTTAGGTTAGGTTTTTACCTAATTATTAGAAGTGTCTTATGACTAGGGAAGTCTTAATGCCTAGAAGACTACTAAGTCTAATATGGGAAGATTGAATCCGCACTCCAAAAGTGAGGTCAACAGGCCTTAGGCTCCATAGTGTTTCCCTTGGAGATAGATGATTGGAAGACCAAAGCCAAGTTTCACATTATAGACTCCGATACATCTTTCAATGCTTTGCTTAGCAGACCATGGATACATGTGAACAACATAATTCCATCCTCTCTACATCAGTGTATGAAGTTTGTGAGAGGTGGGATTATCTACTGTGTCAAAGGAGATCTCAAGTCATTTACAGTTCATGAAGTCGACATATATGAGGATGAGGCTTACTATCTCCCTCAAAATAAATAAGTCTATTCTTGTGAACTTGGACAAAGTTGAAAAATAAAAAATAAAAAGAAAAAGAAAAAGAAAAAGAAAAAAAAGGAAAAAGAAAATAAAAGAGAAAAGAAAAAAGAAAATAAAAGGAAGCGCAAATAAACTTAGAGGAGGAAGTGGAGCATGATATTAAATTCCACCCACAGTTCATTACTCCATTTGAACATATGGGTAGGATGACCTGACCTCCACTAGGCAGAGGAAGAGGCCAGTTCAGAGGTAGTCCTAGGGGTTGAAAACCTCTTATTGGCCACCCAATAGAAGATATGTCCCAGCTACCATGAGTACACCTACTATCCATATAGACTAAGATTCTAGTTCATAGGATGAGTCCTATATGGTTAGTATACCAGCCAGCTCTTCTCTACAGTAGATTGCCTTGGAAGTGACACTTGAGTGAGATAAAGATGAAGACCTAGCTCCGAAGCAAAGCATAAGTGTATCCAAGTCTATATGTGAAACAGTTAGGCATCAGTTGAGAAACTTAGCTCCAACCTCACTTTTTTTGCAAAAGGCTAAGGGTTTAGTAGTTAAAGAAGCCCCTAAGTCATCCACAGGTGTGAAGACTCATAGGTTCTTTCTGGGAGCATCATCCTTAAGTCAAGAAGTTGATGTAGAACTTAAGGATGATTCATATAAAAATTTAATAGAATTACCTTTTGATTGGTACTTGTCTTGTGTTCATAATTTAGCAAAGAAAGGGTAATCCCACATACTTGGTCAAAGCACAAGTCATACTACTTTGAAAGAATATGAAAGAATAAATGCAGAAGCTCTCAATCAAGACCAGGATTAGGATTCGGTACAATGGGTTCAGTTAGTTATGATGATTATTGCTTAGTCATCACCAATCATTTCAAATCTCATAGGTTCTTTTCAAATCACATTAACTCATATGAGGAGCTGTGCTTAGAAACCTCAGATGATATGATGATTTTGATGTTAAAGATGCACCACCAGAGTTTGAAGAAGAGATCAAATCAACCATTAGTGAGCTCAAGGAAATCAACTTAAGAATTGAAGAAGATCTACACCCGACATACATCAGTTCTTTGTTGAATGAAATTGAAACCAATGAGTGAGTTAGGCTATTGATTGAGTTTAAGGACTACTTTTCATGGAGTTATGAAGAGATTCCTGGATTGACTCCTAACATAGTAGTCCATAAACTAGCATTAGAGCCTACTGCTAACCCTATTAAGCAGGCTCCTAGATGCATGCGATTAGACATAAAATAACAGGTCATTTCTGAAGTCAAGAAATTGATCGATGCTAGCTTCATTCGAAAAGAAAAATACCCTACTTGGTTAGCGAATGTCATCCCAGTTAAGAAAAAAATTGGTCAAATTCACATATGCGTCAATTTTAGGGATTTAAATAAGGCATGTCCAAAAGATGAATTTTCACTACCAATCCCGGAGCTGATGGTTGACATTGCCTCATCTCATGTAGTCTTCTCTTTCATGGATGGCTCATATGGATATAACCAATTAAAGATGGCCCCTAAAGATGAAAGAAATACTACTTTTAGAACCATGATTGGAATCTATTGCTATAAGGACATGCCTTTCAGTCTTAAAAATGTCGGTGCTACATACCAGTGGCTATTACTCAAATTTTTGACGAACTCATTAATCATCAAGTTGAGTGCTTTGTGGATGATCTCATGGTCAAAATTAGAGAAATGGAAGACCATCTATTTAACTTGGGAGTAGTTTTCAAATAATTAAGATAGTTTAACCTCAAAATGAACCCCCCTGAAGTGTGCATTTGGACTAGCTTCAAGGAAATTCCTTGGTTTGTTGTCCAACACTAGGGAATCAAAATTCTGGAGAAGATCAAGGCGATATTAGAAATACTACCCAATAAAAGTTTAACTCAACTCAGATCATTCCAGGATTGGTTAGCATATCTAAGATGCTTTATATCCAACCTATCAGGAAGATGTCAGCCATTCTCAGCACTTGTGAAAAAGGATGCCATGTTCAAGTGGGGTGACAAGTGTGAGCATGCCTTCGAAGACATCAAGCATTACTTGATGACACCACTAGCAGACCCTATCTCGATCATGCCGCTCATACTTTACACTACTATGTTAGGTGACTCATTTGGTGCTTTGTTGGCCCAAACCAATGATGAAGGGAAGGAAAATGCACTCTACTTCCACAACTGCCATCTAATACCTACAGAGGCTAACTTGCCACCCATTAAGAAGCATTGCCTAGCTTTAATTTTTCCATCTCAAAAGCTACAACACTATATGCTTCCTCATAAAGTGAACTTAATCTCTAGGATCAATCCACTACAATATATAGTGACATGGCCGATGCTATCCAAATGGTTGGCATGACAGTGCATGATCCTCTCATAGTTTGATATTACCTTCATACCCCTCCGTGCGGTGAAAGAACAAGTGCTAGCAGATTTCTTAGCGACACACTCACTTCCTGCTGACACTCTACTTAGCGATGTTCTCCTTGATGAACAAATCATGAACTTAGGAGGTACTAACATTCACCACTGGGAGATGTACTTTGATGGTGCAACTTCCTCTTAAAAAGGAGAATAACCACAATCTACTATTCCAGGAAAGGTAGGGGTAGGAATAGTTCTCCTAACTTTGGACCGTGATGTGATGAGATTCTCATATCATCTATCCAATCCTTGCACCAACAATGAAGCTAAATATGAGGCTTTGATTGTCGGTCTAGAGTTAGTCGTTACTCTAAGCATCTAGAACATCAACATCTTCAAGGATTCTTAGCTAGTTATCAACCAATCGCTGAGTCCTATAAGGTTATAAAGTCCAAGCTCTAACACTACCATAAGTACACCATAGAGTTGTTGGCCCAAATCTTAGAGGTTACCATTTATAAGATTCCTGAAGGAGAGAACGTCATAGCATATGCTTTAGCCAAGCTTACCAAATAGTTGGCATGTTTGGAGGATGAGTCCATATCAATAAAAGTTCAAAATTGATAAGTCTTATCCCTTATTGATATTGAACTCATCAAAAAGTACTCTCTTGAAGGGGAGGTTACCAATGCCAAGATGGATGATGAGTTAGATTGGAGTAAACCATTCATGGATTACCTAAATAAAGGAAAACTACCTCAAAAGAAGTTCCAAGCCTATCAAATAAAGTAGTGAGCACTTTCCTATGCTCTTGTGGATGGTGTCTTGTACCGGTGGTCTTTTGATCATATGTGGTTACATTATTTAGACAAGCACGAAGCCCATAAGATCATGATTGAGGTACACCCAGGATTATGTGGAGCCAACTAATCTAGTCCAAAGATGAAAGCCATGATCAAGAGACTAGGATACCACTTGCGATCGATGATAAAAGATTGCATGGATATGGCTAGGTGATGCCACCAATGTCAAATACACAGTGTGGTCTTACACCAACCACCCAAAATTCTACATCCTACATTAGCCTCATTGCCATTTGGGTGCTCGGGTGCTTACGTAGTGGGTCCGATTGATCCTCCTTCTTCCAAGGGTCATCTCTTTATCTTAGCTGCTACTGACTACTTTTTAAAATTGGTGAAAGTGATTCCACTCATAGATGTCATAGCTTAGTATGTGATCCAATTTTTTAAGAACCATATTTTATATAGGTTCGAAGTGCCTTGATAAATTATATCTGATAATGATACTACATTCAAGAGCACCGAGATCAACAACATTGCCCGGAGACACATCATAAATTGAAGATATTCTACCATCAACTATCCAAGAGAAAATGACTTATCAAAAGCCTTCAACAAAACTCTCATCCAAATACTAAAGAAGACACTTGATAATAACAAGCAATAGTTGCATGAGTAGTTAGTTGAAGCCTTGTGGGCCTATCACACCACATATAGAACTCCAACTCAGTCTACTCTTTTCTCTATAGTGTATGGGTCTAAAGTTGTTCTACCATTAGAAGTCTAACTCCCATCACTAAGGATATCTGTGGATAGCAAGATCATAATAGAGTAGAATGCTAAGTTGCAGTTCGAAGAGCTCAAAGGTTTGAAAAAGAGATGCATGTGGGCATGTTAAAACCTTGAGTTGTATAAAGCTAAAATGATTCAAGCTCATAATAAGTTGGTCTATCCTAGAGCTTTTTTAGGTAGGAGAGCTTATTTTAGTTTTAAAGAGACCGATTATTGCCCGTCGTAGGATAGGAGGCAAGTTTGAACCCACTTAGGAAGGCCCTTTTGCCATAGAGTAGGCCTAGCAAAATGGATCTTATCAACTTATTAATCATAAGTGAGAGTGCCTAATGCTTCCAATCAACAGGCTCCACTTAAAAATATTATAAATCATGTATGAAAACAATTATCATCAATGAAAATTTTATTTTGAATTCAATCTCTTCCATGTTGAAAGTATTCTTGTTTGCGAATCTGCCACGATGTGTTTAGGGAAGGTGTACGGAACTCAAGCGGCATCCTATCCTTCATCGACACAACACAAAGAAAAACTTCCACAAACATATAAAACAAAGACATATCTTTTGTCTCGGGCTACTCGGAGCTGAGATAACCACTCCCCCCCAGTGTCATTCACTTAGTAGCTACTCTAGGTCGGGATGATGTGCTACCCTGCTAATGTGTCACCCCAGTGCTCTTCATTCTTTGGAGGATGTAAGTCTACTATGCTTTTCTTTCTTACTTGACCACTATGCACTGATAAGCACTTTGTTAGTTTGGTAGGCCTTACTGCATGGCCGGTAAGCTATCATGTTGGCTATATTTAAGAAAAGGTGAGTCTACTATGCTTTCTTCTTTGATTAACTATCGTGCACTGACTAGGTTGAGTATATTTGAGATTTAGGATAAGTTCTCTAGCAGCTCCTTCCCTCTTGACTGCTTTAACTGTGGGTCTAGTCCTTCTCGGGTTCCTTGGAGTCATTCTAGGTCGAGATAACATCCATCCCGATGATAGACTACTCCGATGATTAGTTCTGCTTGGAAAGTTGTAAGAATACATGCTTTCTTTCTAGATTGATCCTTGCACATTGATGGGCACCTTAGGTTGGTTAGTTCTCACCTCCCAATGGATGGAAACTTTGGTTGGCCATCATAAACTCAGGCTTTCTTTTCTTAGGATAATGCTACATGCCTTTTATGGGCACTATTTTTGGATCACATCCTGTGTGACCCCATTTAGATACTACCTAGTTTACTATCAGATTGGACAGTTCCCCTTTCTTGGTAACCACCCCCGTGGTTGGAGAATCTATGCTATGGATGTGCAGATTCTCCCTTTGTCCAGTAAATCTGAGATAGGTCAAGGCCGACATAGCCCCTTCTCAGTGTGGTCCCTTACATACCAACATGGTCCACACAAATATATAAATAAAATATAGATTCACTTATGGATTAGGAGGACACCCCTAGCGATACCTTTTCCAAGGCAGGTATCCTATCTTTAGGGAAATGTCAGCAAAACTTCTTATAGGAATTGCTTGACTACACTTGAGTTGATATAAGTACCCAATGGCATTCACTTAGTAATCACCCCTAAGTCGGGTTCGATTTATTATGCTATCAACAAGTCACCCAGCAGTTGTTCCTTGCTTTAGAAGATGTAAGTCTGTTACACCTTCTTCCTAGCACAATTGTTTGCCAGGAATGCAATGTTGGCTCTACCACAGTAGACTATCCCTTTGGATTTATAAATCTAAGATAGGACAAGTCTAATATAGCCACTTCTAAGTGGGTCCATCGCACACTGATATGGTCCATAAATTAAATCTATCAAATTTGACTGAGCTCACATCCCCAACGGATATGCCTTCAATTTAAAATCATACTAAACCAAGCAAACCATATCAAATCACATGAAATTAATATAATATTAATCTTGACTACTTTTGAGTTGACATAAGTCTCCAACGACATTCACTCAGTAGTCACCCTAGGTCAAGTTCAATTTGTGGTGCATCAAACAAGTCACCCCAATAGTTGTTCTTCATTTTAGAAGATATAAGTCTGCTACGCCTTCTTCCTAGCACAATGATTGCACACTGAAAGGAAACTTGTTAGTTTGTTAGCTCTACCTGTAGCTGATAGACTATCCCTTTGGATTTGTAAACTTAAGGTAGGGCAAGGCTGATATAGCCCCTTCTCAACAGGCCTATCGCACACCGACATGGTCCATACATTAACTTAGATTAAATTAAACCTAATTTGACTTTCCCTAGTGGAGTTAAATCATACCATTCTCCCTACTATAGCCAAATTAAAAATGAACCTACCTAGTGGAACCAAATTAAACCAACTCACCTAGTAAAGTCTAAGTCAAAGAAATCTAGCCAAACTCTTATCCCCAGTGGATACATCCCCAAACAAATATAAGAAATCAAACTCAAATCATAATCCCCAGTGCATATCCTGAACCTGCTTCTTTAGTGGAAGGTTCATATACCAATCCCAAGTGGACTCAAGCTCATATCTCTAGTAGATATGCCTCCAAATCAATTAAAACAAAATAAATTAAAGTCAATTCGATCTTAATCCATGGTGGATTATAGATTCTTATCTCCAATGAATCTTCTTTCCATAAATCATATAATCAAATCAAATTAAAACCTTATCCCCAACAGATTTTTTTTTCTAAGCCCTCGACATAGACCCCTCACATGTCATGTCCAATGCATGTGTGATCCCCTAGCAGATCTCCCTCCATGTCCTTGACATGGAATTCTTATCAAATCTTATTTATCCTTTTATGCACACCATTAATACTTCAAAAGTCTAATGTATTCATTCAAATTGCATCATCTTAACATTGTAATCAACATTTTATTATTTTTGATGGTGCAAGCTCAAACTAACTATACAATATTTAAAACATATTATAAGTGTGAATTAACACACTATATTATATTATAATATATGATGTTATATTATAATTTTACTATAATATAATATATTGTCTGACATTACACCTCATTAGAATCACTTAAAAGGAACAAATAACAAAATTTTCTCAAAATATGAATAACGTTCATTTTAGATGTAAAATTCTTATTTTCTATTAGAAATGGTACAAAATAGCATAATTTTGGTGTTGCTTCTTGGTGTGTGCGTGAATTTGGCCAAATTCTTCCAGCTCAACCTTCAAATTAATATTTGTGTGAGTTTTGACCCAATGTATTATAACAAAAGTAAAACATACTAAAATGTAGAATAACATTTAGTAACATAGCACCACATTCATATATATGTGAAGTTATTTTGTTATGTACATTATATTTTAATATGCTTTCATATAATATATTATCTTACATTACCTTATAATGAATCACTTCAAGAAAATTTATAAAATTTTGTTGAAAATGAACATTTATTTTGGATGAAAAATTCCATTCTTTTGATGAAATGACACACCATAGCACACCCCAATGATGTTCCCTAAATCTTACCTTAAATTTGGCCAAATCTTATCATCTCAAAGATATAAATCAATATTATTATGAATTATACCAAGTACAAACTCTACTACATCACTATAACAAACTAAAATATGCTAAACAACAAATACAAATACATAGTTTGCTATAATGCATGATGCTACATGTTATGGCATCATATATTTTAATACACTATAACATATTATATTATATTATATTGCATATCACATCACAAGGGATTGCTTAAGATAAAAAAATCATAAAATTAGTCTAAACAATAAAAAACTATATATTTTAGTCGTATCACTTACATATTTTAAATTGAAATAATATAATATGTTGCCATGCTCAACCTATTATGAATTTGGCCAAATTCCTCTATTTTAATGTCTAAATTAACATTTTTATAAATAATGCTACTGTAGGCTCGACTGCATGATTGTAAAATGCTAAAATAATTTAAAATGCACAGAATAATATATTATGATATATGATATATGCTACAACATATAATATTTAATTAGAACATAAAATCTTACTTTTAGACTAAATATGAAGCACACCTTTGGTACTACAAGCTAATTCCCACTTCAAATTTAACAAATTTCATCATCCGGTTTATTAAATTTATATTTTTAAGATTTATATTAATATAGACTATAACAATACCATAATATACTAAAGAATTTCAAAACATCTTATAGCATCCAAAAAGACATCACTACATGCTCAAACATATGATGCTACATTATACTATAATATATGGTATTGTAATATAATTTAGGGTTAGAGTTTAAAGTATTGAAATCTATATTTATTAAGTGAAGTTTTATTGATTTATTTGGGAGTTTAGGTTTAGGGTTTTGGGTTTTATGATTTTGGGTTTAGGGTTTAGAGGGTTTTAGGGGTTTGTTTAGGGGTGGGTTAGGGTTTAGGGTTTAGGATTTAAGGTTTAGGGTTTATCGTTTAGGGTTTAGGGGTTAGGGTTTAGGGTTTAGGGTTTAGGGTATAGAGTTTAGGGTTTAGGATATAGGGTCTAGGGTCTAGGGTCTAGGGTCTAGGTTCTAGGGTTTAGGGTCTAGGGTTTAGGGTTTAGGGTCTAGAGTTTAGGGTTTAGGGTTTAGGGTTTTTTTTTTTTTGGGAAACCCCATATAAGGGGAATTTTATTGCCACAAAAGAGGGTTACAAGGTCCTTAAAGGGGATAAACTCCACAACTGCCAAGAGCTACAATTAGCCTAGAGAGTAATCCACTATCTTACAAAAACAAAAGCAAAATGAAAGAGTAAGGAAAGCAAAAGATACAAATTGATTAACATAGATAAGCCAATGGAAGATTAGGGCCAAAGCTCTTCAGGATGAGAGAATGCATGACACTATGGAGCAAACCTGCAGAGAATAAGAGAAATGCACCTGCAAAATTATAAAGAAAGTGAAATTAGAGTAGTTAAGGTAATACAGACAAAATGGAAAATGAAGGCTGCAAAAATTGAGAATGAAAATAAAGAAGTGTGATAGAGAAGGCTTAGGCTCAGTCTCACCAAGTTAGGGCAGATGCAAATATGAGCATCCAAACTTCAGCAGAAGGGTTACATCACAAGAGCTACTACCAAACCAAAAAAGAGTGAAATCATCGCAGCCATCATAGCCAACAAACTCGTATAGCAACCATTTGTTGAAAGTCTTTTGAGCCTTAGTACCTGCTAACCTAAGCAAAGCCATATGCAACATAGAAAAGAAATCAGTAAAGAGAAGAATGGGTAAGGAGATCCCATGCAAAAAAAATGTCATCATATTAGGCACCATGGCAAGAGAATCCCAACACAAATGAAAGTGAGCCATCATTGTCAGGTTTACCATATTATTAACCAGATCCAAGGGTTTAAATAGACCAACATGAAGCCCCACCAGAAAATACCGTAAAAAGGCCATGCAGGTAAAACTAATAGAAAGACCTACTGAAATCTAGCAAGGAAATAGAATAGCATGGAAATAACCCCATCCCAAACATAGGGGACAAATAATAAACATACAGTCCTAGAAAATAACCTAGTAAATAGCCCAGGGATATATCCCATAAAAGGAAGTCCAATGAAAATAAGCAATGTAGATGTTAACAGCCTCCTTTTCATAGAAGTTAAGAACCAAAGTGTAAAGTAGACAACATACCCAATCCCAAATTACCATAGAATGCAAGTCCATCGAGAGAGGTGGGAATGCGTAGGGTTTAGGTAGGGTTTATTTAGGATTTAAAGTTTGGTTTTAGGTTTTATGGTTTATGGTAGTTGAGTGGTTTAGGGTAGGGTTTAGGAGTTTGAGTTTAGAGTTAGGGTTGGCTAGGAGTTTATGGTTAGGGTTTTAGGGTTTAAGTTAAGGGCCCAGGGTTTAGGGTTGGTAGGGTTTAGTGGTAGGGTTTTGGTTTAGGGTTTGTGGTATGAGGTTTAGGGTTTAGGTTAGTTTAGGTGGGTATGGGTTTAGATTTAGGGTCTTAGGTTTAGGGTCCAGGGTCTAGGGTCTAGGGTCAGGTCTAGTAGTTTAGGAACTGATTTATGGTTTAGGGTCTAGAGTTTATGGTTTAGGGTTTAGGGTTTTTTTTTTTTTTAAAAACCCCATATAGGGGGAATTTTATTGCAACAAAAAGAGGGTTACAAGGTCCTTAAAGGGGATAAACTCCACAACTACTGCTCAAAGAGCTACAATTAGCCTAGAGAGTAAATCCCTTATCTAAGTATAACCAAAAGCAAAATGAAAGAGTAAGGCAAGCAAAAGATACAAATTGATTAACATAGATAACCCAATGGAAGATTAGGGCCAAATCTCTTCAGGATGAGAGAATGCATGACACTATGGAGTAAACCTGCAGAGAACACAAGAGAAATGAACCCGCAAAATTATAGAGAATGTGAAATTAGAGTCATATGAGTGTGATAGAGAAGGCTCACCCACACCAAGTTGGGGCAGATGCAAATATGAGCATCCAAACTTCAGCAGAAGGGTTACATCACAAGAGCTACTACCAAACCAAAAAGGAGTGAACTTATCACAACCATCATAGCCAACAAACCAGATAGCAACCATTTGTTGAAAGTCTTTGAGCCTTAGTACCTGTAAAACTAAGCAAAGCCATATGCAACATAGAAAAGAAATCATCAAAGAGCAGAATGGGTAAGGAGATCCCATGCAGAAAAAATGTCATCATATTAGGCACCATGGCATGAGAATCCTAACACAAATGAAAGTGAGCCATCATTGTCAGGTCTACCATATTATTAACTAGATGCAAAAGTTTAAATAGACCAACATGAATCCCCCACCACAGGAAAATAGTAGAAAAGGCCATGCATAGGTAAAAACTAATAGAAAGACCTGCTGAAATCCAGCAATGCAATAGAATAACATGGAAATAACCCCATCCCAAACATATGGGACAAATAATAAACATACAGTCCTGGTAAATACCCAAGAACAGTAGGGATATATCACACAAAAAAGAAGTCCAATGAAAATAAGCAATGTAGATGTTAACAACATCCTTATCATGAAGTTAGTAACCAACAAGTGTAAGTAGACAACAAACCCCAATCCCAAATCACACCAGAACTGGGAAGTCTAGAGAGGAGATGGGAACGCAGAGGTGCTTTAGTTTGTGGGTTTGGGGTTTGTGGTAGGTTTAGGGTTTTAGGTTTGGCTCAGGGCCTGTGGTTGGTAGGGCTCAGGTATTCTTGTGGCCTGGGCCTTTAGCCAGTTAGGCCTGGTGGCCTAGGTCAGGGTTAGGGAGGGCCCAGTTTAGGCTCAGTTCAGGCCCAGTTTCCTTAGGGTTCCCAGCAGGTCAGTGGCCTGCAGGCCTTTCAGCCTTAGGTCAGGCCTTGGGCTCAGTGGCTCAGGTTTGCCCAGGGCCATTTAGGGCCTAGCCCAGGGATCTGGTGGCCCAGTGCCCAGGGCCCAGTCTTTCAAAGGCTCAGATTCAGGTCAGATTTAGGGCCTGGCAGGGCCCAGTATTAGTGGCTCAGGCCTAGATTAGGCCCAGGGCTGGGGCTCAGTTTAAAGTTTGGTGGGAGTTTATTGGAGGTCAGCTCAGTTCAGTTAGGTCAAGGCTCAGTGGTATTAGTGGCCCAGTAAGTTTCAGAGTTAAATGTCTTTATTCTAGGATTTGGTATTCAGGAGTTTAGTATTTAGGATCTATCATTTTTAGAGTCATTTAGATAGGTCATTGGGGTTTAGTTAGCTCAGTATTAGTTATTAGGGTAGTTTAAGTTTTTAGCATTAGGTTTAGGGTGAGTGTGGTTGTTTATTTGGCTTTTGGTTTAAATTAAGGTAGTTTATATATTTTAGTTTTTTATTTTTATTTTATTTTTATGTTTAGGTTTTATTTTTTTTATTTTTGCATTTAGGTTTAGTTTTTTATTTTTTAGGTTTTGGTTTTAGGTTTATTTCTAAGTTTTATTTTTTATTTTTGGTTTTGGTCTATTTTTAGTTTAACTTATTTTATTTAGTTTAGGGTTTTGGTTTTGGTTTAGGTTTTATTTATTTTAATTTAGTTTAATTAGTTTTGGTTTAGGTTTAATTTATTTTAGGTTTATGTTTTTTTTTGCTATTGTGTTAATTTTATTTATTTTTTTATTATTAGGTTTATTTTTTAGGTTTAGATTTTTATTTAGTTTTTATTTTATTTTATTTTATGTTTTTTTATTTTATTATTATGTTAAGTTTTAAAATTTTATTTAAGTTTTTTAGTTTTAGGTTTATTTTATTTTTTAGTTTAGTTTAGGTCTTTATTTATTTTTTATTTATTTTTGTTTATCTTAATATATTTTAATGTTTTGGTTTAGGGTTTAGTTTTAGTTTAGGTTTTCATTTTTTTTAATTTTAGGTAAGTTTAGTTATTTTATTTTAGGTTTATTTTAGGTTTAAATTTAGGTTTTGGGTTTAGAGTTTAGTGTTTTAGGGTTTATTATTGTAGGTAGGTTTATTTTATTTTGGTTTAGGTTTAGCTTTAATTTTAAGTTTAGGTTTTAAGTTTTTTTATAGGTTATTCTAGGTTTTATCTAGTTTAGGTTTATTTTATTTTAGTTTATTTTATGTTCTTAGGGTTTAAGTTTATGTTTAGGTTTAGTTTATTTTAAGTTTAGGTTTATTTTATTTATTTTAGTTTTAATTATTTTAGTTTAGGTTTAGGTTTATTTTATTTTAATTTTTAAGTTTAGGTCATTTTTTTAGTTTAGGGTTTATTTTTATTTATTTATTTTATTTTTATTTTTTAGGTTTAGTTTTTTATTTAGTTTTATTTTATTTTATTTTAGCTTTATTTTAAGCTTATTTTTGGTTTAGTTATTAATTTATTTAGTTTTTTTATTTTTTAATTTATTTTAGATTTTTATTTATTTTATTTTAGTTTAGTTTTTACTTTTTATTTTATTTTCTTTAGAGGTTTTATTTTATTTTGGTCCAGGTTTTAATTATTATATTTTAAGTTTTAATCCATGTTTAGGTTTTAGCTTTAAAGCCCAGTGAATAGAGTATGTCAAGA
The DNA here is from genome assembly GCA_021442155.1 of Cymbidium sinense. Taxonomy (NCBI): domain Eukaryota; kingdom Viridiplantae; phylum Streptophyta; class Magnoliopsida; order Asparagales; family Orchidaceae; genus Cymbidium; species Cymbidium sinense. The sequence goes on along the minus strand of CM038218.1, from coordinate 57,921,823 downwards.
GCCAGTAGATCAGGGGTAGAGGCAGTTTAGGGCCTTTAGGTTTTATTAAGTTAGACCCCAGTCCTGTTTAGTAGCAGAGCTGTGTTTATTTTAGTTTAGAACTAGTGGGCTCAGGGTCAGTGGCTCAGGCCTTAGAGCCATGGATCTGGGTCAGATTTAGCATCAGTATTAAGCTTTGGCTAGTTTACAATAGTGTGTTTATGGTAGGTTAGTTTTTAGCTTTGTGGTTAAGATTTAGGAGTGGAGGTCAGTTAGGTGTGGAGGGAGGGTTTAGGTGGGGTGGGGGTTTAGGGTTTAGTTTAGGTAGGGTTTAGGGTTTAGTTAGGGTTAGGGTTTTTTTAGGAAACCCACATATGGAATTTTATTGCCACAAAAAGAGGGTTACATAGTCATGGATTGACTCACAACTATCGCTCAAAGGGCTACAATCAGCCTAGAGAGTAAATTCCCTATCTATGTACAACCAAAAGCAAAATAAAAGAGTAAAGGAAAGCAAAAGATACAAATTGATTAACATAAGTATGCCAATGAATAGATCTGGGCCAAAGCTCTTCAAGATGAGAGAATACATGACACTAGGGAGCAAACCTGCAAGAGAACAAGAGAAATGCACCATTAACAGTGGAAACAGCAGAAGCAGAAAGACCCTAAATAAGGTTAGGATAATTAATCCAGCAGCAGATGCCACAGAGATCACATAATAACCAGAAAGGGGTATCAGGAAGATGCCTCAGCAAAACTCAGAGAAACAATAACACTAAACAAAAGTTGGTCATGCAGTTAAACAGGTAATACAACTGGCCAAAATAATATGATGAATTAATTTTTGAGGTAAGGGAGTCCAGTATTGTCCAAATTAACCAAACCACGCAAATGTTTAGGTAGTGTAAGTTGATCAAAGAATTTTATGCCATCTAATCTAACACCCAGATTAGCAAGGTAAGCAACACAAGCATTACCTTCATGCCATACATGAGTGATTTTAAAATAGAGTTGAGAAAGGAGAGCTCTAGTCTGCTTTAAAAGGTAGTATAATTTTGTATCGGCCACTTTGGTGGAAGTCAAAAGATCAATCAAGTGGCATCCACCTCAATCCAAATATTGAGCCAACCTTTTGAAGGCAAATCTCAATAGCTTGTAAACGCCATTAGCCAAGAAAAAGAATAGCAAGTATTAAGGGGGTAAGCAAAAGCACATAAGACTTTACAATTAAAGTTTCTGAAAATGCCACCATAGCTAGAAGCATTTTGAGAAACAGAGCCATCAGTGTTAATTTTAATTGTATTAGCATGAGGTTTTATCCAATAAACAATCTTGTCATCTTTACAGTTGGGTTGATCCAGCAAATTAAAACTCAGTTTATTGGCCACAAATTTGCAGCCTTTGAATTGATTGTAGTTAATTAAATTGGCATTAAATAAGGCACAGATTTTATTTTTAATTCTAGCAATTATCCTCATATGGTTCATAGGAATCCCACGATATTTTGCATCATTTTTGTCCATCCATATGAACCAAATAAGAGTGATAGCAGTTATCACTTTAATGTGGCCATTAATAGTGTTTTCAAAATAGAATTCAATAAGTTGGTATAGAGTTAAGAAGCCATTGAATTTGACAATATTAAAAAGTTCATCATACCAAATCCAAAGTTTGGAAGCAATGGCTCCGTTAACAAATACATGATTCACATTCTCAATGTGAAAGCAGTAGTAGCATTTTGAAGGTAAGTAAAAACCTTTACACCACATCAAGGAGTCAACAGGGATGAAGTTTTTCAAAATACACCAAGTTAGAATAGAATAAGAAATAGGAATAGTGTTATTCCAAAGTTTAAAAAATACATTGGAGAAATCATGAGCATCTTTGATATGAGTCCAGGCATTTTTAATGTTGAAATCACCATTTTGGGAAAGATTAAAAAGGATCTAATCGATTGCTAGAATGATAGGAATAATAGTAAGCTTATCTAAAAGAGAGAAAGGAATATAGTCAAGAGTTACTATTATTCCACTTATTCTATCATAAAGAGTTCACTTTAATAGCAATAATGGAGTGGGTAGAAAGTAATTCATCAATGGACCCACCTCCAGTCTAGTTATCTTGCCAAAAGAAGGAGGTTCCAGAGTTAATCCCCCATGAGATTAATGATTTTGCCACCCATTTGATGGAACAAAGTCTTTTCCAAACAGGAGAGTCTCCCACTTTATAAGGGCAAATGAGAGGGTTCTTAACCCTGGTAGTATTTGGCAGTCATGAAATTAGCCCAAAGACTATTGTTGCTTCTAAAATTTGACCAAAGTTTATAAAAAGCAAGGATAGCTTCCTACTTGTTTACCAAACCCACCTTCAGAGTGCCTTTTATACCAAGAGGTCCAATGCATTCTTTTAGTAGAATTGTTAGAATCCTAGAAGAATTTGTTGAGGAGGCGTTCAATTCTATTAATGGTAGAATTGGTCGGCACAATGGTTTGAATGAGATATAAAGGCATGGAGTTAAGGGCACTCTTAATCAAAGTGAGCCTATCACCAAATGAGAGTAAATGAAATTCCCAAATAGAAATTTTATTAGAGATTTTTTCGATTAACTCATCAAAGAGATGTAATCTTTTCTGACCTTCAAAAAGTAGAGCACCAAGATATTTAATAGGAAGTTGTTGTTGAAAAATTAGTAATTCTCAAGATTTGGTTGATCATATTACTAGATATTTTTAGAGGAAGGAATGAAACAACTTTTAACTTTATTAAGAAAGAGACCACTTTCATTACCAAATTTATTTAAGAGATTCTTAATAGTTTTAATGTGATGAATAGAGGCATTGCAAAAGATTATGAAGTCATCAGCAAAGCTAAGATGAGAGACAGGAAGACCACCTTGAGTTTTAAAAAATATGCTAGGATTATTGTTGAAAAGATCATTAAGACTCTTCGAAAGATATTCAATAATAATAATAAAAAGAGAGGGAGATAAGGGATTTCCTTGTCTCAAGCCATGCATAGAAGGGAAAAAACCTAGGGACACACCATTCATGATAATGGAGAACCAAATATTGGTAATACAATTTTAATGAGACGGATAAAAGAGTCTAAAAAACCAAACAATCAAGAATTTGGAAGAGAAAATTCCAAGGGAGGTTATCAAAAGCTTTAGAGATGTCCAATTTCAAAAGATGTTACCACCTCGGTAGAAGCATTAAGGTCATGAATCAGCTCTTGGGCTAGAAGAATGTTGTCAGATATAGCTCTACCTTTAATGAAACCAGTTTGGTTGAGGAAAATAATTTTAGGTAGCAGCGGACTAATTCTATTGGCAATTAATTTAGCAATGAGTTTATGAAAGAAGGTGCAAAGGCTGATAGGTCTAAAATCTTTCCAAGATTCAGGATTATTAATTTTTGGAATGAGAATAATGGAAGTGCTAGAAAAATATCTAGGTAAAGGATTACCATCGAAGAAATCAAGGACAACATCGATAGGTTAATAATAGGCCAACAATGCTGAAAAAAATGAGTCTTGTAGCCATCCGAGCCAGCAATAGAATCAGTGTTCATACTATTAAGAATACTACTAATCTCAACTTCCATAGGATGCATATTAAGTAAGTGGTTGTCATCATTAGTAATTGTTGAAGGAATCAGGTTAGAGTTGGAGAGAGCTTCTAAAGAAGGATTGTTGTTTAATAAGTTTTTGAAATGATGCAGGACAGAATCTTTAATATCGTTATTATATGTGATCTAGCTACCATTATCATTTTTAATTTTTTAATATAGTTTAAAGCTTTCTTTTTTTTGAAAAGAGCATGGAAGTACTGTATTTCACGCCATCGTTATATATAGGCCTTTGCCAAGAGGTTTCCTTCATATTTTGATAGTTAACTAAGTTATCTTTAGCTTCATTCAACTCCTCAAGTTTAGTAGAATCAGTTAAAATAGTATCTTTAAGAGAACAAACTAATTGTTCTATATTTTTGATATTGGCAAAAATATTTTTAAAATGATGCTTGTTCCACCAATTTAGGTTTTATTTAAGCCTTTTAAGCTTAAGCCTGAGGTGAATCATGCCCTTAACCAAATTATCTGGATGAAGAGGAGCCATCCAATTAATGGATACAACATTTATGAAATCAATGTGTTGGATCCACATATTTTGAAATCTAAAAGAAGTTAGGGAGGATAATCTATTGGAGGAATTTTGGACATAAATCAAAAGCGAGCAGTTCTTCTACTCAAATGTTCAACAAGTAAGTGGCCACTGATTGATCCAAAGAGAATTTAAAAGAGTCCTATCAAGCTATTGCCAGAGTCTAGAGTTATGCCACATGAGCCCAAAAGCTAATATCAATCGATTGCAATCAAGAATCATATTAAAAAAAATCTTCCATGGAATGAATGTTAGAGAGCAACCCCCTTCTTCTTTCCAAGGAAGAGAGATTAGTGTTAAAATCACCCCCAACCAACCAGGGTTTGTTGACCGAGGAGGCAAAAGTTCTTAAGTTATCCCAAAGGATGTTCCTACCAGCTATATTACAAGAAGCATAAATAAAGGAACCTAAAGCAAAAAATTCACTCAATGAGATGTGGACATTAACCAATTACTGAAGATCATCAAGGATAGAGATGTTGACTAAATTATTCCAAAAACACCAAATTTTATTGTTAATATTATAAAACAAATTTTGAAATCCAAGTGTTCTAGCAACATGGTTGATCTTAGAAGAGTGTATGAATAGTTCAATAACAACAAGTAAGGCTATGTTATGAATACGATAAACACTTCTAATATGGTTGCAGACAATGAGAGTCCCAATACCCCGAACATTCCAAATTAGAAAATTGATCATAATAAACTAAGAAAGAAGGAAAAGAGATAACTAAAGAAATAAAAAAGTAAGAAGAAAAGAAAACTAAAAATAGTTATTTATGGGAAGTTAGAGAAGATCTAGTAGTTTTAGTGGAGCTATTAGTGAACATTCTAGCTTTAAGAGATTTTTTTAAAAAAAATAGTTTGAAAATATCTATTGTTGTCCAAAGTATCACCATCCAAGAGGGACTGATTAGTGATATTCAAAATAGGACCTGTATCAGTCAAAGCATTTCTAATGGTAATTTCCCTTCTTCAATGTCAGAATTAAGCTGAGAAAGTGGGTTAGCATTCATATCACTCTAAAGGGTAGGAGAAGGAGAGGTTGTGAAGCCATTATTAGCACAGATTTCATGCTCAGTTTTAGAATTACTTTTTAGATTTTATTCCATCATCAAAGGATCAGCAATTTTTAGATTTTTTTCTTTCATCAAAGGATCAACTCCAGAATTTGTTTTCAAATTTGATCCAACTTGAAGTTTCCATTCAAATCACCAGTAGGGTTCATATGAGTCTCCTTGGGTTCACTAGCCAAAAGGGGTAGGTTAGACTGAGTCAAGGTATTGTCTTGAGGAGCCAAATTATTACTATTAGAAGCAATGTTAATTAAGTTATCATTTTCCTCCTCACAACCTCATAAGCATTATTTTTTAACATGCTGCATTGCTCTCCAATAGGCAAATCGCTGGATAGAAAAGGAGTAGGGTAGGGGATGATTCCCATTTTGAGTGACTTTAGGCACATAAGCAAATTTATTGGTTTTTTTATTTGATAGAGTAAGATTAAGATCTAGCAATTTATTCTTTTTAAGATGAGTACGCAACACAAAACATTCAGAATGATCATGACCATGAATCTTACAATGTGTGCAAAAAATAAGAAAGTTCTCAAATTCCACTTTTTGATTATAACCGAACTTGTCAGAGCCGATCCAAACTTCTTTAGGATGCTTTTTAGTAATATCAATCTCAACCAAAATACGAGCAACAGAAGGTCGTGATCTCACAACGGTGGCCTGATCAATTTGATGAGGTCAACCAAAGAGAGCCCCAACCACAAAAAGAACTTGATGTGTAACATAATGTATTCTTATATTAGGAAGAACTAGCCATATAGAACAATTGGGGATTCTCTTTATATCAAAAGAGGAGACCATTTCAAGTCACATTTGACAATTAAACACAAAGTAAGAGCGACGGGCAAAAACTCTTGAATAATCTAAGTCATTAGAGAGATGAATTAAAATATGCCTAAGATCAATCAATCCGATAGTGAAAACACTTGAAAGTTTAAGGCTATGAAAAAATGATCGGATGTTATCGAGAGTTGGCCGACGTAAGGAAAATTTACCAACTAAAGAGAATTCAAAAGGCTTCGCCAACTTTTCCACGTCTAGATTCGAGCACATAACAGCAGGCATCCCACAAAATGAGGTCGAGATCAAATTCACCGAAGCATTAGGGGAAAGGTTCTTACCAGATAATGCATCCTTAAAGGACTTAACTAAAGGCAGAGTAGCGATTGATTTTGGATCCATAATTCCATGTAAATCTGATGCCCTAGGTGATGCCTCCAAGATGGATAAGCTCGATTGCACAGAAAGTGGCTCCTCTGCCATTGAAAGAGTGAAGGGATACTCATATTAGAGGCCAATCACAGACAAATTATTGAAAAAATTGATCAAAAATGATCAAAAATTGGCCAATGAAAATGAAAGGGGAAAATGCAATCGCCAGAGAGCACCACGGCCAAGAGGAGAGAGGGGTTTTTAGGAGAGTTTTGATTAAAGTTTAGGGTTTTGGGTTTTGAGGGTGAGGGTTAGGGTTAGGGTTGGTTGTGGTTAGTTGGTGGTTAGGGTTGGGTTAGGGGTTAGGTTTAGGGTTTGTGGTTTAGGGTTTAGGGGAAGGATTTAGGGTTAGTTTAGGGAGGGTTTGTGGTTAGTAGGTTTAAGGTTTAGGATTTAGGGTTTGGGATTTAGGTGCTTTTTTGAAACGTCACCAAACCCGACAGGTTTAGCCATTTAGTATTTATTTTTATTTTATTTATTTATTTTATTTATCTTTTGTTTATTTTATGTTTATTTTATTTATTTTATGTTTATTTTATCTTTATCTTTTTTTTTATCTTATTTTATTTTATTTTAGTTTAGTCTTTATTTATTTTATTTTAGGTTTTATTTTTAGTTTTTTTTTAGGTTTTGGTTTACTAAGATTTAAGGCCTAGGTTAAGTTTAGTTTTTTATTTTTCTTCTTAGCCTTTAGGCCTTTAAAGTTTAGGTTTAATTTTAGTGGCTTTTAGCTCAACCCCTTTAAGGCTTTTTATTTTATTTGGCTAGAAGAGGATTTCAGGTGGAGTTTAGGCTCAGAGGCCCAGGGCCAGTGGTTACTCAGTGGTCAGTTGTTTAGGCCTTAACCCAGGTTTGTGGCCTCAGTGGTCAGGGCTCAGGCCCAGGTCAGCCAGTGGCCTGTGGTTAGGGAGGGCCTAGTAGGGTTAGGAGGGCCCAGGGCCCAGGGCCTAGGGCCTGGGTGATGGTAAGCCACCAGCCAGTTTAGTTGTGGTAAGGCTCAGTTTTTTAGTGGCTCAGGTTTAGGTTTTGGGCACAGGGTAGGGTAGGGTTGGGGTAGGGCAGCAGGTTTAGAGTAGGGTTTAGTGTTAGGGCATGGTTAGAGATTTTATTTATTTTTATATTTTAAAACCATGCAAATGTAGGTTTAGGTTTATTAACATTTTATTTATTTTAGTTTATTTTATTTAAAATTATTTATATTTTATCTTTATTTAGTTTAGTTTATTTATTTTAGGTTTATTTTATTTTATGTTCTTTATTTTAGATTTTTGGTTTTTTTATTTTTAGTTTAGTTTTATTTTCTTTTATTTTTAGGTTTATGTTTTATTTTTTTTAGGTTTAGGTTTAAATTTTGATATTATTTTTTTAGGTTTAGGTTTAAGGTTTTTATTTTTGGTTTATTTTTAGGTTTTCATTTTTGGTTTATTTTAAGGTTTTATTTTTTTAGTTTAAGTTTAGGCTTTTTTTAATTTAATTTATTTTATTTAGTTTAGGCTTAGGTTTAGATTTATTTTATTTTACGTTTAGGCTTAGGTTTTATTTATTTTAGTTTAGTTTAGGTTTATTTTTCTTTTTTAGGTTTTAGTTTTTTTTTATTTTTAGTTTATGTTTTATTTTATTTATTCTTAGGGTTTATTTTTTTTGGTTTATTGTTTTGGTTTTTTTTATTTAATTTTAATTTTTATTTATTTATGTTTATTTTTTTATTTTAGGTTTAGTTAATATTTTATAAAGGTTTTTATCCATTTTTATTTTTTTGATTTTAGTTTTGTTTTTTTTCTTTTAAGGTTTAGGTTTAGGTTTAGGTTTAGACTTTAGTTTATCATTTTATTTTATTTTTCTATTTTTGTTTAGGTTTATTTATTTATTTTATTTAGTTTAGGTTTAGGTTTGTGACATTTTAGGGTTTGGGGTTTATAATTTAGTGTTTAAGGTGTGTTTAGGGTTTAGGGTTTAGGATTTCTAATTTAGGGTTTTGGGTTATTTTTTTAGGTTTACGGTTTAGGGTTTGAGGTTTAGTGTTTAGGTTTTAGGGTTTAGGGTTTTAGGGGTTAGGGTTTTAGGGATTAGGGTTTATAATTTAGGGTTTAGGGTTTAGAGTTTAGGGTTTAGGTTTTAGGTTTAGGGTTCAAGTTTTAGTTTAGGGTTTATGGTTTATGGTTTTTTTTAAAAATTCAGATTCAAAATTTCTTCAAGCAAAGTAACACCAAGTTTTCTAAGACATAGCGGCAAATAGATAAAAATGAGGCATAGAGCAAATCAAAAATCCTAGATAACTTAAACCGTCTCTAATGTAAAGACATAGTTCCATAAGCAGTAGATCAAACGAGTCATCCTTCAGTTTCTCTAGTTCCCATCAGAACCACCTCGGCCTTTAAAGTAGCGGGATCCACCATGGCTGTAACCTTTATCGCTCCTCCTACCTCCACAACCACCACTACTCCAAGCACCACCTCCATATCCACCAGATCTCTAGATCCCCCACCACCATTGTGATAACTGCCACCTCCGCCTTCACCTCCACTGCCAAATCTAAACTGAGTCTTATTGACTATGATCTTCCTGCCATCAAGGTTCTACCCATTCTTAGGGTTTAGGTTTAGGTTTATTAGGTTTTAGAGTTTAGGTTTATTATTTAATTTATTTAATTACTTTAGCTTTAGGTTTAGGGTTTGGGATTTAGGGTTTGGGGTTTAGTGTTAGGGTTTAGGGTTTAGGGTTTAGGGTATTAGGGTTAATGCTTTTAGGGTTTAGGGTTTAGGATTGTAGGTTTAGGGTTTAGGGTTTAGGATTTAGGGTTTAGGTTTTTGTTTTTGATTAAGTAAACCTGTAGGTTTAGGTTTATTTACTTTATTTAGTTTATTTTATTTTTATTTTTATTTAGGTTTATTTTTTATTTTTATTTAGTTTAGTTTATTTATTTTAGTTTAGGTTTTTAATTTTAGTTTCTTTTTTAGGTTTAGGTTTAGGTTTATGTTAATTTTTCAATTGAGTTTTATTTTTCATTTATTTTTTATGTTTAGGTTTAGGTTTTTATTTTATTTTTTTAAGTTTATGTTTTAGGTTATTATTTTATGCTTATTTTTAGGTTTTATGTTTTAGTTTAGGTTTAGGTTTTTTTTAGTTTATTTTCTTATTTAGTTTTACTTTAGGTTTAAGTTTAGCTATAGGTTTTATTTATTTTAGTTTAGTTTATTTTATTTTATTTTATTTTATATTTTAGGTTTAGGGTTTGTTTTTAGTTTAGGATTTAGGTTTTATTATTTATTTATTTTTTAGGTTTTGTTTTAAGGTTTATTTTTTAAGATTAGGTTTTTATCTAGTTTTCATTTTATTTTATTTTAGGTTTATTTTATTTTTATTTTACGTTTAATTTTATTATATTTAGGACTTTTGTTCTTAGTTTTATTTTATTTTTTTAGTTTAGTTTATGCTTTTATTTATTTTGTTTAAGTTTATTTTTATTAGTTCATTTTATTTTCTTTTTAGGTTTAGGTTTATGCTTTAGTTTAAATTTTTAACTTTTTTATTTTCTAATTTATTTTGGTTTACATTTTTTTATTTATATTATTTTTAGGTTTTATTTAGTTTATGTTAAGGTTTTTAGGTTTTTAGGGTTTAGGGCTTAGGGTTTAGGGTTTGGTGTTTATGGTTTTAGGGTTTAGGGTTTAGAATTTAGGGTTTGGGTTTAAGGTTTAGGGTTTAGTGTTTAGGAGTTTAAGGTTAGGGTTTAGGGTTTAGTTAGGTTAGGGTTTAGGCAGGGTTTAGGTTAGTTTAGGGTTTAGGTTTTAGGGTTTAAGATTTAGGCTTTAGAGTTTAGGGTTTTTAAAGTTTATGGTTTAGGGTTAGTTTAGGGCATAGGGTTTAGGGTTTTAAGGTTTAGGGTTTAGGGTTTAGAGTTGAGGATTTAGTATATAGGGTTTAAGGTTTAAGGTTTAGGGTTTAGGGTTTAGGGTATAAGGTTGTAGGTTTAGGGTTTAGGGTTTAGGTATTTTTTTAAATTAAGTAAATCGTTAGGTTTAGGTTTTCTTAGTTTATTTAGATTATTTTTTATTTATTTGATTTTATTTATTTTTTATCTTTATTCAGGTTTATTTTTTTTTATTTAGTTTTGTTCATATATTTTAGGTTTATTTATTTTAGTTTAGATTTTTTATTTTAGTTTAATTTTTAGGTTTATGTTCATTTTTTAGTTTAGGTTTTTTTTTTTGGTTTAAGTTTTGTTTATTATTCTTAGGTTTAAGATTATGTTTTTATTTTATTTTTTAGGTTTAGGTTTATGGTTTTTATTTTAGGTTTATTTTAAGTTTTTTATTTTTGTTTAGGTTTAAGTTTATTTTTAGTTTATTTTAGTTATTTAGTTTAGGGTTTAGGTTTCATTTATTTTAGGTTTAGGTTTAGGTTTTATTTATTTTAGTTTAGGTTTATTTTTATTTTTTTTTGTTTATTTTAGGTTTATGTTTTTTTTAGTTTAGGGTTTAGGTTTTTTATTTTTTTTATTTTTAGGTTTTGGTTTATGTTTTTATTTTTTATTTTTATTTTTATTTTAGATAGGGTTAGGTTTTTTATTCAATTTATTTTTATGCATTATTTAGTTTAAGTTTAGGTTTTTAGATTTTTAGGTTTTTAGGGTTTACGATTTAGGGTTTTGGGTTTAGGGTTTAGGGTTTAGGGTTTGGGGTTTAGGGTTTATGGTTGTAGGTTTAGGGTTTAGGGTTTAGGGTTTAGGGTTTAGGGTTTAGGTTTTAGGTTTAGGGTTTAGTGTTAGGTTTAGAGTTTAGGGTTTAGGGTTAGGTTTTTTTATATATATTTTAAAATTAAGTGAACTACTAGGTTTAAATTTATTTAGTTTGTTTTTTATTTATTTTAGTTTTTTTATTTTTTTATTTTTATTTAATTTTATTTATTTATTTAAGTTTACATTTTTTATTTTAGTTTATTTTTTAGGTTTAGGTTTAGGTTTCGGTTTATTTTTTAGTTTAGTTTCATTTTTATTTTATTTTTTTTTTGTATTGGTTTTATTTTTTATTTTTAGATTTATCTTTATGTTTTTATTTAATTTTTTTTAGGTTTAGGTTTTACGTGTTTATTTTAAGTTTATTTTTAGGTTTTATTCTTTTGTTTAGGTTTAGGTTTATTTTTTGTTTATTTTATTTTATTTCTGGTTTAGGTTTAGGTTTAGGTTTAGTTTTAGTTTATTTTAGGTTTACATTTAGGTTTTATTTTTTTTAGTTTAGGTTTATGTTTATTTTATTTTTATTTTAGGTTAATTTTTTTATTTTGTTTAGGGTTTAAGTTTTATTTTTTAATTATTTTTAGGTTTTATTTTTAGGTTTATATTTTAGGTTTAGATTTTTATTTAGTTTTATTTTACTTTATTTTAGGTTTATTTTATTTTTATTTTATGTTTAGATTTTATTTTATTTAGGTTTTTATTTTTTAGTTTAGTTTAGGTTTTTATTTATTTTATTTTAGTTTAGTTTTTATTTTTTATTTTTTATTTTTTTTAGGTTTATGTTTAGGTTTGGGTTTATGTTTTTAGTTTAGGCTTAGGTTTTATTATTATTTTTATTTTATTTTGGTTTTTGTTTTTGATTTATTTTATTTTTGGGTTTTATTTAGTTTAGGTTTAGGTTTTTAGCTTTTCAGTGTTTAGAGTTTAGGGTTCAGTGTTTAAGGTTTAGGGTTTAGGGTTTGGGGAAGAGGTTTTAGGGTTTAGGGTTTAAGTTTAGGGTTTGGGGTTTTATGGTTTAGGATTTAGGGTTTAAGGTTATTAGGGTTTAGGATTTAGGGTTTAGAGTTTTGGTTTTAGGTCTAGGGTTCAAGTTTTAGTTTAGGGTTTAGGGGTTTTGCTTTTTTTTCTAACTCAGAACAAAATAAGATTCAACATTTCTTCTTTTCAAGTTCATCAAGCAAGTAACAAACCAAGTTTTCTATGACACAAGCGATGACATAGATAAAAAATGAAAATGCATAGAGAAAATCAAAAATCGTAGATAATTAAAACCGTCTCTATTATAAAGATAGGTTCCATAAGGAGCAGATCATATCAGTCATTCTTTAGTTTATCTAGTTCTGATCAGAACCACCATGATCTCTCGAGTAGTGTGATCCACCATCATATCATCGATCTCTCCCTCCACCACCATCACGATTGTAACCTCCATCCCTCCTCCCGCCTCGCTAACCACCATAGCTCACCACCTCATATCAACCGACTCCTCCATCCACCACCACTATGATATGCCTATGCCTCCAGCCGATCTAGGCTGCTTGGTGATATTCCTTCCATCAATGTTCTGCCCAATATTAGGGTTTAGATTGATTAGATTTTAATGTTTAAGTTTATTTTTTAATTTATTTAGTTACTTTAGGTTTAGGTTTAGGTTTAGGGTTTGGGGTTTAGGGTTAGGGTTTAGGGTTTAGGTTTAGGGTTTATGCTATTAGGTTTAGGGTTTAGGGTTAGGGTTTAGGGTTTTAGGCTTTAGGGTTTAGGGTTTAGTGTTTACCCTTTAGTGTTTAGGGTTTTGAGGGTTTAGGGTTTAGGGTTTAGGGTTTATGCTTAGTTTAGGGTTTTTGATTTAGTGTATAGGGTTTTTTAGGGTTTAGGGTTTAGGGTTTAGGATTGTAGGTTTAGGGTTTAGCGTGTATGGTTAGTTTTAGGGTTTAGGGTTTAAGATTTAGCATTTATGGTTTAGGATTTTTTTAAAATTAAGTAAACTAGTAGGTTTAGATTTATTTAGTTTATTTAGTTTATTTTTTTGTTTATTTTAGTTTATTTTATTTTTATTTTTATTTAGGTTTATTTTTATTTTTATTTAATTTAGTTTATTTATATTTGGTTTATTTATTTAGTTTAGGTTATTTGTTTTAGTTTATTTGTTAGGTTTAGGTTTAGGTTTATGCTTATTTTATAGTTTAGTTTTATTTTAATTTTAATTTTTTAGGTTTAGGTTTTTATTTTAATTTTTAGGTTTAAGATAGGGTTTTTATTTTATTTTTTTAGGTTTAGGTTTAAGGTTTTAATTTTTGGTTTATTTTTAGGCTTTTTTTTTAGTTTAGGTTTAGGTTTATTTTAGTTTATTTTATTTTATTTAGGGTTTAGCTTTAGATTTAGGTTTTTCTTTTATTTTATTATTTTATTTTATTTTTGTTTAGGTTTTTTTAGGTTTTATTTAGTTTAGGTTTAGGTTTTTAGCTTTTTAGGGTTTAGGGTTTAGGATTATGGTTTAGGGTTTAGAGTTTAAAATTTGGGGTTTAGGGTTTAGGGCTTAGGGTTTAGGATTTAGGGTTTAGGTTTAAGGCTTAGGGTTTAAGGTTTAGGGTTTTAGGGTTTAAGGTTTAGGGTTTAAGGTTTTTAGGGTTTACGATTTAAGGTTTATGGTTTAGGTTTTAGGTCTAGGGTGCAGGTTTTAGTTTAGGGTATAGGGTTTTTTTTAATCTAGAATAAATTTAGATTCAACATTTCTTCTTTTCAATTTCATCAACCAAGTAATACACCAAGTTTTCTATGACACAAGAGACGACATAGATAAAAAGTGAGGATGCATAAAGCAAATCAAAAAACTTAGATAAATAGAGCTGTCTTTACTATAAAGACTAAAGACCAAGTTCCATAAGTAGCGGTCGGATCGATCATTCTTGATTCTCGGTACCCATCAAAACAACCTCGACCTCTTGAGTAGCGGGATCCACCATGATGTCCCCGATCTCTCCATTCGCCAGCACCATAGCTGTAACCTCCAATGCTCCTCCCACCTCCATAACAACCACTACTCCTACCACCACCTTCATATCCACCAGCACCTCCAAATCCCCCACCACCACTGCAATGACTGCCGCCTCTGCCATCGCCTCCATCACTAGATCTAGACTGATCCAGGTTGGCAGTGGCATTCCTATTATCAAGGTTCTGCCCTTCTTAGGGTTCAGGTTTAGGTTTATTAGGCTTTATGATTTAGATTTATTTTTTAATTTATTTAGTTACTTTAGGTTTAGGTTTAGGTTTAGGATTTAGGTTGTAAGGTTTAGGGTTAGGTTTTAGGGTTTAGGGTTTATGGTTTAGGGTGTAGGGTTTAGAGTTTAGGGTTATAGGGTTTATGCTTTTAGGGTTTAGGGTTTAGGGTTTAGGGTTTATGGTTTAAGGTTTAGGGTTTAGGTTTTAGGTATAGTGTTCCAGTTTTAGTTTAGGTCTTGGGGTTTTATTTTTTTAATAGAGAACAAATTGATCTAACATTTCTTCTTTTCAATGTCATCAAGTAACACACCAAGTTTTGTAAGACACAAGCGATGACATAGATAAAAAAACCACACAAATAGCAAATCAAAAATAGATAACTAAAATTATCTCTATAAAGACCAGTTCCATAAGCGGGTCAGATCGATCACTCTTCAATTTCTCGAGTTCCCATCAGAACCACCTCGGCCTCTCGAGTAGCGGGATCCACCATAATATGCCTGGTCTCTCCCTCCGCCACCAACATGGTTGTAACCTCCATCGCTCCTCCCACCTCCATAACCACCATCGCTCTGACCACCACCTCCATATCCACCAACACCTCTGGATCTCCCACCACCACTGATAAGCCTCCTTCACCTCCACCTTGAGATCTAGGCTTGGTTGGTGATGTTCCTATGATCAAGTTCGCCCATTCTTAGAGTTTAGGGTTTTAGGTTTAGTTTTCTTAGAGTTTAGGTTTAGGTTTAGCTTTATTAGGATTTAGGGTTTAAGTTTACTTTTAAATTTATTTAGTTACTTTAGGTTTAGGTGTAGGGTTTACGGTTTAAGGTTTAGGGTTAGGGTTTAGAGTTTAGGGTTTAGGGTTTAGGGTGTAGGGTTTAGGGTTTAGGGTTTTAGGGTTTAGGGTTTTAGGGTTTATGCATTTAGAGTTTAGGGTTTAGGGTTTTTTAGGGTTTATCATTTAGGGTTGTAGGTTTAATAATATTAGTTTTGGGTTTAATGTTTAGGGTTTATGGTTTAGGATTTAGGGTTTAGTAGTATTTTTTTAAATTAAGTAAACTGGTAGGTTAAGGTTTATTTAGTTTATTTTTATTTATTTTAGTTTATTTTATTTTTTATTTTTATTTAGGTTTATTTTTATTTTTATTTAGTTTAGTTTATTTATTTTAGATTTATTTATTTTAGTTTAGGTTTTTATTTTAGTTTATTTTTTAGGCTTAAGTTTTGGATGGAAGTCCTTCATTAATCAAGAGTGAAACAATATGATTTATGCATGATGTTAAAACATCCAGCTAAGGCGTTGCTACATATTTTATCTTGCTTTAATACCTAGGCTTTCATATGAAGATTATGAGTTGTATTTATTTTTATATTTCAATTGATTTAGTTAGGTAGAAAATCTAGTTTATCCTATGAGCCTACATCGAGGCATTCATCACAGCACAAACACAGCAAAGAAAGAAACCTAGAAAAAGCATGATGTTTCTATTATGTTTAACAATAAACCTTAAATTAATAAAATAAAATATGCATGATGTTAAAACATAGAAAAGAATGCACATATTTTATCTTGCTTTAATACCGGCATATGAAGATTATATGGTTGTATTTATTTTAATATTTCAATTGATTTAGTTAGGAGAAAATCTAGTTTATCTATGACCATCGGCATTCATCTCACAACTCCAAAGAAAGAAACCTAGAAGCATGATGTCTAACACAAAATAAATCATTAAATTATATAAGAAAAGAAATCTAAATATCTGTTACAAAGAAAGATGTTAATCAATACTACAACTAGAACTACAAGTTTAGATCTATGGGTCTTCTTCAAAGTCCTTCTTAGACATCATGTTAGGACCATTGATCTTCTTTATCAACTCATCTAGCAAGATCCCAACTAATTTTAGCTGATTTATTTAAAATTCAATCCTAAATCACACAAAATAAATGTTAGAAATATAGTATTTATATTTAAACATAACTTAGCATTATGCTTGCCAGCTCATCATGGACTATGTTAAGGATTTTAGCAAAAGCAAACAATAATTTTATGATTTATTTATTATAGCAATCTTTAACATCCCCATAAAATAGTATTAATTCTAAAAGCACCATCCATAATGAGCAAACAAGCCTAGAATCCATCTAAAGCAATACACCATATAGCCATGTGAAGCAACACAACATATCACATGAGATTAAAAAAAAATCATAGAATGATCTAACCTAGATCTAGAGTTCATGATCTAAGTAATCTAGTGTGTGTAGAAGTTGGGCTTGTGTGGTAAGTCTTTGCTATACCTTTAAGTTCAAGTTTAAGTTTGAAGTTTCAATTGGTTTAATTTTTACCATTGGTTGGTTTCAATTCAAATGACTTAATGATTTAATTCCCATTTTATGTTCATTTTTTTTTGAGTTAAAGGAATATTTATGTTTTCAAGAATGAGAAATAGAATCAATTTCATTTTTTTAAGGTGAATCTCACTTTATTCCACATCCTAAATCCTAATGAAGTTTCTAAAAAATCTAACTAAGATCCTTAAGTATCTTAATTAATCCTTTTAATATGTTTAATTAGTTTCATTAAGTAATATAGGTTTCATTTGATTTGGTTCAAGTTAATTTAAAGAGTTTGACTTCATTCAATTTAACTTAAATTGTTAAAATTATGGATTTGTAAATTTTAAAGTTTAAGTTTATTAATATAATATGAATGAGTACCTTTGACTTAGGTTTATTCATGGATTAGGTTTAACCCAAAATACTTAGGTTAATTATTTAATTATATTTGATCTAACTTAATTGATCGATGATTAGATTCATTCTTAAATTCATTATGAGGGATGTTTTATTAAATTTCAATGATTCAAAGGTTAAAGTTAAAGTTAATTAATAGTTTTATTAACTAAGGTTTTACTTAATTAAGACTGAATTTGACCACTTCAATTGACTTAGGATATTTCGATAAGTTTATGAATAGTTTTTTAATATTTGACTAAGATTGGTTTGAATTACCATTTTATTTAATATGTTAATTAATTTCCTTAACCTAATATTTTATTAACATTGACCTAAGGACTTAGAAATTTAAGAATTCCTAATCTAGAGATCAATTGGACTTGAAATATTTCTGCCAAGTAGGGTTACATGCCAATTTTATATCCCTAAAGTTTTAGTTTGATTAGAGATGTAAGTATGTAATTAATTTTAAATATTTCATTAAAACCTAAATTAGGCCTAATTTATTGAGATTCAGTTAAGGGTTTTATTTTTCACTTTTTCCTTCAATGAAATACCTTTCTAATGAGGGTTTATTCATAATTTTTGGTTAACTAGTTGATTTACTATAATTTAATCAAGTTCAGGTTGTTTAAATGAATTATTTAATTGATTTAATTGCCTAATTAAGTTAATTAATGATTTATTAAGTTTAGATAGGTTTAATTAAGTTTAATTAGTGTTCTGATGTTCATTAATGTTTATTATGTTGATTTAAGGTTGTTCGATTAACATTTCCTAATTATTTCATTAAGGGTTAATTAATTTATTTAATTAAAAGGATTTAGCATGTGAAATTTTAATTTCCTTTGAATTCAGAGAATTAAATCCCAAAAATTCACCTAAGGTGTGTTTTATGCTTAATTTTATTTTCCAAAGTTTCAAATAAATTGGATTATTAATTTGATAGTAATTAAGGTTTAATGTTTTTCAATTAAACCCAAATTAAGGGAAAATTACTTAATAAAAATAAGGTATTTTAACTTCTATGGATTCCTCTCATCAAGATGAATCCATAGAGCTTTTTTATTGTAATTTTACATTTGATTTTCTATAATTTTAGAAGTTTTGCATTTTTAAATTAATTAAATCATTTACGATTTTAATGATTTTAAGTGGCGGTCCCATGGATCCATGAGCCACATGGCACATCCACATATGGTTGGTCGCATAGAGCCATGTGGCATCCGCGTCATTGTAGTTCAAAATGTGGGATCTTCCGGTCGATCAAAGGTTGGACGGTCCAGATCGATCCCGCAGTTTCTAAAGGGTGAAAATCGATTTTGTCCGCCTAGATCTGGGCCATCTAATCTAGATACATAGATCAGATGGCAAAGAGATCATCTCCTTCGATTTCTGTAAGAGCCGAGGACCATTAAAAGTATTTTGCTAATTGTGATCGATCCATAGCATGAAATTGAGTGATTTCAATTGCTACACAATCGTGGATGAATATCCTATGTTTCAATATGGTTTGATCTTATTGAAGATCGTATTTCCCATTAAACTGACACAACTGAATTCTTTAAGGAAAAACATAAGGTCAACAATGGTATACCTCAATTAGTTGGACGATTGGCCTTGAAATTGATCTTAGAGCTTCGAATGATTGAACTGAACTTGCTTGCTAAAGGTATTAGGCTAATTCCTTATGGATTGCTCCCTTGACCAACCCTTGAGTGCTCTTTTTTGGCTTTGATGGTTTATAGTGATTAAGGATTCTTGGGGGGAGGGGGAAATTTTATTTAGGTTCAGTTTTGATGTTTGAAGGTGTGTGTGTGTGTTCAATTCTCCTTGGGGAAGTCTCTCTCTTTGTTTTTCTATATGGCTGAGAGCCTTTATGCTCCTCCCTAGCTATTCCTTGGTGGTTTTTGGTGATGGAGGACCTTGGAAGCTAGTGCTCTCCTTTTCCATTCCACAACTATCTTATGTGAAGAGGTGGGAAGAAGGGAGAAGGAATTTGACTTCTCCAATTCCTTTTCATGCATTAGTTTTCCTCATTTTTGATTTTATACAATAATGCAATAATGCAAGAAAAGATTGATTAGGGATGAAAAACTTCATTAGAAGGGTTTCAGGAAGTGTCACCCCCATCCCATGTGATTTGGTTGGAAGTGGTTTGATATTTCCTTATTTCTTTTGTCTTGCTTAACTCACTTAAACTAATTTAGGTTAAGTGAATTAAATCTAATTTCTTAAGGATCAAATGACCCATTTGACCCAACTACACACAATGGGGAGTTGGGTTTTGTCCCATCACCATCTCCATATGATTTAGTCCAATCGATTTAGATTTATTTTGATTTTTCTTGGATTTGTGTTCAATGTAGCATATTTGGGTTATTTTGATTTAAGGAATTTAATTTACCTAATCTAGGCCTCCATAGACTCAAATTTCTTTATCATTGTGATCACACATATTCATTTGATCATTTAAAATATTTTGGTGATTTAATTTAGTCAAATTTTAGTGGGTTGACTTTTTGACCAAGTGGGCCCACTTAAGTCAATCCTAGGTTGACTAGAGTTGACTTTAGGTTTGACTTTTAATTTTTATTCTATTTTCATTGTTCTACTTGATTTAATTTATGTTGGATATTTGACTTGATTTTGCATTAAACCAAGTAAGTTGGATTTATCTGAAAAATGCATTTCCTAAGTCACTAAGCATAGTTACTTGAATAGAGAATTAGGACACCTCTATTTGAACTTGATAACATTTTATTGCTAGAATGACCTCTTCCGAAAATGTGGTAAACAAATGGACCCTAATATGTGTAGTGGATTAGTCAAAATACAATGCACATATTGGTGTTGACTAGATTGATCATCATGCAAGTATAAACTTGAGGTTCCAATTCATGATTTTTATTTTTGATTTAAAATTTTGTTTCAATTTTGATTGTGAAAGATAAGTATATGTTTATATATCTTTTTTTTGGAAATGTGATTCATTCCTAGAATCTTAACTTTCATTAAGATTTAGGATGAAGAGTAATGCTAGTAGGAGTATACTCAAAGAATGGACTAAACCTAATGTAATCACTATGTTCAAGAAGATGCCTTCAGGGGACTTACTCTTACTTGAGAATAGTGGTAATCCATATGATTAGCTAATAAGATGGGGCCATTAAAAGCATGATCCATCCTAGTTAGCTAAAATGAGGAGAGGGGTCTTTAAAGACATGATCCAATCCTTAAAGCTATGCTGGGGAGAAGAGGCTTGAAATGCTTGATCCTAATCCGCAGCACTTTGACTACTAAATAGGGGTCACATGGACTTAATCTTGTTTAAGTAGTCCAAATAAATGGGGCCTTCAATGGCTGATTGCATTTCTTAGTTCTTTGAATAGGAAGCCAATTATGGGACTTACTCCTGTATTGGATGCCAACTAGGGGACTTACTCCTATGTGATTAGGAAGAATGTCGACTAAGGGACTTACATCTTTTTTGGATATTAGAAAGGTGTCATAATGACTTGATCCAATCAAAATTACCTATGTAACATGAAAGGGACCTTGATGGCTTGATCCAATCATGTACCCAAAAGTAAGATGCCGACTGGGGACTTACTCATAGATGATTAGAAAGAATGCCAACTGGGGACTTATATCCTTTTGGCTATTAGAAAGGGGTCATAAAGACTTGATCCAATATAACTCGCCTGTGTAACATGAAAGGGGCCTTGATGGCATAATCCAATCATGTACACAAAGGTAGGATGCCAACTGGGGACTTACTCATAGATGATTAGAAAGAATACCGACTAGGGACTTATATCTTTCTAGCTATTAGAAAGGGGTCATAAATACTTGATCCAATCTAACTTACCTATGTAACATGAAAGGGGCCTTGATGGCTTAATCTAATCATGTACACAAAGGTAGGAATGGTGCCACAAAGGCTTACTCTAAACCTAGAAGGGCATGAGAAAGGTGCCATAGAGGGCTTGCTCCCATCTCAAGTCATGTATAGGAAAGGTTCCACAAAGGGCTTGGTCCCAACCTATAGGTGATATGGATGAGGAAAAGGGGTCAAAGTGACTTATTTCTAATCCTTAAAAATTTTGACTAATAAGCAAGAGTCTCCACCATTTTCAAGTACATTTGCAAAATGAGTTTACAACATTCTAGATAAATGATACAAGTTGAAGCAAAAGCAATAAAGAGAAATAAGCTTTTATTTTATTGATCTTTATTTGGCAACAAGTTACAAGTTACACATAATATTTCTTTTGGAAACGTCCATTGATAGGTGGTATTGGACGTTCACCATCACAGGTAGTAAGTTGGTAAGAACCTCCTTCATAGGCTTTTTCCACTACAAATGTTGGCTCAAGTTTGTTGTTGATTCTCAGATGAGCTAGGATTGGTCATCTAAGAACCAAGACCAAGTCTCCTACTTGGAAAGTTTTAGGATGAACCAATCTATCATGGGCCTGAACCATACGTGAATGGTACAGTTCAAGGTCTTGTTGAGCTTTCAATCATTTTCCTTCAAGATTATCAAGTTCTTCCAAGCGAATCTTATGATTTTGATCTGTCGTAACATTATTATTAATAGCTATTCTTAATGAAGGTAGTTGTACTTCTAATGGAAGAACTACTTATCCCAAAACTAAAGCATATGGTGAAGACTTGGTGTCCTATATGTGGTCCGATAGGCCCATAAGGCTTCAACCAACTTTTCATGCCAGCGCTTGTTTTCATCAAGTATCTTTTTTAGAATTATTACCAAAGTTTTATTAAATGCCTTGAAATCCATTTGCCCTAGGGTAATAGATGGTCGTATATATGTCTAGTGTGTGGACCTAAAGGATAGAGATATGATTCGCTAGAAATCCAAATAGATATATATTTTCCTAAAATAATTTCAACACATGATATGCTTTAACCTCTTTCAGTGGTATCGCATCAGCCCATTTGAGAAAATAATCTATTACAACCAAAATAAAATGATGCCCTTTTGAAGAAAGAGGATCAGCTATGATGCAAACTCTCACAAACATAAAAATAAAATTATAAACCTATAATCTCAAATTCTTCTCTAAAATAAATAACTAGGGTGTAATGGTGAGACATTTTTATATCTCCACCCTTAATATATTAATAATCTTACTTATTGATAGGTATTCTTTAGCCTACAAGAAATCTACTAGTTGTTCTTAGCATTTGATACAGTGTGTCACCGATCATGACTTGGAGCTTGTCTACAGCTTGGGCCAGTGATAGAATGACTAGTGATAGAAAATTTGGTAATTCATAAGATCATGAAACATTTTGATAATGATTTATTTTCAAGAAGCCTCCCTTTACTTAATTAGTTAATAAATGGTTGCCTTCAATCGCATTCTATTTGACCTTTAGTAAGAGTGGCTATTCTTTGCATTTCTTCTTGCCTATAAATATAGTCCAAATCTATAGGAAACAAAACCTATTGATTTTGAACTTCTATAGAAATTGATTCTTTTTCTAGGCATGTGATTTCTTTGGCTAGTTTAGCTAAAGCATCTGATATTGAATTCTCTTGGTGAGATATTCTACACAACGTTACATATGGAATCTTTTCAAGTAATTTCATTGTATATTGATGATAACTGAAGAGCTTTGGATGTAAAATCTTATAGATTATGCTTACTTGGTTTATAACTAGTTGAGAATCTCCAAAAAAAATTATATTTTTAATTTACATAAGGATTATAAACTCTAAACTAGTAATAAGAGCTTCATACTCAGCTTCATTGTTTGTACAAGGCTCAAGATATGAATATCTCATCATTCTTTTTTATGGGGTTATAAAGATTAACCCAATTCTTGCCTTCCCTTGGATAGATTAGTTTGATTCTTTATTTCTTCTTGATGATGATGCACCATCAAAGTATAATTCCCAGGTGTCATTAGGTTCACCTTCAAATGCTATGATCATTCATCTAGGAGATCATCATTTAAAGGAGACCCTTCAAGCATAGAGTGTGCTGCTAGGAAATCTGCCACTATTTATCCTTTTACAGCATGAAGAGGAATGTAAGTGATCACAAATTGTAATAAAATCATTGACCATTGTGATAAACTCCCAGACAGTGTTGGGCGGGTCATGAGATATTGCAAAGGATTTAACCTTGAAATTAGGTTGACCTTATGAGAAAGCATATAATGCCTCATTTTCTAAGTGGCAAAAACTAAGGCTAAGCAATGTTTCTCAATAGAAGGATAATTCTTTTCCGTTGGGATAAGCCTGTGACTTAGATAATAAAGGGATTTTTCCTTCCCTTCTTCATTTGTTTGAGCTAATAAAGCCCCAAGAGATTCATCCATAGCCGCAGTATAGAGAATTAATGGCTTTCCTGGAAATGGGGAAGCCAAAACAAGAGGATTCATTAAATATTGCTTTATGTTTTCAAAGGCACCTTCACATTTTTCATCCCAGATAAATTTGGAATCTTTCTTTAATAATGCTGCAAAGGGTTGGCACCTTCTAGATAAATTCGATATAAATTTCCTTAGGTATGCAAGCCTTCCATGGAATGATCTTAGCTATGTAAGACTTCTAGGTGGTGACATTTTATAATAGCTTTTATCTTTCCTGGATCAATTTCTATCCCACGATGCCACACTAAAAACCCTAAGAATTTCTCTGAAGTCTCTCCAAAGGCACACTTCAAAGGATTCATCTTTAAGTTTTAGTGGCGTAATCGTTAAAAAATGAGTTGTAAATCATAAAAATGTTCTTATTTTATTTTTATTTTACTGACTAAATCATCAATATAACATTCAACTTGATTATGAATCAAGCCATCGAATATTCTAGTCATAGCTCTTTGATAAGTAGCTCTAGTATTTTTGAGACCAAATGGCATGACCGTGTAATAGAAAATTCCTATTGGAGTTCTGAACGCCATATGCTTTTCATCTTCTGGGGACATCTTAATTTGATTATAACCAAATAATCCATCCATAAATGAAAAGATCTCATGCGAGGAGGCTATGTCGAACATGAGTTCGAGTATAGGCAAAGGGAACTCATCTTTGGGACAAGCCTTGTTTAGGTCTCTAAAGTCAACGCAGATTGTATTTGACCATTCTTCTTTTTTACTGGAACTATACTAGCTACCCAATCAGGATATTGTTTCTCTTATATAAAGCTAACTTTAATTAGTTTCTTTATTTCAATGATCACTAGTTGTTCTACTTCTAGGCACATCTACCTAGAAGCCTGCTTCACTAGGATAACATCAGATTTAATTCTTAGTTTGTGTACAACCACATCCTAGGATAAACCTGGCATTTCAATGATGACCTTGTAGTTTACTTTTACATTTTTTTTAGTTTAGGTTTAGGTTTATTTTTAGTTTATTTTATTTTAATTAGTTTAGGCTTTAAGTTTAGTTTATTTTAGGTTTAGGTTTAATTTTATTTATTTCAGTTTATGTTTAAGTTTATTTTATTTTGTTTATTTTTGGTTTAGGTTTTTTTTAGTTTAGGGTTGAGGTTTATTTTTTATTTATTTTTAGTTTTTTTTTTTTAGGTTTAGGTTTTTATTTAGTTTTTACTTTAGGTTTTATTTTATTTTTTGTTTTATCTTTAGTTTTTATTTTATTTAGGTATTTTATTTTTAGGTTTCTTTTATTTTTAGTGTAGTTTAGGTTTTTATTTTATTTATTTTATTTTAACTTTATTTTTATTTTATTTTATTTTTTGGATTAGGTTTTAGTTTACGTTTTGGGTTTTTATTTTTTTTTTATTTTTAGGTTTTATTTAGTTTAGGTTTTTAGGTTCTTAGGGTTCAGGGTTTATGGTTTACGGTTTAGAGTTTAGGGTTTGGAGTTTAGGGTTTAGGTTTAGGGTTGTAGATTTTAGGGATTAGGGTTTAGGGTTTTATGGTTTAGGGTGAAGGGTTTAGGGTTTAGGGTTGTAGGTTTATGGTTTAGGGTTATTTATTTATTTTTTTTATTTTTTTAATTTTTTCATTTTTTTTAAAATTAAGTATACTAGTATGTTTAGGTTTATTTAGTTTATTTTTTATTTATTTATGTTTATTTTATTTTCAATTTTTATTTAGGTTTAATTTTAATTTTAATTACTTTAGTTTATTTATTTTAGGTTTATTTATTTTAGTTTATTTTTTCGGTATAGGTTTGGTTTAGATTTATTTTTTAGATTAGTTTTATTTTTATTTTATTTTTTAGGTTTAGGTTTTATATTTTATTTTGAGGTTTAGGTTTAGGTTTTTATTTTATTTTTTTAGGTTGAGGTTTTAAGTTTTATTTTAGGTTTATTTTGAGGTATTATTTTCTAGTTTAGGTTTAGGTTTATTTTTAGATTATTTTATTTTATTTTATTTAGTTTTGGTTTAAGTTTATGATTAGTTTATTTTAGGTTTAGGTTTTGTTTATTTTAGTTTAATTTATCGTAGTTTAGGTTTAGGTTTATTTTGTTTTATTTTAGGTTTAGGTTTTCTTTAGTTTATGCTTTAGTTTTATTGTTTATTTATTTTTAGGTTTTTTTTTTAGGTTTATTTTTTTAGGTTTAGGTTTTTATTTTGTTTTAATTTAATTTTATTTTAGGTTTATTTTATTTTTATTTTAGGTTTAGTTTCTATTTTATTTTGTATTTTTCTTTTTTTTTAGTTTAGTTTAGGTTTTTATTTATTTTATTTTAGTTTAGGTTTTAATTTTTTATTTTATTTTTTTATGTTTAAGTTTAGGTTTAGATTTTAGTTTATGTTTTTATTTCATTATATTTTTTTTATTTTATTTTTGGTTTGGTTTTTTTATTTATTTTATTTTTATGTTTTATTTAGTTTAGGTTTAGGTTTTTAGCTTTTTACGGTTTAAGGTTTAGGGTTTTAGTTTTTGGTTTTTATTTTAGGTTTATTTTTAGGTTTTAGGTTTTAGTTTAGGTTTTGGTTGGTTTTTAGTTTATTTTATTTTATTCAGCATAGGGTTTATGTTTAGTTTATTTTAGGTTTATATTTAGGTTTTATTTATTTATTTTAGTGTAGTTTATTTTAGTTTAGGTTTAGGTTTATTTTGTTTATTTTATTTTTTATTATAGGTCTAGTTTTTATTTTTTAGTTTAGGGTATGGGTTCTATTTTTTTATTTATTTTAGGTTTAATTTTTCATTTATTTTTTTAAGTTTAGGTTTTATTTAGTTTTTATTTTTAATTTACATTTAGTTTTTATTTTATTTAGGTTTTTTATTCTTAGGTTTATTTTATTTTTTAGTTTAGTTTAGGTTTTTATTTATTTTAGTATTATTTTATTATTATTTTTTTAGGTTTAGGTTTAGTTTTAATTTAGATTTTTATTTTATTTTATCTTTTTTTTTATTTAGGTTTAAGTTTTTTTATTTATTTTATTTTTAGGTTTTATTTAGTTTAAGTTTATGTTAGGTTTTTAGCTTTTTATTGTTTAGGGTTTAGGGTTTAGGGTTTAGGGTTTTAGGGTTTAGGGTTTTAGGGTTTAGGTTTAGGGTTTAGGTTTAGGGTTTAGTGTTCAAGCTTCTAGGGTTTTAAGAGTTTAGGGTTTAGGGTTTAAGGTTTAGGGTTTAGGCTTTAGGGTTTGAGGTTTTTAGAGTTCAGAGTTTAGGGTTTAGGGTTTTATCATTTATGGTTTAGGGTTAGGGTTAGAATTTAGGATTTAGAGTTTAGGGTTTAGGGCTTAGAGTTTAGGGTTTAGGGTCTTTTTATGATTTAGGGTTGTAGGTTTAGGGTTTAGGGTTTAGGGTTTAGGGTTTAGGGTTTAGGTTTTAGGGTTTAGGGTTTTTTTTTAAATTAAGTCAACTTGTAGGATAGGTTTATTTAGTTTATTTGATTTATTTATTTATTTTAGTTTATTTTATTTTTTATTTTTATTTAGTTTACTCTATTTGTTTTATCTTTATTTATTTCAATTTAAGTTTTTTTATTTTAGTTTATTTTTTAGGTTTAGGTTTAGGTTTATGTTTAGTTTTTAGTTTAGTTTATTTTTTTTAGGTTTAGGTTTTATTTTTTATTTTTAGGTATAAATTTAGGTTTTTATTATATTTTATTTTTTGGGTTAGGTTTTTATTTTAGGTTTTTTTTTAGGTTTTTTTTTAGTTTGGGTTTATGTTTAGTTTATTTTAGGTTTAGGTTTAGGTTTTATTTATTTTAGTTTAGTTTATTTTAGATTAGGTTTATGTTTATTTTATTTTGTTTACTTTTGGTTTAGGTTTTCTTTAAGTTTAGGGTATATGTTTTATGTTTTATTTATTTTTAGGTTTTACTTTTAGGTTTACTTTTTAGGTTTTGGTTTTTATTTTATTTGAGGTTTTGTGCCAACATCCTTCAAGATCTTTGATGGTAGTGGGAGCCCACGATAACATATTGCACACTTTAGAGCCAGCTTTTGCAACCCTAAAAACATCAACGCACTCCTCTTCTACCTTTTTGTTAGCAATTTGTTGGGTGTTGCATTTGATTGGTACGCCAAACTGACCAACGGTTCAGTGTAGACTTTTGTTAAGTTGGAGCACCTCTTCATCAAGAGGTTTGCTGGAGCTCAGTAGATGGTGACTGTAACTGACCTCATTATAGAAAAATAGAAACTCAATGAGTTCTTTGTTGACTAAATTCTTAGTTGGCGTAACCTGAGCAAGATATGTGAACCACAGCTATCTGAACAGCATGCTATTGAGATTCTTCTCAAGAATATCCATGGCCTGGTCGCCTTCATGCCTAAGGGCTTTACCATCAAAACATTTGAGAAATTAATCAACAAGGTAGATAGCCTATAAGAGGAAGTCAAATAGTTGCCATTTTTTGACCAATCATACTGGGAAAGCCCGAAACAGTTGTGTTAATGGATAGAGAGAAGGAACTAACCAGTGTTCAGCATGAGAGACTACGAGCTCAGCAGCCTCCTTTGCCACTCCTCTTCCACCACCTCGGCATCATACTAGCCACCGCATCCGCAATAATGACCATTTCCACCACCTCAGTAGCCTTCCCAATACGGTATTCATATTCATCACTAGGTAGCTACTTTCCACCTACTCTTGTCGATAGATTGAATAAGCCATATTCATTCAAGAGGGAGGTAGTTAAGAAAATCTTTAAGAATCTCTTAAAGAAACCTGACTTTCAGTTACCAGAGCCTAAGAGGCTGGAGGAAGTGGGCAAGAGTGATGATCCTACCACATGCTTGCCATGTCTTAGAGGAATGTATCACTATCACTTTGAGCAACTACAATTTATTAGAATAAATCCATCCCATGTTAGAGTAATCCTTAGGGATACTTGATCCTCTTAAGACCAAAGAAGGTTAGTATATCTCCTATCCCGATCCTCTAAGAAGATCATTTTTAAGATCAAGAAGCTATCCTTGTAGGAGCTTGAAGTAGCTCAAACCTCCAACACCAAGGAAGGTTTGTTAGTTGCAAAGGATAACTCAGGGAAGGTGACATCCCAATAGTAGCAACAGCTCACCATACTTGCCTAGGATAGTCTAATAGTGCACCACCATCCGAGTCCAGTACTCCATCCACCGTTGCAACTACCACCTCTTCTACTTGCTCCTCTTCTACTGGAAGAAGTGATGTATCTGCAGATAAGGGCACTAAATTCCTTACTCCGCTTACTTTATTTGATTTCTATCATGTACCTCCACCCAAAAAGAAATTAATGTAGAAAATTGATTCTACTTATATATTGTTTAATTCTGATGCTCTTGATTTTATTCATATTGAAAGCTCTCTAAGTCTAAATAATAATAATAGCTCTAATAGTTCTGATCCTTTCCTTTTGATTTAGAGTTAGACTATCCTTCTCTGAAATAATTAGGTTCACCTCTTGAGATTGACTTGGAGACAACTGACTCTGAGGATCTAATAGGAGAAGTTGTAGGTATGCCCGATTAGAAGGTAGAACTTTCCACAAGCTCATCATTCCAAGAAGTCACTGAAGTCAACCTAGCAGTGGTAAAGTTCTACCTCCTAGGGTAGAACCTAAGGATAAGGGTAAGCAAGTCATTTGTTTTAGTGATTAGATAGCCCCTCCATGGGATGCTCCACCCATGGATATGTTTGTGGAGGACCAAGCCAGAGTTGATTATAATGTCCTAGCTCACCTTAGAAAGTTTCCAGCTAAGGTAAGGATATACAATGCCCTTATCTTGATCTAAAGATATGCTTAGCTCAGCTGATCACTAATAAAGGGGAGGCATGTCACTCGAAGGACATCTTCGGAGTTACATTCAGTGATGAAGACTTACCCCTAGGGACCACCGAGCACAACTGCCTCTTTACATTATAGTGGATGTTGGCAGATATAGGCTATCTAGAGTTCTGGTTGACCCAGGTGTATCAGTCAACATTATTAATCTAAGAACCCTTGCCTACTTGAGGATCGACATCTCCAAACTCCAAAAAGAAAGGATGATGTTGATAGGATTCAATGAACAAGGCGAGAGGGCCTTGTGGTGTTTAGTTTTGGATGTATGGGGTACTTTTGAGGTGAGGTACAACATTGAGGTATGATGTACTATCTCGAAAGATAGAGACATAACCTACATGGAATAATGTACCATAGTACCCTAATGGATGAATAAAGAAGGGTTTATATTAAAGTCTATGGAATTTTACCTCTTAAAATGAAATTTCCTAAGAATATTCTTGATTACACTAAACAATTATCATCTCCAAAGATTTCAAGGTTAGACTATCAAAGGATTGGTTGTATTTGGAAAATCAATTAGGAAAGTTCAAAGAGAAGACTTATTTTTGGAAACCAAATGAAACAAGTAGGAAATTCTCATGATACTAGGAAGCCTAGTGAGCATTCTAATCTATCCTATGGTTGGGCTTTATAATTTTGAAGTTGAGGAGATTTATATGTTTTGAGTTGAAATTTAATTAGATTACTAGTGCTTATAATGCACCAACACAAGGTTGTGGGAATGCCTAAGAGGTGAGGATTTATGCTTGTAGCCTGAAAGAAATAACTAACTTGGATCTTAAATCTAAGGAGCTTTAGTATGAGCTAAAACACAACCTAAATCTAAATAACTCCATCTGCATAGTTTACTTTATTTTAGGCAAAGCAATCCTTAAACTTAGTTAATAGCCTAACTAAGTCATTGGTTTCAGTTTCATTCAACAAAGAACGATGTATGTGGGTGGATCTTCTTGCTCTAAGTTGATTTACTTGAGCTTGTTGATGGTTGATTTGATCTCCTCTTGAACTTTGGTGGTGCATCTTTGACTTTAAAATCATCTAAATCATCTGAAGTTTCTAAGCAAAGCTCCTCATATGAGTTAATATTATCTGAAAAGAACCTATCAGATTCCAAATGATTGGTGATGACTAAGCAGTAATCATCATCATTGACTGAACCCACTATACCTAATCCTAGTCCTGATCTTGATTGAGAGCTTCTGCATTTGTTCTTCCATATTCTTTCAAAGTAGTCTGACCTGTGCTCTAAGTCTTCACACATGTGGATGACTTAGGGGCTTCCTTAACTACTAAACCCTTGGCTTTTTTTAGAGATAGTGGGGTTAAAGCTAAGGTTCCCAACTGATGCCTAATTGTTTCACATATACACTTGGATACACTTATGCTTTACTTTGGAGCCCGATCTTCATCACTATCTGGCTCAAGAATCACCTCCAAGGGAATCTACTACTGAGAAGAGCTAGCTAGTGTGCTAACTATATAAGACTCATCCTATGCACTAGATTCTAAGTCTATATGGATAGCAGGTGCACTCCTGGTAATTGGGACATATCTTCTATTAGGTTGCCAATAAGGAGGTGTTCCACCCATGGGACTACCTCTGAACTGGCCTCTTCCTCTACCTTGTGGAGGTTAGGATGTCTTGCCCATATGTTCGAATGGAGTAATGAACTATGGGTGGAATCTAATGTCAGGCTCCACTTCCTCCTCCAAGTCTATTTCCTCTCTTTTATTTTCTTTTCATTTTCTTTTTTTTTCTTTTTTTCCTTCTTTTCTTTTTTTCTTTTTACTTTTCTTTTATTTTTAAACATTGGCCAAGTTTGCAAAATAGACTTGTTGATTTTGAAGAAGGTAGTATGCCGCATCCTCATATATGCTGACCTCATGAACTATAAATTGCTTGAGATATCCATTGACATAGTAGATGATCCCATCATAAACTTCATACACTGATGTAGAGAGGATGAAACTATGTTATTCTCATGTATCCATGGTCTCCAAAGCAAAGCATTGAAAGATGTATCTGAGTCTATAATGTGAAACTTGGCTTGATTTTCCAATCATCTATCTCTAAGGGAAACAATATCGAGGCTAAGGCCTGTTGACAACACTTTTGGAGTGTGAATTCAATGTTCCCATCTTAGACTTAGGAGTTTTCTAGATACTAAGACTTCCCTAGTCATAAAACACTTCTAATAATTAGGTAAACACTTAACCTAAGCCTAAAGACTTAGAAGGGTTAACCATAGGATTAGGTTATGCTTTAGGGATTAGGATAATCCACCTACCCTACAACCCATATCCAATCCATGTCCACCTTCTCAAACCAAACCTCAAGTTCAATTCAAACATCAAATTCAAATCCAAAATCCAAACCCAAATTCCAAAACCAAATGATTGAAGCCCATAATCAAATCCAAACTTGAAACCCTTCCTAAGCCATATGACCTATCCCATGGACTTAGCCAAATCTTAATCCAAATCAATCCAAAATCAATTGATTTTCTCATAATCAATTTATATCTTCAATCATATTATTAAATATAAATCAAATCTACATTCAAATGATCAAAACTAAATCAAACTAAATCAAATTAAATCAAAACCCTTCCTAAGCCATATGACCTATCCCATGGACTTAAATTCTTAATCCAAATCAAGTCAAACTCAATTGATTTTTCACAAATCAATCATATTTTCAATGATCATCACAAATTTAAGTAAAATATACATTTAAATCAACAAAACTAAATCAAACCAAATCAAAATCCAAACCTAAGCCACTTGACCCAACTCCATGGACTTAGCCAAATTCCTTCATTCCAAAATCCAAATTCAATTGATTTTCTCATGAATCAATCATACCTTAAATCATATTCACAAATATAAATGAAATCTACAATCATCTAGTGAAACCAAAATCAACCCAAGTCAAACCCAACTAAACCCTTTTGACTTGAAATGTTCAAATGAACCAAAACCCATTTGAAACCAAGCCAATTGCAATTGAATTTATATATCAATCCCAAATCCATATATAAACTTAACTAAATCAAACTCAACCCAAAATCAAGCCAACTAAACCAAATTGGTCCACTTTATCCAAAGTGGCCAATTTGACCTATTTGAACCAAGTTCTAATCCTACCCAAATTGGATTGTAGCAAGCCCATCAAAACCTCCCATCATGATTGTTGATCACCCTAGGTTGATGTTGTCACAAATGTCCAACTTGGTCATTTGTTAACCCCATATAAACTAGCCAAATTACAACCTAAGATAAATCCCTTGAAACTAATGATTCATACAAAATCAATATTTGAATATGACTTAACCTTCAATTGAGTCAAACCAAACCAATTTGGCCCAAGTAGACCCAAATTGACCTAAAAGACCAAATTGGGTCAAATTAAAATAGAAACCAAATTGATTGACTAATAACTCAAGTTCATTCCAAATTGATTATTGAACTTGACCAAAGCCATGAGGGACCCAATTGAATTGACCTACTTAGTCCAAGTGACCTAAAGGTTCAAGTTAGACAAAATCAAAACCAAATCTTGCAATTATCTTCAATTGGTCAACTAAACCAAAACCAACCCAAGCCAATTTGGCCAATTTGGTCAAATTGGTCAACTTAACTTGACTCAAATGAATTCAAACCCAAAATCAAATCTAAACTAAATAAAATCAATTGAACCAAAAAACATGATCAAATGAACTTGACCCAACCCTTGGTTTGACCCAATTAGACCAATTGGTCAACTTCACCCAACCTAACCTAATTTGCCTAAATGTGTCAAATTGAGAACCAAATCAACTCTAATTGACTTGAAATTTGGGCTAACCCACTTTTGGCTCATTTTAAATCTGCCCAAATCAAATCTAATGTCAAATGTTCATTCTACCCTTAGGTTAAGGGCATCACATGAGACAAATCACCCATGTAAGTGGTCATTTCCATTCTTTGGCCACTTGGTACTCTCTCAATGGTCCACCTAGGAAGACTTGACACCTAAGGGGTGGTTGGTAGGCCATGACCCATGGGTGTGTGAAATCACCTCACCACCATCCACATTGGAGCATTTGAAACCCATAGTACACCCATGATTCCTCCTTGGCGCCACCTCCACACCTTTAACCAAGCCAACTCACCTCCTCCGCCACCCATGACTCCCACAGATGGTGGACGGTCCTAGAAGCCAAACCCGATCCCACCATTGATCATGATGAAGGGGCTATACACCCTCTCATTAAACACACAAAATCATTCCTTAGTGCCCTAGCTACCTAAGACGAGCCACTAGAGCCATTCCCTAAGCTCCCAAGCTTCTTGATCAAAAATGCCTTTCCTGTCCAAATAGGACACTTCATTTTGACCTAACTTCCCCATTTCTCCATCAAACTCAAATTAACTTTTTACACACCTTCCTTAGGCCTCATTGAGCAAGAACGAATCATCTCCCAAGCATTCGGAGCACTAGAGGTGGGACTTCGATTAAAGCCAAGCTCCAAATCATCGGCTCATGGCCTTCCTTGCAAATGTCAAGGAATTGATCTAATTGCTACTCAACAGAACTTCATCTCCACTAGATGAAGCTTCCCTAATCATTTGAGCTGCCAATCTTAAGCTCTGACGAGGTATGCTTCCAAAAATGAACCTTATGAAAAAATGGGTTGGAGCTTTTTGAAGAAAACTTGCATCACATGTGATCTTGACCATTGGATCCCCTCTAATCAATGTCGTGAAGGGGTGGGATCTTTTTTGGAGTTGATCTGAGCTCAGGTAAGTTCGGATCAAGTGAGTAATGGTGGACAGACTCCATTCTCCTTCACTCACGTGATGTTAGATCACACACTGTTTGTTCTGCATGATTGGAATGAACGGCCGTGATTAGATCCACTAGATCAATCTGATTTAATCCTATTAAGCTATCATATCGTTGATCTTTGATTGGACAATGGATGAGAAAGCGCATCCTCTGCCGCCATATAAACGCTAAGTCGCATACATTTTAAGTAGCCAATCTTGCAGTGACAAGTGGAAAGCATGCTGCGTCAGTGCACCACGTGGCAGGATTAGGCTTTAATTAGGCTTAATTAATTATTTTTAATGGCTGAAAGTTCTAAAAATCATAAAAAATCATTGAGAAATAAAAAATGTAAATAAATACTCATTTTAAAGGTATTTCATGGGAGAATTAATTAAAAATGATATTAACTGATTTTGAACAGTAATTAAGGTTTAATTACAAAATTAATTAATTTAATTACTTGAGAAATTAATCCCAACTTTTGTGGGTTAATTTAATGGGATGACCTCTGTCTCCCATGATTTTCTTGGGATTTATTTCTCACTTAATTAATAAAATTGACAAATTAAACCTTAATTACTCTTTTAAGTTAATTCATGATTAATTAATCCCATTAATAGTAATAATTAAGTTTATTAATTATTGTTCAATAGTAAGTGAACTAAGGAATAAGGTTGACACCCCTTTCACTAAGTTCATTTCACCCTTTTTTAAAATGAAATTAATTAAGATTTAACTAGTTAATTAGATCACTTAAACAAATTGAAATCATAATCACATCAAACCTTAATTAATTAAATCATGGGGTAGATCTTTAGGTGTTTAATAACCTAAAGGATTTTAATGAAATTATTGTTAGTCCACATGTGTGGGAAAACCATAAGAGTAATTAATTAGGTCCCTTAATCAAATTAACTATTAATCATGAGCCAATTGTATTAGGCCACTTTTATTTCCTAGGTTCATTGCAAGTTTATTTTCCATGCATATCATGTTGGCTCATAATTATTTAGTTAATTACTTTAAGGTGAGTAAGGGTAATTAATTCATCTAATTAAGTGTTGTTAATTAACCCATAAAATTAACTTAATTTTCATTTCATTAAATTAAATAATCACTAATGTGGGAATGGGTTTAAAATAACAAGTGATGATTTCTTTTCTCTCTTAAAATTAAATCAAATCCAAAACTTAATTAATAAAGAAGCTTTGGTTTGCTTTAAATAATCTTATTTGATTTGATTATCCTTAAGAACTATTTTGGTTGAATCAATCACATCCTTATATTTGATTGTCCTCTTTTCAATCATGTTAAATTTGGTATGTCATTTGAATTCATCCATCCATCTTTTCAAAATCAAGTAAAATAAAATGGATTTCCTTTATCTAAGCTTGCATGTGTTGATTTAATTTAATATATGTGAGGGTATTGTCACTATAAAATTCAAATGTATTTTTCAAAAACTTACAAATGAATAATAATATGTATTATGATGATGGTTATAAATACATAAGAAATGCATGTGCTTATAGCTTATGTGTATGAATGTTGAGTTCTCTTTCCTCTATCCATGTGTTGATTTATATAAGATTGAATGCTAATGGGTATATAATCTAGACATCTCAGGAACACGAGACTTTAGCTAGCCCCAAGGAGGTCATTTGATTACCCCACTTCCCTGGTTTGCTACTTGGTTGATAAAAGGAGAAATGTTGAATTTGTTCTCTATTAAAAAAGAAATTGACCAAATACCAAAGCCTAAATTAAAACCCCAAACCTAAAACTTAAACCCTAAACCTTAAAAATCCTAAACCCTAAACCCTAAACACTAAAAACCTAAACCTAAATTAAATAAAACCTAAAAATAAAATAAATAAAAAAATTGAAACCTAAATAAAATAAAAAATATATTAAAACCAAACTAAACTAAAACCAAACTAAACCTAAACCTAAAATAAAATAAAATAAAAATAAATTAAAATAAAATAAATAAAACCTAAACTAAACTAAAATAAAATAAACCTAAAAATAAAAAACCTAAATAAAATAAAACTAAATGTAAAATAAAAAAAAATAAACCAAAATAAAATAAAATAAAA
Organism: Cymbidium sinense; assembly: GCA_021442155.1. NCBI lineage: Eukaryota > Viridiplantae > Streptophyta > Magnoliopsida > Asparagales > Orchidaceae > Cymbidium > Cymbidium sinense. Next base: position 57,885,548 of record CM038218.1, on the reverse strand, counting down.
AACTAAATAAAACCTAAACTTAAAAAAGTATAAAATAAATAAATAAACATAAAAAATAAAAACCTAAAATAAACAAAATAACATAAACATAAACCTAAAAAATAAATAAACTAAAATAAAATAAATAAATAAACTAAACTAAACAATATAAAAACATAAACAAATAAATAAAATAAATAAATAAAATAAACTAAAACTAAAAAAAAAACCTAAAATAAACTTAAAATAAAACCTAAAACTTAAAACCTAAATAAAAAAGAAAACCTAAACCTAAAAAAAATAAAATAAAACCTAATCCTAAAAAATAAATAAATATATAACAAAATTAAAAAAGAAACATAAATTAAAACCTAAACTTAAAAATAAAAAATTAAAAAAAACTAAATTAAAAATAAATAAACTAAATAAAATAAAATAAAGAAAATAAACTAAAATAGATAAAATAAACTAAAAAATTTTAACTGTCATGTGATTTTGGAAAAATAAACCTAACTAAACACTAAACCTAACCTAAACCTAAATCCCCAAAACCCCAAAAAAAAAAAACCAACCAAACCCAAAAGTGACAGCAAACACTAAACTAAACCTAAACCCAAACCTAACCTAAACCCAAACACTAAACCCCCAAAACTTAAACCCAACCCAAACCCAAAACCTAAACCATAAAGCCCCAAACCCTAAATTCATAAACCAAACCTCTACCTAAACTCTTTAAACCATAAGCCCTAACAAACCCTAAACCATAAACCCTAAACCCAAAATAAAACCTAAGCCCCAAACCATAAACCTAACGTAAATAAAATAAAAAAATAAACCCTAAACCCTAAATCCTAAACTTAACCCTAAGAATGGGAAGAACCTTGTCGACATGAACATCACCATCAACAAGGCTCAGTCTAAATCTGGCGATGGAGGGGGAGGTGGTGGTTGTCATAGTGATGGTGGGCAATTTGGAGGTGCTGGTGGATATGGTGGTGGTGGTCAAAGCAGTAGTGGTTTTGGAGGTTGGAGGAATGATGGAGGTTACAGCCGTGGTGGTGGCGGAGGGAGAGATCTGATATGATGGGTATCTGTTGAGAGGCAGGTGATGAATTAAGCTATTCATGGTGTCTTTATAGTTTAGATTATTCTAGTTATCAAGGCTTTTTGATTTGCTCTATGCGTGCTAATTTATTATATATGTCATCACTTCTGTCTCATGAAAGTTGGTGTGTTACTAGGTTGACAAAATCGAAAAGAAGAAATATTGAATCTAAATTTATTTTTCATTAAAAAAAACCAAAAACCCTTAACCCTAAACTAAAAGCTGAACCTTAAACCTAAAACCTAAACCCTAAACCCTAAACCCTAAATCCTAAACCCTAAACCCTAAACCCTAAAAGCATAAACCCTAAGCACTAAATCCTAAACCCTAAACTCTAAACCTTAAACCCTAAATCCTAAATCCTAAATCTCAAACCCTAAACGTGAACCTAAAGTAAATAAATAAATTAAAAATTAAACATAAACCCTAAAACCTAATAAGCCTAAACCTAATCTCTAAGAATGGGCAGAACCTTGACAGTATGAACATCACCATCAGCAGCTAGATGGGTGGTGAGGCGAGGTGGTATTATTGGTGGTGGTGGGATTTTGAGGTCTTGGTGGATATAGACGTGGTGGTCAGAGTAGTGGTGGTTATGGAGGCAAGAGGAGTGATGGAGGTTACAACCGTGGTGATGGCGAAAGGAGAGATCGGGATAAATGGTGCATCCGATCTGAGAGGCGGTGGTTGGGCGAGAATCAAGAACGATCATTGATCTGTGAACTGTCTTTCTGATTGAGATGGTTCTCATTATCTAGGGTTTTTGATTTGCTATATGCATGCTAATTTTTTATCTATGTGGTCACTTGTGTCTTAGAAAACTTGGTGTGTTACTTGGTTGATGAAATCAAAAGAACAAATGTTGAATCACTTGTTCTCCATTAAATAAAAAAAAACTAAACCCACAAACCCTCAACCTAAAACCTAAAACTTAAACCCTAAAAACCATAAACCCTAAACCCCAAACCCAAAACCCTAAAATCCTAAACCCTAAACCCTAAATCCTAAACCCCAAACCCTAAACCCTAAATCCTAAACCTAAACCTCAAATAAACTAAACCTAAACCTACACCTAAACTAAATAAAATAAAATAAACTAAAAATAAACCTAAATAATTAAAAATAAAACCTAAAAAATAAAATAAAACCTAAACCTAAACCTAAAAAAATAATATAAACCTAAATTGAAAATAAAAAAAAAATGCAACCTAGACCTAATAAAATAAAATAAAATAAAACACAACTAAAAAAACATAAACCTACAAAAAAAAATTAAAAAAACATAAACTAAAATAAGTAAACTAATAAATAAAAAAATAAACATAAATAAAACAAATAAACATAAATAAAAATAAAAAATAAAAAATAAAATAAACTTAATAAACTAAATAAATAAACTTTAAAATATCCATACCAAAATAAAACTCTAAAGCCTAAACACTAAACAAAAAAAAACCCTAAACCCTAAAAACCTAAACCCTAAACCTAAACACTAAACCTAAACCTAAAAACTAAAACATAAACTAAATAAAACCTAAATATATACCTAAAATAAACTAAATAAAATAAAATAAAATAAAAAAAATAAACCTAAAATAAAATAAAAATCTAAAATAAAAATAAAACCTAAACCTAAAATAAAAAATAAAATAAACCTAAACTAAAAAAATGAAGTAAAATAATAAAAAAAAAATAAAAAAAAATTAAATTAAAAAATAAACTAAAATAAAAAACAAATAAATAAACTAAAATAAATCAATAAAACCTCAGTAAAAATTATAAATTAAAATAAAATAAATAAAGCAATCTAAATAAACTAAATAAAATAAAACCCAAACTAAACTAAAAACCTATAATAAAACTAAATATAAAAACCAATAACCTAAACTGGGCCAAACCCAGGCCCTACCACAACCACCACTGCCTCTAAAACTACCTAAACCCAAAACCATATAGCCATTCACTAAAAATGACCTAAAACCCTATGAGCCTAAACCCTGGGCCCTAAACCTACCCTACCAAAACTGAAAACCTAAACCAAATCCTAAATAAAAAACTAAACTAAAAACAAACATAACTAAAATAAACTACTATAAAAAGATAAACCTAAACTAAACTACTTAAATAAATAAATAAAATACTAAAATATAAACTAAACTAAATAAATAATAAATAAATAAACCTAAATTAAAAATAAACTAAATAAACTAAACTAAACTAAACTAAACTAAAAACTAAAAATAAACTAAAATAACCTAAAAATAAACTAAAATAAAAATAAACCTAAAGTCTAAATAAACTAAACTAAACTAAACTAAATTAAACCTAAAAATGAACTTAAACCCTAAAAAATAAATAAACTAAACTAAACTAAACTAAAGTAAACTAAACCTAAACCTAAAATAAACTAAACTAAACCCTAAAATAAACTAAATAAACTAAAACTAAACTAAACCCTAAACTAAAACTAAACTAAACTAAACTCTACAACAATCAAAACCTCAAAAATATTCCTCCTCCACTGGCACTCTCAGCAATTGATTTCCCTTTTGGTTCTTCTTCTCCTTACGATTTTGGTGATCACCATTATCAATCATATTTTCTTTGTTTTTCTTAGCTTTGGCAACGCTCTCGATGTTCCTGTAGTTCATTTTTCTTGTGGTGGATCCTTTGGCCGTGCAGCCGAGCATTTCCTTCATAGAGGTGGCAGCTAGGTCATCAGATTTAATGGGATTGGTGGATTCAAAATCTCCTGCTGTTATGCCTACTGTTAAATCCTTTAAGAATGCTCTCTTTGGTAAGAGCGTTTCCCCTACTAATTTAATGAATTTGATATCGACTTCATTTCATGGCATCCCTGTGATCATGTGCTCGGATCTTGATGTTGAGAAGCTGGCTAAGCCGTATGAGTTTACTTTGGTTGGAAAATTTGCATTACGTCATCCAAATTTGGATAATATTTATTCTTTTTTTTTCACAATCTTAAACTCTCTGGTGCTTTCTCTCTGGGTTTGATCGATCCTAAACATGTTTTGATTCAGCTTACAAATGATCTTGACTACTCAAGGGTTTTTTCACGTCGTTCATACTTTGTTTACAATTAGCAAATGCATCTTTTAAAGTGGTTTCCTCTTTTTGATATAAAAGAGGAATCACCAATCGTTCCTATTTGGTTGGCTTTTTTGAATACAAGGATTCAATATGAGTATACTGGTTGAACTTGATATTTCTAAAAAACATCCTAAGGAAGTTTGGATTGGTTCTGAAAAGTTTGGTTATTTTCAAAAAGTTGAATTTGAAAACTTTTCTACTTTTTGTTCGCACTGTAAAATTCATGGGCATGATAACTCTGAGTGCTTTGTGGTTCACCCACAACATAAAAAGAAAAACTCAAATGATTCTATTTCTACTAATCCAAATGATTAAGTTCATAAACCTATTTATGTACCTAAAGCTAACCTAAATGGAAATACTATTACTGCTTCATTCGAATTCACTGATGTGCTCAATATTGATACTCCCAATATTCAATCTAAAGTGGTCAAAGATAGCACTAATGTTGATTATGATGGTTTGTTAATTAATCCTTCCCTTCATGATAACATACTTTCCCATGATAACTCTATTGTTCATGAGGTTGACAAATATGCAACTTCTTTTCTTAATGATTCTATTCAGGTTTCTTTACCTTTTGTAAATGTTGTGCATGAGAATGAGCATGTGGAATTTAATGACAATTTGTAAGAAATTTTGAAGATGCTAAAAATTAGGAACAAAACTCTGAATCTGATACTAGTATTTGTGCTCTTAATGGTATTACTACCTCTCCTTCATCAAATCCCATGATTGACATTCATTCTAATCCCACCTTTCCACTTAATCCTGAGATTGAAGAAGGGGAAGTTGTGATTAGAAATGTTTTGGTTGATTCTGATCCTATTATTAACACCTCTTTTTAGTCTTTTTCTGATGGTGATACATTGGATAAAAATAGAGCTTTTCAAACTATAATAAAAAAGAAATCTTTTAAAGCTAAAATGTTTCCTCATAACTCAACCAGATCTACTAGATCTAGTTCTTCATCTCATAAATAATCGCCTATTGGCATTGGAGTGGTTGCTCCCTTTCTAATGTTTTTACTTGCTTATTTTCCTTTAGCTTATTTAACATTTTCTTTATGTTTAACTCTTTTATTTAGAATGTTGAGGGATTGGAACCCTCACTATCGTAATAATCATGTTAGAAGTTTCATTATTAACAATATATCTTTACTTGTGTTGAACCTCTCATAAATGCTTCTAAGATCAATCATGTTACTAGAATGCTCAATTTTAATAACTTCTTTTCTAATATCAATAATAAAATTTGGTGTTTTTGGAATAATTTACTTAATTTTTCTATTTTAGATGATCTACAACAAGTTGTTAATGTTCATATTTCATGTGGTAATTTTTTTGTTTTAGGCTCTTTTGTTTATGCTTCCTATAATATAGCGGGTAGGACCATCCTTTGGGACAATTTAAGAAGTTTTGCTTTAACTGTTAACAAACCATGGTTGGTGGGGGGGGTGATTTCAATACTATCCTCTCTTCTTCTGAAAGATGGGGAGGTTGCTCTCCTAATATTCATTCTATGGAAGAATTGTCTAATATGATTCTTGATTGCAATCTTATTGACATTGGTTATTGGTTCTAATTACACTTGGCATAACTCTAAACTCGCAAGCCTTGATAGAATTCTTTTAACACTCATTGGATTAATCAATGGCCTCTTACCTCTGTGGAACATTTGAGTAGAACTTTGTCAGATAATGCTCCTCTATTAATTTCTATTAAATATAGCTCTAAAAGATTATCCTCCTCCTCCTCTTTTAGATTTCAAAATATGTGGATTCAACACTTCAATTTTTTAAAAGTTGTTTCCACCAATTGGGTTACCCCTTTACACCCTGATAATTTGGTTAGAGGTATGATTAGATTTAAACTTAAATGGCTTAAATAAAAAAACCTAGTTTGGTGGAACAAGCATTGCTTTAAAATCTCTTTGCTATTATCAAAATATGGAGCTTTTGGTTTGTAGTCTTGAAAATGCAATTTTGACTCTTCTAAGCGAAGGATTTAAATGAAGCCAAAGATAATTTTGTTAACTATCATAATATGGAAGAAACTTATTGGCGGCAAAAGGCTGCTATTAACCATATTCGATGGGGACAAAATACAAGGTACTTTCATGCTTTATTCAATAAAAGAGAGCTTTAAACTCCATCCAAAAATTAAAAGTGATACTGGAGATTGGATCACTAACACTAATGAGATTAAAGCCTCTATTGTTAATCATTTTAGAAATATTCTTAATAAGAATCATACTTTAGATGCTATTTTCAGCTCCCATTTGATCCCCTCAACCATTACCAATGATGAAAATCATTTGCTTACTAGGTTGCCTACGGAAGGGGAGATTGGTAAAATTCTTAATAACATGATTATTGATTCTGTTGCTAGTCCTGAAGGTTGTACAACCCAATTTTTTTGTTGGCCTATTATTAAAATGATTTAGTTGATGTTATTCTTGATTTCTTTAGTAGATATTTTCTAGTACTTCCATTATCCTTATACCTAAAATTGAGAATCCTAAATCCTGGTGATTTGGACCTATTAGTCTTTGCACTTTCTTTCATAAATTGATTGCTAAAATGCTTGCTAATAGACTTAGTCCTCTTCTTCAAAAATTATCTCCCTCAACCAAACTGTTTTGTTAGAGGTAGAGCCATATCTAATAACATTCTTCTTGCTCAAGAGCTGATTCATGACTTGGATGCTCTATTAGAGGTTGTAACATCTTATTTAAATTAGATATCTCTAAAGCATTTGAGAACATCTCTTGGGATTTTCTATTACACATCCTTCATTTGTTTAGTTTTTCTGAAAATTTCATCTAGCTAATTAAAAATTGTATTAGCAATGCTTGGTTTTCTGTTATTCTTAATGGTGAGGCCTTAGGTTTTTTCCTTTCTTCTTATGGTTTGAGGCAAGGTGACCCCTTGTCTCCTTCTCTTTTTATTATTGATGTGGAATATTTTTCTAGGAGCTTAAACAATCTTTTCAATAATAATCCTAGCATGTATTTTAGAGCTCTTGGTGGTTTACTTGTCTCCCATGTTAGTTTTGCTGATGATTTCATTATTTTTTATAATGCCTCCATCCATCACATTAAATGCATCAATAATTTCTTAAATAATTTTGGTAAAGAAAGTGGTCTTTCTATCAATGAAGGCAAAAGTTGTTTCATTACCTCTTCTAAAATCTCCAGTAACAAAATCAATCAAATCCTGAGAATCACTAATTTTAAACAACAACAACTCCCTATTAAATATCTTGGTGCCCCTCTATACAATGGTCAAAAAAATCACATCTCTTTGATGATCTAACCGAAATAATTGCTAATAAATTTTTTGTTTCAGAATTTCACTTACTTTTCTTTGCTGCCAAGCTTACTTTGCTCAAGAGTACCATTAATTCCATGCCTCTTTATCTTATTCAAACCATCATCCCTACTAACTCTACCTTAGATAGAATAGAATGTCTCCTTAATAAATTTTTTCTAACAATTCTATTAAAAGGATGCATTGGATTTCTTGGTATAAAATTTGTGGCACCCTTACTGAGGGTGGGCTTGGCTGTAAGTCTATCTGTGAAGCTATTACTACTTTCTCTCATAAACTTTGGTGGAATTTTAGGAGTAATAATAGTCTTTGGGCAAACTTCATGACTACCAAATACTACCAAGGTAAGCATCATTTTATTTTCCCTTATAAAGTAGGTGACTCCTCTATCTGGAAAAGACTTTATTCCATCTAAAGGGAAGCAGAATCCTTTATATCTTAGGGAGTTGACTCTGGATCTTCATTCTTTTGGCAAGACAACTGGATTGGAAATGGTTCTATTGATGATTTATTATCTACACATTCTACTGCTACTATTAAAGTTAACTCTTTTTGGATTAATAATAATTGGAATAATAGTAAACTCACTAATTATATTCTTAATTCTCTTTTAGATAAATTCATTAACATTCCTATCATTTCTAACAAGCCTGATCAGATTCTTTTTAAGCTATCTCATAATGGTGATTTTATCCTTAAAGAGGTGTGGAATCATATTAGAGAAGCCCATGGCTTCTCTAATGTGTTCTTTAAAATTTAGAATAACATTATCCCTATTTCCTACTTTGTCCTTATTTGGAGAATTCTGAAAAAATTTATTCCTGTTGACTCCTTGATGTGGGGTAAAGGTTTTCATTTTCTTTCCAAATGCTATTGCTATTTTCACATTGAGAATGTTAACCATGTCTTTGTGAATGGAGCTAATGCCTCCAAATTTTGGGTTTGGTATGATGAACTTTTCAATATTAATCATTTTCATGGTTCTTTATCCTTATATCAACTTTTTGATGTTTATTTTTATAAAACTGTGAAAGGGGACATTGAAGTTATTACTTCCATCACTCTTATATGGTTCATATGGATGGACAGAAGTGATGCCAAACATCATGGTATCCCTATGAATCACAAGAGGATTATTGCTAGAACTAAAGAAAAAAATTTGTGTTTTATTTAATGCTAGCTTAATTACTAACAACCACTTCAAAGGGTGCCAATTTGTGGCCAGCAAGCTGGGTCTTAGCTTGCCTGAGATCCCCAACTAGAAAGAAGATAAGCTTATCTATTGGAGAAAGCCTCAAAACAATACTATCAAAATTAATACTGATGGCTTTGTCTCTCAAAATGCTTTTGGCTGTGGTGGTATTTTCAGAAATTTTAAAGGTATTGTCACTTGTGCTTTTGCTTATCCCCTTAAAGCTTATTTTATTATCTTTCCTAAATTAATGGCTGTAAATAAAGCTATTAGATTTGTTTGCAAAAAGGTTGGCTCAATATCTGGATTGAAGTGGATGCTCTTTTGCTCATTGATATGTTGACTTCCACCAAGGTGGGAAACACAGATTTATACTATCTCCTTAATCATACTAGAGCTCTCCTCTCTCAAGTTTGTTTTAAAATCACACACATTTGCATGGGGAAATGCTTGTGCTGACTATCTTGCTAATCTAGGTGCTAGAATAGATGTGCTCAACTATTTTGATCATTCTAATCTTCTAAATAATTGCATGGTTTGGTTAATTTGGATAACTCTTACCTTACCTAGAAACTAATATTCATTATTGCATTTTAATGGTTTATCTGTCTAGTATTTGGCTCTTTTGCCTCATCTATTGCTTACCTATTATTTATTTCTTAACATCTTTGGGTTCTAGTTTTTTTATTGATAGCCCTCTTTCATGGATTACGTCTTTGTTATAATGGATCTGTCTGTGCTCCTTTTCTCATCATTCATGGATCAATTAGTTATTTTACTATTTATGTTGATTTTTGTTTTCTATCTCTCTTTCTCCTCTTTGTTTTGTATTTTCTACTACATCCCTGCTCGGCGGGCTTTCTTTTTGTCTCTTTTCTTTTTTGATATTGTTGTTTTTGTTTACTTAGCAGTTGGGATATTTTCCCTACATATGATGGATTCTTAGGCTGTATATTTTTGGATTCCTATCATGGCTCTATTCTATAATGATACTACCTATTTTTTCCTATGTTGGTTACACTATTGGGCTTGTTGTATTAGCTATCGACTGAATGGGTTATCAAGCTATAGTGCATAACAGGATGTATCTTTCTGTTAGATTTCTGTCCGCCCTTTTGTTATGATGATTATCATTCAATTAGCATCATTACCTGTGCTTTTGTTGTATGGTTTTATCTGTTGGCTGAGGCTACTCTTATCTCTATTAGACCTTTATAATTATTCTTGTGATCTTGCCTTTAATAGGTGCATGTTAACATCTGGGCTATTGTTCCTGTTCACTATGGGGATGTTTTCTTTGCCTTGATGAGTAATCTGGGTAGGAGTTTTCTATTGGCTATTCTTTCACATGTTATGTTGGAATACTTAGGTGGTGCTATTACTCCAAGGGTTTGGTGGCATCCCTTTGGCTGGTTGCATGGTGCTTCCATTCCTTCTATTATATATTTTGCCATTATTTGTCTTGCAAGAATTAAAGATCAAATGATTTTCATCCAGTTGTCGCTGGCTTCTCCCAGGTATGTAGGCTATGATGGCTGGGATGATTTCACTCATAATTTGGCTGGTAGTAGCATTTGTGATGTAACCCTTCCTTTGAAGTTTGGATGCTCATGTTTGTAGCTGCCCCTCTCTTGTGTGACTGAGCCTGAGCCTTCTCTCACTTTTTTCTATATTTTTCTCTCACTCTCCTTTATTTTTTCAGTTAATTTTGCTTGCAACTCTCTACTTGTTCTAATTCCTTTTCCTAGCTCTTTGCATGTTTTGTTTTATTTCCTAGCAGATTCCTTCTCTGGAGGTGGCATATGCTTCTCTAATCCTCAGAACTTTTTGCTGAAGGTCTTCTAGCTTCTCCTTTTGGCTATTTTTATTTCTCTTACTGTTTTTCCTTTTCTTTAACTTTTCTTTCTCTTTTTTTTTGGTTGTGCCGATAGGGGATTCACTCTCTAAGCTAATTCTTTGAGCAGTAGATCTTGACTTTATCCCCTCTTAAGGACCTTGTAACCCTCCTTTGTGGCAATAAAATTCCCCTATATGGGGTTCCCTAAAAAAACACTAAACCCACAAACCCCCTAACCCTAAACCCTAAACCTAAACCCTAAACCTCCCAACTTTAAACCACCCACTAAATCCCTAAACTACCCTAAAACCTAAACCTAAAACTAAAACCTAAACCCTAAATAAAACCTATAAATAAAATTAATAAAAGAAACCAAAATAAAATAAAATAAAATAATAAAATAAATTAAAATAATAAATAAAAAACCTAAACTAAATAAAATAAATAAATAAACCTAAGAATAAAAAATCTAAAGAAAATAAAAACTAAATGAAAAATAATAATAAAATAAACATAAAATAAATATAAAATAAAATAAAAACTAACTAAAAACATAAATCTCAAAATAAAACCTAAACCCTAAACTAAAAAAAACCTAAACCTAATATAAAATAAAATAAACCTAAGCCTAAACTAAAATAGACTAAAATAAAATAAATTAAATCTAAACCTAAACCTAAAATAAAATAAAATAAATAAAATAAAATAAACCTAAACCTAAACTAAAATAAACTAAAATAAAATAAATCAAACCTAAACCTAAACCTAAAATAAACTAAACCTAAACCCTAAACTAAATAAATAAAATAAACTAAAAATAAACCTAAACCTAAAATAAATAATAAAACCTAAAATAACCTAAAATAAAAACCTAAAACCTTAACCTAAAAAATAAAATAAAAGCCTAAACCTAAACCTAAAAATAAAAGTAAACCTAAATAAAAATACATAAAATATAACCAAACTAAAAAATAAACCTAAACCTAAGCCTAAACTTAAAAAATAAACCAAAATAAAAAACAAAAAAAATAAAAAAAATGTAAAATAAATAAACTAAACTAAATAAAAATAAATAAAATAAAATAAACTAAAATAAATAAAAATAAACTAAATAAGCATAAACTTACTAGTTTACTTAATTTAACAAAAGTAAAAAATTAAAAAAAACCCAAACCCTAAACCCTAAAACTAACCCTAAACCCTTAACCTAAAGCCCTAAATCCCACAACACCTAAAAAAAACCTAAACTAAAAACATTAACTACCCTAAATCTAAACCTAAACCCAAAAGAAGATAAAATAAAATAAACTAAGATAATAAATAAAACCTAAACTAAACTAAAATAAAACTAAATAAAGACTAAACCTAAGAGAAAATGAAATAAACTTAAAATAAAGTAAAATAAAACTAAATAAATGTGAGCCAGAAATAAAGAATGGATAAATTAAAAGGCCAAAATAAAGGCCCTAAACCAGGCCTAAAGATCTGAGCCCACCCCAGCCTGAGCCTGACTGGCCTGGGCCACACTGACCCTGGGCCCTAAACCCTAGGCCCTACCCTGGGCCCTGGGCTCTAACTCAGGCCCCTGAGCTTACTCCCACCTGACCACAGGCCACCAGAATCCTGAGGCTGGGCACCCAGGCTGGGCCCACCTAATGACCTGGGCCCACAGGCCCTAGGCCCTTGGGCCAACCCTGGGCCACAAGGCCTGAGCCCTAGGCCCTGGGCACCTAAAGACTAAACCTGACTAGTAAATAATTAAAGATTAAAAATAAATAAAAAATAAATAAATAAATAAAAATATAAATAAAATAAAATAAATATTAATATAAAATAAAATAAATTAAATAAATAAATAAAAAGATAAAAAATAAAATAAACCTAATAAAAAAAAAAAATAAATAAAAATAAAATAAAATAACTAAATAAATAAAATAAAATAAACCTAAATACTAAAAAAAAATAAACTAAATAACCTAAAATAAATAAATATAAATAAACAAAAAAATAAATAAAATAAACCTAAATTAAACCTAAATAAAACCTAAAACCTAAAAAAAATAAACTTAAACCTCACTAAAATAAAAATAAAACTAAACCTAAAAAAATAAAATAAAAAAAATAAACAAAAAATAAACCTAATACCTAAACCTAAAATAAACTAAAAATAAAACCAACAAAATAAACCTAAAATAAATATCTAAATAAAATAAAATAAAATAAATAAAATAAAATAAATAAAATAAATAAACAAAATAAACATAAACATCTTGGTTTACTTAATTTATCAAAAATAAAAAAGTTTAAAAAACCCAAACCCTAAACCCTAAAGTTAACCCTAAACCTACAGTCCTTAACCCAAAACTCAATACCTAAACCCTAAATAAAATAAAATAAAATAAAACCTTCACCTAAACATAAATAACTAAATAAAACATAAACTACAACCTACACCTAAACCTAAAAAAAAAAAAATTAAATAAAAAATAAAACTAAACTAAAATAAAATAAATAAAACCTAAACTAAACTAAAAAATAAAAAACCTAAATTAAATAAAACTAATCCTAAAATAAAAATTAAAACTTAAAATAAAGATAAAAAACTAAATAAACTTAAACCTAAAAATGGATTATTAATAAATAAACCTAACTAAGCCTAAAATGAAATAAAAGAAACCTAAACTTAAACTAAATTAAACTAAACTAAATAAATAAACCTAAACCTAAACTAACCTAAACTATATAAAATAAAATAAACCAAAATATACCTAATCATAAACTAAAAATAAAACTTAAAATAAACCTAAAATAAAATCTAAAACCTAAACCTAAAAATAAAAAACTACCTAAAAATAAAATAAAATAAAACTAAAGTAAAAATAAACATAAACCTAAACCTAAACTTAAAAATAAACTAAAATAAATAACCTAAAAAAAATAAATAAACCTTAATTAAATAAAAATAAGTAAAATAAAATAAAATCAAAATAAAATAAAATAAATAAAATAAATAAAATAAAAGATAAACCTAAATCTACTAGTTTAGTTAATTTAAAATAAAATAAAATAAAATGAAAAAAATAAAAAAAACCCTAACCCTAACCCTAAACTCACTAAACTAACTTTAAACCCACCCTAAATCCACAACCCTAAATTAACCCTAAAACCCTAAACCTACAATAACCTTACACTACACTAAACCTAAACTAACCTAAACATAAATAAATAAACCCCTAAACTAAAATAAACCTAAACTAAATAAAACCTAAAATAAAAATAAATAAATAAATGAAAATATAACAAATAAATATAATAAAATAAAATATTAAAACCTAAACCTAAACTAAATAAAAAAATAAAAAATAAAACTAAAGTAAAATAAAATAAATAAAACCTAAACTAAACTAAAAACAAAAAAAACATAAATATAATAAAAACTAAACCTAAATTAAAAAATAAAATAAACCTCAAATAAAATAAAATAAAACTAAATAAAATTAAACCTAAAAATAAAAAACTAAAACTAAAATAAATAAAAATAAATCCTAAACCCTAAACTAAAAAATCTAAACCTAAAAAATAAAATAAAATAAACCTAAATAAAATAAAATAAAATAAAATAAACTAAAATATATACCTAAATCTAAACATAAAAACTAAACCTAAACCTAAAACTAAATAAAAATAAAATAAACTAAAATAAACTTAAACCTAAACTAAAAGTAAACCTAAAATTAAACCTAAAATAAAACCTAAAACCTAAACCTAGAAATTAAATAAAACCAAACCTAAACCTAAAAATAAAAGTAAAACCTAAACAAAAAATAAAATAAAAATAAAACTAAACTAAAATAAACTAAACCTAAACCTAAACCAAAAATAAACCAAAATAAAACCTAAACAAAATAAATGAACCTAAAATAAATACTAAATAAATAATAATAAACTTAAATAAAATAAAAAATAAACTAAACTAAAATAAATAAATAAACTATATAACTACTGGTTTAATTATTTTAAAATAATAAATAAAATAAAATAAAACCCAAACCCAACTAAAACCACCACAAAAACCTAAAACTGATCCCTATAAACCACACCCACTGAGCCACAACCACACCCAACCCAAAACCCTAAACTTACTCACACTAAACCCTAAATAAACACAAATCTGAAGCCACAAAACTAAGCTGACACACGTCATGAACCACAAATCCTAAAGATAAATAAATGAAGCCAGACCAAGAAAATAAAAAAAATAAAATAAAAACCTAAAATAAGGACAAGTAAACACAAATAAAATAAAATAAAATAAAATGAAATATTAACTAAATAAAATAGATAAATGAACCTTAGCTAACTAAATTAGAATAAAATAATCTAAGATAAAAAAAATAGATAAAATGGAACCTAAATGTAAAATAAAAATAAGATAAATAAAATAAAATAAAATAAAACTAAATAAAATCTAAAAATAAATAAAAGATAAAACATAAACCCTAAATAATAAAAGAACTTACAAGATTAACAAAATAATGTAAATTTAAACCTAAACTAAAATAAAATAACCTGAAATAAACATAAGAATAAAAAACCTAAATAAAATAACTACTAAATGCATAATAAAAATTAAATAAACCTAAAATAAAACAAAGTAAAAACTAAATAAAATCCTAAACCTAAAAAATAAAACCTAAAAATACAAAAAAAATCAAACCTAAACCCTAAACTGAAAGAAAGCCAAAACCTAAAATAAAGTTGAAATAAATAAAATAAAATAAACATAAACATAAACTAAATTAAACTAAATAAAAATAAATAAAATCTAAACCTAAACTTAAACATAAACCTTAACTAAATAACATAAAATAAACTAAAAATAAACCTAAATCTAAACTAAAAAATAAAACCTAAAAATAAACATAAAATAAAAACCTAAAAATATAAAATAAAAACATAAACCTAAAGCAAAACCAAAAAATAAAAAAAATAAAAACTAGACCTAAAAAATAAAATAAAATAAAACTAAATTAGAAAATAAACCTAAACATAAACCTAAACCTAAAAAATAAACTAAAATAAGAAACCTAAACTAAAATAAATAAACTAAAGTAAATAAAAATTAAAAATAAACATAAATAAAAAAATAAAATAAAAAAACCTAAAATAAATTGAAAATAAACTAAATAAGAAATAAAACCCTAAACCCTACCAGTTTACTTAATTAAAAAAAATCCTATACCATAAGCTAACCCTAAACCCTAAACCCTAAAAACTCTAAACCCTAAAGCCTAAACACTAAACCCTAAACCCTAAACCCTAAACCCTAAAAACCTTACCCCTAAAATCATAAACCCTAAACCCTAAACTTTAAAAAACTATAAATAAAATTTATAAAAAGCCTTAAATAAAAGTTAATTAATAAAAATAAATTAAAATAAAATAAATAAAAAACCAAAATAAAATAAAATCTAAATATAAAATAAAAACCTAATAAACCAAAAATAAAATAAAATAAAAATCTAAACCTAAAAAATAAACCAACAAATAAAACTTATAAAAAATAAAAAATAAAACTTAAACACTAAACTTAAAAAAAAACTAAACCTAAAATAAACAAAATAAATAAAATAAAATAAACCTCAACCTAAACTTAAACCTTAAATAAACTAATCCTAAACCCCAAAGTAAATAAAATAAAATAAACTAAAAATAAACCTAAACTTAAAATAAAAAATAAAACCTAAAAATATACCTAAAATAAAAATCTAAAACCTAAACCTAAACCTAAAGATAAAAAAGAAACCTAAACAAAAAAAATAAAAAAAATAAAACTAAAATAAAAATTAAACATAAACCTAAACCAAAACTTAAAAAAATAAACAAAAATAAAAAACCTAAACTAAAATAAAACATAAAATAAATAAAGTAAATAAAAATAAACCTAAATAAAATAAAAATAAACTAAATGAACTAAATAAGCTAAACCTCGGGTTTGCTTAATTAAAGAAAGATATAAACCCCTAAACCCTAAAACTAACTAAAACCCTCTAAACTAACCATAAACCTAAACCTTACTCCTTAACTAAACTTTCGTCCTAAACCCACCCCTTAAACCCTAACTAACCTGACCCTAGGCCCTGTGTAAAAAATCCTTGTGACACCACCTCATACCTAAACTAAAGCCTACTACTAAAAACCCTAGGCCAATCCCTGAGCCCAACCTAAACCCTAATAACCAAAGCCTAAACCTAAACTGAGCCTAAACCCTAAACCACTAAAACCAACTGATCTTTAAAGCCTCATTAAACACTGAGCCTAAACTCCTAAACCCACTGACCACCCTAAACCTAAAACCCTGGGCAGAACCTTAAACCCTAAATCCTAAGCCCTAAACCCTAAACCCTGTGACATAAAAGAAAACCTAAACTAAATAAAACCTAAAAATAAAATAAATAAAAAACCTAAACCTAAATAAAATAAAAAAATAAAATAAGAAAATAAAATAAAATAAAAACCTAAACTAAAACATAAACCTAAACTTAAAAATTAAAAAATAAAAGTAAACAAACATAAAATAAATAAAATCCTAAACTAAACTAAAAAATAAAATAAACCTAAGAATAATAAACCTAAATAAAATAAAAACTAAATGTAAAATAAAATAAAATAAAATAAAATAATAACTAAATGAAACCTAAACCTCAAAAAAATCCTAAAATAAATAAAACTAAAACCTAAACCATAAACTAAAATAAAACCTAAACCTAAAATAAAAATTAAATAAATAAAATAAAATAAACATAAACCTAAACTATAATAAACTGAACTAAAATAAATAAAACCTAAACCTAAACCTAAAATAAACTAAACCGAAACCTAAACCTAAACTAAAATATAAAAATAAAAAATAAACCTAAAATAAAATCCTAAACCTAAACCTAAAAAATAAAGTAAAAGTAAAACTCTACTAAAAAAGAATTAAACCTAAACCTAAAAATAAACTAAAATAAAAAACCTAAACTAAAATAAAAAAACTAAACTAAAAAAAATATGTAAACAAAAATAAAAATAAAAAATAATGTAAACTAAAATAAATAATAAATAAACCAAATATTTTAAATAAAATTAAACCTACGGTTTTAATTTAAAAAAAAACCTTAAACCCTAAATCCTAAACACTAAACCCTAAACCCTAAACCTAAACCCTAGGCCCTAAAACCCTAAACCTTAATTCCTAAACCCTAAACCCTAACCCTAAACCCTAAACCCTAAATCAAAAACCCTAAACCTAAACCTAAAGTAACTAAATTAAAAATTAACCTGAATCCTAAAACCTAATAAAGCTAAACCTAAACCTAAACCCTAAGAATAGGTAGAACTTTCATGGCAGGAACATCATCGTCAACCAAGTTTAATCTAGATCTGGTGATGGTGGCGAAGGTGGAGGCGGCAGTTATCGTAGTGGTGGTGGGAGATCTGGAGGTGCTGGTGGATATGGTGGTGGTGGTCAGAGCAGTGGTGGTTATGGAGGTAGGAGGAGCAATGGAGGTTACAGCCATGGTGGTGGCTGAGGGAGACATCAGTGATATAATAGTAAAACCCACTACTCAAGAGGCCAAGGTGGTTCTGATGGAAACTATAGAAACTGAAGAACGGTCGATCCGATCTACTGCTTATGCAACTGTCTTTATATAGAGATGGTTCTAGTTATCTAAGGTGTTTGATTTGCTCTATTCATGCTCATCTTTTAACTATGTCACCACTTACGTCTTAGAAAGCTTGGTATGTTACTTAGTTTAAAATTTTTAAAATAAGAAATGTTGAATTTGAATATGTTCTTTGTTAAAAAAACAAAAAAAAAAATAAAAACCCTTAAACCTAAACTAAAACTTGAACCCGAAACCTAAAACCTTAACCCGACAATTTGTTAGAGCCTTTTACTGTGCTAGCTGAACCTTTGTTGATCCATTTAGATTGGACTTTTGATTTCTGGTGGTTAGTTCCTGCCTTTGGCCCCCTTTTGTATGGTTATTTTTCCTTCTTATGATTTACACTAGTTGCAGCTTTTGTTTCCTTTAATTAATGGTTTTATTTTTGAGCTATTTAGTCATTTGTGGCTGCTCACCCTGGTTCAGCTTGGTGACTACTTATTTTTGGGACTTTGGCTTGAGGGCTCCTATCTTGGTTTTGTTGGTTGTTTCTCTATTAATTTGGCATTGGTCTAGTGCTTGCTGTTGGCTGGTTCTAGTTTTCTCTAGTTTGGAGCTTGCAAGGGTATTTTGTTAATGGCTGTTGTTGGTGTTCTGACTTTGTTATAGCCTCTCTCTGGGTTATTGTGATTAGTCTATTATTGTTTTTCAATGGTGGTTTGGCTGCTAGCTGGTTATTGGCCAGTTGCTCTTTATTTAATGGTGTTAGATCTAAAACTCTATGGATTGCTGGCCTTGGATGTTTTCTTGTATATCGTATGTTGGCTATGATGGCTTTGATGTTACTCACCTCTTCTCTGGTTGGTAGCATTACATATGAATGTAACCTTCTTTATAAATTTTGGATGATCATATGTATTTTTGCCCTCGAGATGATCCTACGAGAGCCTTCTCTTTCTCAGCTCTCTCCTTTTCCTCTCTTTATCCTTATCCTTTTTAGGTATGGCTTTTACCTTTGTAGTGTTTTTCATATTTCTTTTATAGGTTGGAACTTTATAGAGGGAATGGTCTTTGCTCAGTCAACCCAAGTGTTGTTGCTGTGGATCATGCTTATCTTGCTTTCTCAAAAGAATCATGAACTACTGCTGACTCATCCTTTTACTATTTTCAAGATTTATTTTAGTCTTACTCTGTGACTTTTTCTCTTATGCTTTTTAGGCACTGTATTTGCTCTTTAGTTTTCTTTTCTCTTTCTAATGTACTTAGATGGGGGTTTAGCTCTCTAGGTTTTTTGTAGCTCTAAGAGTAGAATTTTAGAGCTTTACCACTTTTAAGGACATTGTATCTTTTCCTTTTATGGTAATAAAATTCTAACTTTACCCAAAAAAAACCCTAAACCCTAAATAACCCAAAATCCTAAAACCCTAACCCTAACCCCTAAACCCTAAACCCAAACTCTAAACCCTAAATACTAAACTCTAAACCCTAAACCCTAAACCCTAAACTAACCTTAAGCACAAACACTAAACCCACAAACCTAAACCAAACCCTAAACCACATGCCTAAAGCATAAAACCTAAAATCCTAAACACTAAACCCTATAGCTAAACCATCAACCCCAAACCCTAAACCTAAACTTAAAGTAATTAAATAAATTAAAAAATTAACCTAAACCCTATAACCTAATAAACCTAAACTCTAAGAGTGGGTAGAACCTTGATAGTAGGAACATCACCGTCAATTAGGCTCAATCAAGATCTGGTAGTGGAGGCGAAGGCGAAGGCGATGGTTATCACAGTGATGGTGGGGGATCTGAACGTGCTAGTGGATATGGAGGTGGTGGCTAGAGTAGGGGCTGTTATGGAGGCAGGTGGAGTGATGCAGGTTATAGCCGTGGTGGTGGCAGAGGGAGAGATCTGGGAGATGATGGTGGTTCTCACTACTCGAGTGGCCGGGGTGGTTCTGATGGCAACTAGAGAAACTAAAGAATGACCAATCCAATCTATTTCTTATGGAACTATGTCTTTATAGAGATGGTTCTAGTTATCTAGGGTTTTTGATTTGCTCTATGTGTGCTTATTTTTTATCTATGTCATCGCTTGAGTCCTAGAAAACTTGGTGTGTTACTTAGTTGATGAAATTGATATGAAGAAATATTGAATCTAAATTTATTCTCTATTGAAAAAAATAAAATAAAAACCTTAAACCCTAAACTAAAGCCTTAACCCTAAACCTTAAGCCCTAAACCTACAATCGTAAACCCTAAACCATAAACCCTAAACCTTAAAATCCTAAACCCTAAACCCTAAACCCTATAACCCTAAACCCTAAACTCTAAACACTAATCACTAAACCCTAAAACTTATAACCCTAAATGCTAAACCCCAAACCCCAAACCCTAAACCATAAATCCTAAATCCTAAACCCTAAACCCTAAACCCTAAAAACTAAAAAACCTAAACATAAATTAAATAAAACCTAAATACAAAGTAAATAAAAAACTTAAACCCAAATAAAATAATAAAACAAAATAAAATAAAATAAAAACCTAAACTAAAACCTAAACCTAAACCTAAAAATAAAATAAAATAAACTAATAAAAATAAACTAAAATAAAATAAATAAAAAATAAACTAAACTAAAAAAATAAAATAAACTAGAATAAAAAACCTATACAATAAAACTAAATAAAATAAAAAAATAAAATAAAATAAAACCTAAACTTTAAAATAAACTTAAAATAAAACCTAAACCCTAAATTAAGAAAACCTAAAATAAATAAAAAATAATAAAAAAATAAAATAAACCTAAACTAAAATAAACTAAACTAAAATAAGTAAAACTTATCCTAAACCTAAACTAAATAAAATAAAAAAAACTAAAAATAAACCTAAACCAAAATTGAAAAAGTAAACATAAAAGTAAACTTAAAATAAAAACCTAAAACCTAAACCTAAAAAAATAAAATAAAAACCTAAACCTAAACCTAAAAGTAAAAAAAATAAAACATAAACCTAAAAAATAAAATAAAAATAAAACTTAACTAAAAAATAAACCTGAACCTAAACCTAAACCTAAACTTAAAAAATAAGCTAGAATAAAAAACTTAAACTAAAATAAATACAATTAACTATATAAAAATATAAAAAACTTAAATAAAAATAAAGAATAAAATAAACTCAAATAAAAAAATAAACTAAATAAAGCTATACCTATTGGTTTAGTTAATTTAATAAAAAAACCATAAAACTTAAATCCTAAACTTGAAACCCTAAACCCTAAAACCCTAAAGCGTAACCCCAAAAATTGAAACACAAAACCCTAAACCCTAACCTTAAACCCTAAACCCCAAACCCTAAACCTAAACCTAAAATAACTAAATAAATTAAAAAATAAACCTAATCCCTAAAACCTAATAAACGTAAACCTAAACTTAAACCCCAAGAATGGTATCTCTTTCTGATGGAGGTCGGGATTATTTTTGGTTGGTATTGCTGAGCTTTGGTTGCCCTCTGGTTTTGGTGGCTCTCTCTCCTCTTGTTAGTCTCCTGCTGTGTTGGTTTTAGAATGGCCTGGTGATTGGCAGGATTCAGAGCTTGCTTGTTTGGCTTTTTTCCTAGCCTCTTTTTTCCTTGTGAGGGTTTATTGGTTGGTGGTTGCTTGATGGTTGTGCTTTTTTCCAGCTTTTGCTTTTAGTTTTGGCTATCTGGCGTTGTGATTATTGGTTGAGCCTGGTTGTGGGCTTTGTTCCTTTCTGGGCTGAGTTACTCTCTCTGGAGCTTTTACTTTCCATCTAGTTTTGTTTCCCCTTTTCGGTGGCTTTTTAAAAAAATTTTGTGGTGTTTACCTGTTGGCTGGATGGCCCATTGGCTTGCCCTTTCTTTCTAATATGGGATGAACCTACATGTGGTTTTGGTTGTTCTTATCTTTGTTGTTGTTTCTACTGATTCTAGCTGCTATAGTTGGCTGGGTGACCTTGATGGCTAGCTATAGTTGTACTATTGGTTTGTGGATCTACACAATTTTTGGTTCTTTATGTTTGGTCTTTGTTTGTTTTAGGTGGCTTTGATGGTGGCTATTTCTTAGCTACTGTCTTGTTAGGTTGGTTGCTTTGCCCTAGTTTGGCTGGATGTTTTGCTAGTTAGTTGTCTATTTAATCTTGAGAATAGATACTGAAACTTGGCTAGCTCTTGGTTGTTGGCTATTTGGTTTAATCGAGGTAAGTTGGCTATGATGATTAGGATGTTTTCCCTATTATCCTTTTGGCTGGTAGCATCATATGTGATTGAAACCCTTATTCTGAAGTTTGGATGCTCACATATCATGTTGCCCCTTGAGATGAATGTGACTGAGCCTAAGCTTTATTTAAGATTTTTATCATTTTGTTCCTTTTGTGTACTTAACTTGTCCTTATTTCTAGAAACTTATCTCTATCTTAAGTTCTTTGTAGGTTTGTGGCTGGTTTTGGGGCTATAGGTGGTTTGTGCATCTCTTAGAAGATTTCAATATAGATGGCTTTGGCTGCCCTTCTTGGAATTTTGTGCTATTTCTTTCTTAGTTTTTGTCTTTTTGTTTCTTTTGCTTTGGTTATCTTATAATAGATAGGGGATTTATCTCTTTAGGCTAATTGTAGCTCTTTTGAGTAGTTTACAAATCTATCCCCTAAGGACCTTGCATCCCTTTCTTTTTGGCAATAAAATTCTCCCACTTTTAAATTTTTTTTAAAAAAAACCCAAAGAATGGGAAGAACCTTGGCAGAACATCACCATCAACCGCCGATCTTGATCGGTGGAGGCAAAGGTGGAGGTGGTGGTGATGGTGGCGGGGATCTGAGGTGCTGGTGGATATGGAGGTGGTGGTCAGAGTAGTGGTGGTTATGGAGGCCGGAGAAGCAATATAGGTTATAGTTATGGTGGTGGCAGAGGGAGAGATCGGGGATATGATGGTGGATCCTGCTACTCGAGAGGCCGGGGTGGTTTTGATAGGAACTGGAGAAATTGAAAATCTGTTGATCCGATCTTCTGCTTATGGAGATATGTCTTTACAGTATAGGTGGTTCTCGTTATCTCGGGTTTTTGATTTGCTCTATGCGTGCTCATTTTTAATCTATGGCATTGCTTGTGTCTTAGAAAACTTGGTGTGTTACTTGGTTGATGAATTTGAAAAGAGGAAATGTTGAATCTGAATTTGTTCTTGTTAAAATAAATAACTAAAAAGCTAAACCCTAAACTAAAACCTGAACCCTAAACCTAAAACCTAAACCCTAAACCCTAAATCCTAAAACCCAAAAAACACTAGACCCTAAAACCCCAAAACCCAAAACCCTAAAAC
Organism: Cymbidium sinense; assembly: GCA_021442155.1. Lineage (NCBI taxonomy): Eukaryota > Viridiplantae > Streptophyta > Magnoliopsida > Asparagales > Orchidaceae > Cymbidium > Cymbidium sinense. The sequence goes on along the minus strand of CM038218.1, from coordinate 57,862,010 downwards.
CTAAACCCTAAAAAAGAACCCTAAAACCTAAACCTAAACCAAAAAACTCCCAAACCCTAAACCCTAAACCTAAACCCCAAACCTAAATCTAAACACAAACTCAAAACCTAAAAAGCTAAAAACTTAAACCTAAACTAAATAAAACCAAAATAAAATAAATAAAAAATAAAACCAAAATAAAATAATATAAAATAAACTAAAACCTAAACCAAAACCTAATAAAAGAAAATAAAATAAATAATAATAAAAAACATAAACTAAACTAAAATAAAATAAATAAAAACCTAAATAAATCTAAAAAATAAAAAAACCTATATAAAATAAAAACTAAACCTAAAATAAAAATAAAATAAACCTGATATAAAATAAAATAAAAACTAAATAAAAACCAAAATCTAAAAAATAAACCTAAAAATAAAACATAAAAATAAATAGAAATTAAAACCTAAATCCTAAACTAAAAAAAAAAAATAAACCTAAAAAAAAACTAAACTAAAATGAAATAAATAAAACCTAAACCTAAACCCAAAAAAAAAAAAATCTAAACCTAAAAAATAAAAAATAAATGAAAAATATACTAAACCCATTTTCTTAATTAAAAAAATAAAAAATAAAAAATATTAAAAAAACTTTAACCCAAATCTAAACCTACAAACTAACCCTAAACCTAAACCACTAAACCCTAAACCCTAAAACAAAATCCAAACCCTAAACCCTAAACACTAAATCTAAACCCTAAACTCTTAAAATACCCTAAACCACTAAACCTAAACCCAGGCCCTAAACCTGGGCTCTAAACCCTAAAACCTACCACCTCCAAACCCCAAAACCTAAACCCTGATCCTAAACCCTACTACCCAAACCTAAACCTAAAAATAATAAATAAAATAAAATCTAAATTAAAACCAAACACATAACTACAAAACAATGACTATAACCAACCTACCTATATAAAATAAAGAAAATAAATAAAATAAAATAAATAAAACCTAAACTAAATAAAAATAAAATAAACCTGGATAAAATAAAATAAACTCAATAAACTAAACCTAAAAAATAAACCTAAAATAAATAAAAATCACTAAACCTAAAATAAAACCTAAACCTAAAATAAAATAAAATAAACAAAATAAAATAAACCTAAACTTAAACTAAAATAAACTAAACCAAATAAATAAACCTAAACTTAAACCTAAAATAAACTAAACCTAAACTTAAACCTAAATTCAATAAATTAAAATAAACTAAAACCTAAACTACTAAAAAATTAAACCAAAAAAAAAATAAAATAACAACTTAAACCTAAAACCTAAAAATAAAATAAAACTAAACCTAAACCATTAATAAAAAATAAACCTATTAATAAAAAAAATAAACCTAAAAAAAAATAAAAAAATAAAACTAAACTAAAAATAAACCTAAACATAAACTTAAACCTAATAAATAAACTAAAATAAAACATAAACTCAAATAAATAAACCTAATATAAATAAACTAAACTAAATAAAAATAAAATAATCTTAAATAAAAATAAAAAATAAAATAAAAAATAAAAATAAAATAAATAAACCAAATAAACCTAAACCTATCAGTTTACTTAATTTTTTTTAAAAAAGAATCCTAAACCATAAACTAAAAAAAACCAAAAATAAATAAAATAAGAACATAAAATTTAAACCTAAAAATAATATATAATAACCTAAACCTAACCATAAAATACAAAATAAACATAAACCTAAAATATTATAAAAATAAAACTAAACTAAAAAATAAATCTAAAATACATAAACCTAAAAATAAACTAAAATAAATAAATAAACTAAATAAAAATAGAAATAAATCTAAATAAAATAAAAATAAAATAAATAAATAAACCTAAACTACTTGTTTACTTAATTTAAAATAAATAAATAAAATAAAAAACCCTAAACCAAACCTTAAACCCAATAACCCTAAACCCTTAACCAAAAAAAAATAAACCCTACTTTACTCATTAAAAAATAAAAACCTACAGACTAGACCCTAAACCCTAAACACTAAACTATAACTAAACCTAAACCTAAACCCTAACCTAAACCAAAAACCCACAAATACACAAACCCTAAAACTAAAATAAAATGCTAAAATAAAATAAAAATAAAAAAATAAATAAAAAATAAAACAAAAAAAAACTAAACCTAAACCTAAAAATAAAATAAAATAAAAATAAAAACTAAACTAAAATAAAATAAATGTAAACCTAAACTAGACAAAAAATTATATAAACCTAAAAAGAAAATATAATAAAATAAAACTAAATAAAAAAATAAGAAATAAAATAAAAACTAAATAAAAACCTAGACATAAAAAGTAAACCTGAAAAAATAACTACTAAACCCTAACCTAAAATAAAAATAAAATAAACAAAATAAGATAAACTTAAACCTAAACTAAAATAAACTAAACTGTAATAAATAAAACCTAAACCTAAATTTAAAATAAACTAAACCTAACACTAAACCTTAACTAAATAAAATAAAATTAACTAAAAATAAAAAAGAAAAGAAACTAAAAAAATAAAACCTAAAAATAAAAAACCTAAACCTAAAAAAATAAAATAAAACCTAAACCTAAACTAATAATATAATATAACTTAAACTTAAAAATAAAATAAAAATAAAACTAAACTAAAAAAAATAAACCTAAAAACTAAAATAAAAATAAACTAAAATGAAAAAGTCAATAAACTAAAATAAATAAACAAAATATAAATAAACTAAACTAAATAAAAACAAAAATATATCTAAATAAGAATAAAAATAAAATAAACTAAATAAACCTAAAACTACCTAATTTACTTTTTTTTAAAACCTAATATAAAATAAAACCTAAAATAAACCTAAAATAAAAAACCTAAAACCTAAACCTAAAAAAATAAAATAAAAACCTAAACCTAAACCTAATCCTAAAAAATATACTAAAATAAAAACCTAAATTAAAATAAATAAACAAAAATAAATATAAATAAAAATAAAGCTAATTAAAAATACAAAATAAAATAAACTAAAATTAATAAAATAATAAACCAAATAAACCTAAACCTACTAGTTTAGTTAATTTAAAACAAAATGAAAAATAAAAAAATAAATAAAGAAACACAAAATCTAACCCAAACCTACAATCCTAAACCCTAAACCCTAAAACACTAAACTCTATTAAAAAAACTAGAGACTTAAACCCTAAAACTTTACCCTAAACCTAAAACCTAAACCCTAAACCCTAAACCCTAAACCCTCCTAATCTAAAAAAAATGATAAACCCTAAACTCTAAAACCCAAAACCATAAACCCTAATCCTTAAACCTAAATAGAAAAAAATAAAATAAGCTAAAAACCTAAACTAAAACCTAAACCTAAACTTAAACCTAAACCTAAATAAAATAAAATAAAATAAACTATCTAAAATAAAATAAATAAACTTAAACTAAATAAAGAAATAAAATAAACCTTAAAATAAAAACTAAACATAAATTAAAAAGAAAATAAACCCAAGATAAAATAAATAAAAACTATATTAAAACCTAATCTAAAATAATAAAATAAACTAAGAATAAATAAAAATAAAAACCATAAATTTAAAAAAAAAACAAACCTAAAATAAAATAAAATAAACCTAATAAATAAAATAAAATAAACTAAAATAAAGACTAAACTAAAAAAAAATAAACCTAAACTAAACCTAAAAAAAAATAAAATATAAAAAAAAACTAATAATAAAAATAAAATAAACCTAAATGAAATAAAAGAAAAAATAAAATAAAATAAAATACCAAAAATAAACTAAAAAACTTATACAAAAATAAATAAAATACTAAACTAAATAAATAATATAAATAAAAATAAAAATAAACTCAAATAAATAAAAATAAAACTAAACTAACTTTAAATAAAAAAAAAAACTAAACCCTAAACTCTAACCCTAAACCTAAATGCTACCATGACCCTACCTAAACCTGACCTTAATCACAAACTGAGCCATGAGCCACAAACCCTACCTAAAAACTAAACAACTAAACCACAAACCCTAAATCTTAAACTAACCTAAACCCAAACCCTAAATAAATAAACCTTAAAACCCAACCTAAAAACCCTAAATCCAAACCCTAAATTCTAAACCCTAAAACCCTAATCCTAAACATAAAACCTAAATTAACCCTAAACCCTAAACGTTATAAGCATAAACCCTAAAACCCTAAACCCATAACCCAAAACCCTAAACCCTAACCCTAAACCCTAAACCCTAAACATAATCGTAAAGTAACTAAATATATTAAAAAGAAACTTAGACCCTAAAACTTAATAAACCTAAACCCCATGAATGGGCAGAACCTTGACGGTAGGAACATCACTGTCAACTAGGCTCAATCTAGATCTGGCGGTGGAGGTGAAGGCATAGGCGACGATTATCCAAGTGGTGGTGGGGGATCTAGAGATGCTGGTGGATATGGAGGTGGTGGTCAGACCAATGGTGGTTATTGAGGTAGGAGGAGCGACGAAGGTTACAGCCATGGTGGTGGATGAGCGAGAGATCAAGGATATGATGGTGGTTCCCACTACTTGAGAAGCCGGGGTGGTTCTGATGGGAACTAAAGAAACTAAAGAACGGTCGAACCCATCTACTGTGTATCGAACTATGTTTTTATAGAAGAGACGATTTTAGTTATCTAGGGTTTTTAATTTGCTCTATGCATGATAATTTTCATCTACATTGTCGCTTGTGTCTTAGAAAACTTCATGTGTTACTTGGTTGCTGAAATCAAAAATAAGAAATGTTGAATCTGAATATGTTTTTTTTTTAAAAAAAAAGGAAAACCAAAAACCCTAAACCCTAAACTAAAACTTGAACCCTAAACCTAAAACCTAAAGGCTAAATTCAAAACCCTAAACCCTGAAAACCCAAAATGCTAAACCTTAAACCCTAAACCCTAAACCCTAAAGCTAAAAAGCTAAATATTTACTAAATAAAATCTAAAAATAAAATAAATAAAAAAACTTAAACCAAAATAAAATAAAAAATAAAATAAATTAAAAACCTAAACTAAAACCTAAACCTAAACCTAAAAAGAAAATAAAATAAAAAATAAAATAAAACTAAAATATAATAAATAAAAACCTAAACTAAACTAAAAAATAAAAATAAAAACCTAAATAATAAAATTAATCTTAAATAAAAATAAAATAAACTTAAAAATAAAACCAAATAAAACCTAAACCTAAAAAAATAAACCTAAAATTTTAAAAAAACAAAACCCTAAATGAAAAAAAACATAATCCAAAAATAAAAATAAAATAAACTTAAACCTAAATTAAAATAAACTAAACTAAAATAAATAAAACCTAAACCTAAAATAAACTAAACCAAAACCTAAACCTACACTAAATAAAATAAAATAAACTAAAAATAAACCTAAACCTAAAATAAAATAAAACTAAACCTTAAAATAAAAAATAAAACCTAAACCTAAAAAATAAAATAGAAAAAAAACTAAACTAAAACTAAACCTAAACATAAAAAGTAAACTAAACAAATAACCTAAACTAAAATAAATAAACCTAAAATAAAAAATAATAAAATAAAATTGTACTAAATAAAATTAAAAAAATAAATAAATAAAAATAACTAAATAAGCCAAATAAAATTAAACTCGTTACTTCATTTTAAAAAATAAAACCTAAACCCCAACCTCCATAAATCTTAAAACTAAACCCTAAATAAACCTAAACCCAGGTTTTAACCCTAAACCCCCAAAAACCTAAAACCCCCAAACAAACCTAAACTCACTAACCACAAACCTAGCTAACCCTAAAACCCTAAACCCTAAACCCCCAACTTAACCTAATCCAAGCCACTCCTAAACCTAAACCCAAATGGTAAACCCTAAACCCTAAACCCAACCCAAATCAACCTAACCTAAACCCTAAACCTAAACCCTAAACCTAAACCTAAGAAACTAAATAAATAAAAAGATAAACAAACCACGAAACCTAACAAACCTAACTAAACATAAACTAAACCCTAAAATGGAGAATCTTGATGGCGAACATCCGTCAACTAGACTCATGAGATCAGTGTTGGAGGCGAAGGTGAGGCGGCGGTTATCCACGGTGGGGATCTAGAGGTGGTGATATGGAGGCGAGGTTATCGAGATGGTGGTGGTTGATGGGCAGGAAACTAAGAATGATCTCGATCACTTCTTATGGGCTGTGTCATTATGGTAGAGACAGCTTTAGTTATCTAGGGTTTATGATTTGCTCTATGCATGCTCATTTTTGATCTATGTCATCACTTCTTGAAAACTTGATTACTTAGTTGGTGAAATCAAAAGAAGAAATGTTGAATACATTTGATCTCTATTAAAAAAAACCTCAAACCTAAAAACTAAAATCTAAATCCTAAACATTAAACCAAAATCATAAACCCTAAACACTAAACCCTAAACCATAAAATAATAAACCCTAAACCTAAACCTAAACCCAAACCTAACCCTACCCACCTAAACTGACAACCCTGACCACAAACTAAACTCTATTTTAAACTAAACCCTACCCTAAACCTCCATGAACCCACAAACTGACCTAAACCCCTGAAACATGAGCCATGGCCTGGCACAGGCTAGACCCTGAGCCTGAGCATGGGCCAGGCTGAGCCCTAGGCTGAGCCTGAGCCCAGCTGAGGGCTGGGCAGCCCTGAGCTGGCACAGGCCTGAGGGGGGCTGGGCCCAGAGGCTGGGCCTGAGGCCCTGGGCCCTGGGCCAGCCCGGCCTGAGCCTGAGCTGAGCCAGGCTGGGCTGAGCTGAGCTAGGCTAGGCCCTGGGCCCTGGGCCAGGCAAGGCTGCTTGGCCCCAGAGGCCTGGGCTGAGCCCTGGGCCTGAGCCTGGGCTGAGCCCTGGGGCTGAGCCTGACCCAGGCTGAGCCTGGGCCCTGAGCTGAGCTGAGCTGAGCTGAGCTGAGCCTGGGCCTGAGCCTGGGCAGGCTGGGCCTGAGCCCTAGCCCTGGGGCTGCTGAGCCCTGGGCTGGGCTGACTGGGCCTGAGCTGGGCTAGGCAGATCCTGAGCTGGGCTAGGCCTGAGCTGGGCTGAGGCTGGGCTGCTGGCTGGCTGAGCCTGAGCCTGAGTTATGATCGGCAGGAGGCCTGGGCTGGGCCCCAGGCCTGAAACTGAGCCTATGGGCCTGGGCCCTGAGCCACTGAGCCTGGGCTGAGCCTGAAGCCTGAAACCAGGCCTGAGCCTAAACTCTAATCCTAAACCTAAACTAAACCTAAACCCTAAACTAAACTAAACCTAAACCCTAAATTGAAACCCAATAACATAAAAAAATTAATAGCTGAGCCCTCATCCTCATGCTCTAGAAATTTCCCTTTCCCTCTCTCATTTTTCAGCTTTCTAGCCACTGCTTTCTGGCTATTTTATGCGATTCTCACTGGATTCCTTCTTGAATCAAAGGCCACTAGCCTATTTCATGTTTTCATTAGACTGACTCTGCGGCTTGGCATCTTCCCCAATGATTCCTTACAGAAAATTGAAGGATCCTATGGATCCTGCTAGGGCATCAACTAACTTGGCTTTGATTGCATTGATATCATTCAAAGACATTCCAGTTTGGATTTGTTTCCCCAATATGCGAATTCATTTTGTTAAACATTAAATCATTTTTGTTGTGGGTGCTTTATTTGATCAACTATTGCAAATTGATCACGAAATTACTATGAAATCTCATCCTTCAGGGACTAGAATCCTTGTTGAATTTGACATTACCAAGAAACACCCCAAAGAAATCTAGTTGGGATCTAAAAATTATAGTTATATGCAAAGAATTAAATTTGAAAAATTCCCTATCTTTTGTGTTCAATGTAAAATCCATGGGCATGATAATTCTGATTATTTCATTCTTCATCCTCACCTAAAAAAGAAAATCCCTGTTAAAGAAACTTTTATTTCTAACCATAATACAATCACTGTTAAATATCAAAAAGCTACTTCGAAAAAAAGGAATTTTTGAATGTTCCTAATAAGGCTATTTTACCTCTTGCTTCTTCTGTGTAATTGAAGGCTTATAATGTGAATAATAATAGTTTTCTAAACTTTTGGATGATGATAATGTGTCCTCCGATTCAATCCCTGCATCCTTTCCAACTTTGATTGATGAAAATGAAGCTTTGATTGAGAATATAAATGAGGATATTAATGTTATGCAACATTCAAATTCAATGGAGAATATGGCTTTAATACCACTTGATAATAAAGTTGAAAAAATTGTTTCTATTTTTCAGATTCATGATGATTTAAATTCTCATAAAGATTTGGCTTTGTCTAATAAATTGGGTCATGAAAAAGAAGGGCTTGGTTTTCACACTTGCCTCTTAATAAATCTATTTCTGCTCCCTCTCTAGCTTTTCTTGATGTTCATTTGGCTTTAATAAATTCTAATGTCTTAGAAGAAGGTGAACTCATTTCTAATCTAGAGATTTCTCCTAAATCTATGACTAATGTTGCTAATTTTTTCTCAGATGATGATTATATGGGAAAATAAAATGGTTTCCAAACTTATCATGCTATAAAGAGAAAAAATGTTAAAAATTTCCCTACCAAATTGCCAAGTAACACTAGATCAGCAACGACATCCCTCTCCTCTATTAATTAACCTTTTCTTAACCCCTTTTTATTTTTATATGTTTAATTTTATTGTTTGGAATGTTAGAGGGATCGATAACCTGTATATTTGTAACCATATTAGAAATCTTTGTCATATACATAATATTTCTTTATTTATTTTTTCTGGAGCTTCTTATTCATGATAACAAAACTAACCATGTTGCTAGAATGATCGCCAAATTTTTTCTAATGTTAGTAATAAGATTTGGTATTTTTGGAATAACTTTGTAGAGGTTTCTATTCTTGATGATTTTGATCAAGTTGTCAATGCTCAAATCTCTTATGGTGATTATTGTATTTTGGGCTTAGATCCAGTAGAAATTTTCTTTGGGATAATTTGAGAAATTTTGCTACCTCTATCAATAAACCTTGGTTTGTTGGTTATGATTTCAACACTATTTTATTCACTTCAGAATGAAGTGGTGGTTGCTCCCCTAATAATCATTACGTGAAAGAATTTTCTATTATGATCCTTGATTATAATTTAATTGATATTGGTTTTAAAGGTTCTAATTATACTTGGCAAAACTCTAGACTTTGACAAAGGTTGGATCAGATTCCTTTTAATACTCATTGGATTACTCTATGGCATATTACTTATGTCGATCATTTAAGCTAAACCTTGTTTGATCATGCTCCTCTTTTAGTTTCTATTAAAAATGATTCTAATAGATTAAATAATTTCTCTCCTTTTAAATTTCAGAACATGTGGATTCAACATATTAATTTTTTTAATGTTGTGGCAAACAATTGGAAAGCTCCTTTACATCCTGATAATTCAATTATGGGGATGAGTAGACTTTGGTTTAAGCTTAAAAGACTTAAGCAGAATCTTGGTTGGTGGAACAAGCATTATTTTAAAAACCATTTTGCTAATACCAAAGATATGAAAAAATGGTTTGTGATCTTGAGGTCTCTATTATGTCTGATCCTTCTAAGATTAAGGACTTGACTGAGGCAAAAGATAATCTTGTTAATTTTCAAAATATGGAAGAGACTTATTAGCATCAAAAAGCTACTAGTAAACATATTGCGGATGGTGACAGGAATACTAGGTATTTCCATGCTTTAGTTAATAAAAAGAGAGTGTTAAATAATATTCATAAAATTAAAGATGATAATAATAAGGATTATGGAGAATAATGATATTAAGGATTCAGTTATTAATTACTTTAGAAATATGTTTAATAAGTGTTGCTCTTATGAAGCTATTTCTAAATCACACTTGATTCCTTCTATTATTACCAATGAATACAATGATTTGCTTACTATTATGCCTAATGAAGATGAAATTTTAAAGTTCTTAATAGCATGAACATAGACTCAATTGCTGGTCTAGAGGGTTTCACTATTCAATTTTTTCAAAATTGTTGGTTTATTATTAAAAATAATTTGATTAAGGCTATGGTAGATTTTTTTAATGGTAATATTTTTCCTAGATATTTTTCTAGCACTTTTATTATTCTCATACCTAATAAAGATAATCTAGGCTATTGGAGGGATTTTAGATCTATTAGTCTTTGCACCTTCTTCAATAAGCTAATTTCTAGAATTCTTGCCAACAGGCTTAGTCCTTTACTTCATAAGATCATCTCTCTCAACCAAACAAGTTTTGTTAAAGGTAGATCTATTTTTGATAACATTTTACTAGCCTAAGAATTAATTAATGACTTAGATGCTAAGACTAGAGGTGGAAACATTCTTTTCAAATTAGATATTACCAAAGCTTTTGATAATATCTCTTGGGATTTCATTTTCCATATTCTAAATTTATTTGTGTTTTTTTGATAAATTTACTTTTCTTATTAAAAATGGTATTAATAATGCATGGTTTTCTATTTTGCTTAATGGGGAAGGTATGGGCTTCTTTCCTTCTTCCCATGCTTAAGAAAAGGGGATCTTTATCTCATGTTTAATTTATTATTGTTGTTGAGTACTTATCTAGGAGCATCAATGAGTTATTTTTAAACAATCCTAGTATGTACTAAACTCTTGGTGATCTTCCTATTTCCCACTTAAGCTTTGTTGATGATTTCATTATTTTTGCAATGCTTCTATTCAACATATCAAGAACCTCAAGATATTTTAAATAAATTTGGTAGAGAAATCTTTCTATCAATGATAACAAAAGCTATTTTATAATTCTTCTAGTATCTCTAATAATAAAATCAATCAAATCTGACAAATCACTAATTTTAAACATCAACACTTACCTCTTAGGTACTTGGGTTCTCCTCTATTTAAAGGTCCAAAATGATCCCATCATTTTTATGAAATAATTCAAAAAAATTTAAATAAAATTTTTTTTTGGGAATTCCATTTACTTTCCTTTGGTTGCAGGCTCACTATTCTTAAAAGCACTCTCAATTCTATGCCTCTTTATTTGATTCAAACTAGTGTTCCCACTAATTCTACTCATATCAGAATTGATTGCTTGCTTAATAAATTTTTTTGGGGATCCAATAATTCTATTAAAAGAATGCATTGGACATCCTAGCATAAATGTTGTGGTCCTTTGGGTGAAGGTGGTCTTCGTTGCAAACTTATTCGTGAAGTTATGACTATCTTCTCTCATATTCTTTGTTGAAATTTTAGAAAGAATAATAGCCTTTGGGATAATTTTATGATGGAAAAATATTACCAATGTAAACACCCTCTTATCTGTTCTTATAAAGTTAGTGACTCTCCGGGCTTTGCTCCATTAAATGGGTTGTTGAATCCTTAATATCTTGGGTATTCATTGAGTTCTTCTTTCTTTTAGCAAGACAATTGGATTGGAAATGACTCTATTGACTCCCTTTTATCTACTCACTCTCGCTATCAAAGTTAACTCTTTTTGGCTTAATAATAATTGGAATGAAAACAAACTTGAGAACTACATTCCTATTTCTATTTTTGACAAGTTTTGCAACATCGCTATCTTTTCTAATAAACCTGATCAAATTCTTTTCAAGCTCTCTTACAATGGTGATTTCGTTCTTAGAGAGGTTTGGAATTTATTAGAAATAAACAAAACACCTCTAATGTTTTCATTAAACATGGAACAATATCATTTCCATTTCTAATTATGTTTTAGCTTGGAAGATTTTGAATAACTTCATTCCTGTAAATTCCATGCTTTGGCTTACAGGGTTTTATTTGCATTCCAAGTGCTATTGTTGCTTTTATATTGAAATGTTAATCATGTTTTTGTCAATGGTGCTATTATTTCTAAACTTTGGATATGGTATGATGATTTATTTAACACTAACTATTTTCATTGCTCTCTTTCATTATATCAACTTCTTGAAGTTTGCTTCCATAAAATTGTGAAAGGTCATATGAAAGTTTTAGTTGCTATTACCCTTATTTGGTTCATTTGGATGGATAGAAATGATGCTAAATATCAAGGCATCCCTATGAACCATAAAAGGATCCTTACTAGAACTAAAGAAAAAATTCATGCTTTGTTTAATGGAAATTTAATTAGTAATCTTCATTTTAGAGGTTATAAATTTGTGGCTAGAAATTTGAGTATCACTTTGCATGATGAACCTTCCTACAAGAGTATTAGGATTATACATTGGATTACGCCTAAAAAATTTTTATTAAGATCAATACTAATGATTTCGTTTCCCCAAACAAATATGGTTATGGTGGAATTCTTAGGGATTCTAAAAGTACTATCATTTGTGCTTTTGCCTACCCCCTCAAAGCTTGTTCTATTATTTATGCTAAGCTCATGAATGTTAATAAAGCTATTGATATTTATTTATGCAAAGCCTCTTTAATATTTGGATTGAAGTTGATGCTCTTTTTACTTGATATGTTCAATACTAAAATGGAGAATGTTGGCTTATTTTATCTTCTTAATCACAGTAAAAAGCTTCTTTCTCAAGTTTGCTACAAAATTTATCACATTCTTTGTGAAGGTAATCCTTATGCTAATTTTTTGGCTAGTTTGGGAACTAAATTAAATGAGTTCACTTTATTTGATAACCATAACTTACTTAAGCATCTGCATGGTCTGGTCAATTTGGATAACACTAGACTGCCTTACCTCAAATTTTAACTTTTGGCTATTTTGTTGATCATATTGCTATGGTGGTTTTATTTAGTCTATTTTTTTGGTTATTTTTTTGTGCTTCCCTCACCAGGAAGTGGTTTTTACTATTTTTCTTTAGGGTCCTAGTCAATCTCACTTTATATGAAAGCTATCTTGTTATTTTTAGTTTATTTCTAAACTTAAACCCCCTTCCTCTTTACCCCATTGTATGCTTGACTGACCCTTATTTGGGATGTAGTGGTGCTATTTTAATTGGTTTTCCATCTTAGAGACTAGTGGTTTTCTTTCTATGGCCCATGCTATGCTTCTTTTGTCACACAGCTAGTGATGTTTTGGGTCTGTGGTTTTGCCTGATTTTGGCCTACCCCTTATACTAATTGATGTTGGGTTTGCCTCTAATTTTTGCTGGCTGTAACCTTATTTGAATTGAATTTTTGATTACTATGGTTGGTTCTACTAGATGCTACTATTTGCTTCTTCCATCTGCCTGATTATTTTGGGTGGCCATTTTTTCATGGCTGTTGTTGGTCTCTTCTAGTTTGGCTTGGCTTTTGGTGGTTGCTTCTTCTTCCCGGTTTCTCTTAGGGGCTTCTGCTAGTTGGTTTTTCCCTCTACCTTATGGATTGAAGGTAGCTTTTTTCTAGTTGATGCTTCCTATTTTTTATTTTATGGTGAGCCTTCTATAGGGTTTGGAAATGGCTTTGTTTGCCTCTAGCCTTATTCCTTTCCTCGCTGATTTGCTGCTTGTGGTTGGGTGGTTCTCCTTGGCCTTTTCTACCTTGGTTTTTTGTCTAGCTGAGTGATTATCAATTTTGTTTCTTGATTTCTTTTTTAGATCTCTAGGTGGGTTGTGGCTATGCTGTTGTTCTTTCCCTCTATTTTGGGCTCTATATTGGGTTAACCTCTTATTTTGCTGGTTGCTCCCTTTACTTAATTGGAACTTCTATTGTGGTTGGTTGTTGGGTGGCAACTATTGGTCTCTTCAGGATTTGCTTAGCTTTGGTTTTTTTTTCAATTATTTTTGGTTTTTTCCTTGGTTTGGGTTGGTGTTTTCTTTTTGATGGTTGTTTTCTATCTTGATTGGCATGAGGACAACTACTTTGTGGTTCTTTTTCTTCCGCACTGGTTTCTATTTACTGAGGAGATGATTGTGGCTCATTTTGTCTATGCCTACTAGTTTGTTGATAGCTCCCCAACTAGATTGGTCTTATGTTTGAGTTGGGTCTCTCTGGTGTCTTAGGAATGGATGTTGTCTTGCCTTGATGCTTATGCCTTAGCTTGGTGTCTTGGGATTTAGGTTGGCTGTTGGTATTGAATCCCTCTAGTTTATTTTGCTCTCCTTATTTCCTGATATTTGCCTCTTAGTCAGTGGTGCTGGATTTCCTATTTTTCCTGTTGCCTTGATGGTGGTTTTGATGGTAATTTTTGGATGTCATCTCGGTCTCCCTATGGCTTTCCTCTCTCAGTTGTTGCTTATCTTCTACTATTTTTCTATTTGGGTAAAGGTTTTTCTCTTGGATTTGGATTGCTAGAGTTGTGAGATAGTCCGGTTGTTGTTATGCCTTTGGGAGTATTGCCGTGTTGTTACCCCTATTCATGTTGATTTTTTGTTTTCTTCCTTTGGTGGTGGCTTTGGTGGAGTGACTTGGTTTTTTTAGCTTGGTCACTAAACTTGCTATAACTTGGTTGATGGCTTTATGTGATTTGTCTATTGTGGGTTTTGTTGGGTGGGTCGCTCACCGGCTACTTTCTCTGTTGTTTGGTGACTTAGATCACTATGGACTATTTTTCCTTGGATGGTTTGCTTATATTAGGTCGCTATGATGGCCTTGATGTTTCTTCATATCTTCTCTGGTTGGTAGCATTACATATGGTTATAACCCTTCTGGATGTTTGGATGCTCATATGTATTGCCACTTGAGATGATCTTATTTGAGCCTGAGCCATCTCTTTCTAAGCTCTTTCAAAATTGTTTACTTTATCCTTTTCCCTTGAGCTATGATTATTTCATTTGTAGTGTTTTGCAGAATTATTTTACAAGTTGGAACTTTATAGATGGAATGAGCTTTACTCAGTCAACTCAAGTGTTGTTGCTGTGGATCTTGCTTATCTTGCTTTCTGAAAGGGATCAAGAGCTACTACTGACTAGTCCTTTTACTGCTTTCATGAGATGTACTAGTCTTATTATGTCTTTTTCTCATATGCTTTTAGCTATTGAATTTGTTTTTGTTTTTCTTTTGTTCTCTTTTCTTTTTCTATTGTACTTAGATGGGAGTTTAGCTCTTTAGGTTACTTATAGCTAAGAGAGCAGTGGAACTTTGAGCTTTACCCCTATTAAGGACATTGTAACTTTTCCTTTTATGGTAATAAAATTTTAACTTTTCCCAAAAGAAAACCTAAACCCTAAACCCTAAACCCTAAACCCTAAAACCTAGAACCCTAAACCCTAAACCCTAAACTAACCCTAAACCCTAAATACTATAACGTAAAACCTAAACCCTAAAAATCTAAAAACCTAAACCTAAACTTAATACAACAACAACATTAACAACAATAACAACAAGCATTAATCCAACTAAGTGGGGTCGGCTACATGAGTCCTTTGTCTCCATTGTGTCCTATTATGTGTCAAATTCTCATTTAGTTCAAGTATACTAAAGTCATTTTTTATACATCTTAACCAAGTCTTTTAGGTCTACTTCTACCTTTCTTAACATAAGGCAAATCTAATGCATCTACTCTCCTAACCGTGTCATCGGACGACTGACGCTTTATGTGACCAAACCATCTAAGGCGACTCTTTCTAATCTTATCTGCCACTGGAGCTACTCTAACTTTTCTAACATACTCATTTTGCATTTTATCTCTAAGAGTAAAGCCACTCATCCACCTAAGCATCCTCATCTCTGTAACACTTAACTTAGTCTTATGCTTCTCTTTTATTTGCCAACATTCTACACCATAAGTCATTGCAGGTCTTACCACCATCTTATAAATTTTCCCTTAAGTTTAAGTTGACCTTTTCTATCACACAATAGGCCAGATGCATTCCTCCACTTCAACCATCCAACTTGAATTCTACTAATAACATCTCATCTATTTCACCATCATTTTGAACAATAGAGCCTAAATATCTATTAATGACTTGTTCACCTAATGTCACAACACTACCACAAGAACTTCTACAACTAAAATTACACTCCATATATTCAATTTTAGATCTACTTAAACAAAAACCTTTAGTCTCAAAAGTTGGCCTCCATAATTCAAGTATCTCTTGGACTCTCTCTCTGGTCTTATCAACAGGAAGAATGTCATCAGCAAAAAGCATACACCAAGGTTCACCTTCCTATAAATGCCTAATAAGAACATCCATAACTAAAGTAAAAAAGATAGTGGCTTAAAGCTGATCCTTGATGTAATCCACCTAAAATAGGAAAATATTTTGTCAATCCTCCTTATGTTTGGACACAATGCTCTAGTATACATATCCTTAATGACTTGAATATAACCAATATTAACTCCTTTCTATTCTAGAACTCTCCAAAGAACATCTCTTGAAACTTTATCATAAGCTTTCTAAATAAATATCATATGTAGATCCTCCTTACTTTCTATGCTTCTCCATCAAACCTCTTAACAAATGTATAACATCCATTGTAGATCTACTAGCATGAAACCAAACCGACAGAAACTTTTGTATCACATCGTAACCTATGCTCAATTACTCTCTCCCATAATTTTAATGTCTAACACATTAACTTAATTCCTCTAATTTGCACACTCTTGTGCATCACCTTTATTATTAAATATTGGAACCAATAAACTCTTTCTCCACTCATCTGGCATCTTTTTAGTCTTTAGAATAACATTATAAAGATTTGTATGCCAAGAAATTCTTTGATCTTCTAAACATTTCCACACTTCTATTGGAATATTATCGGTCCTACTGTTTTCCACATTTCATTTTCTTTAAAGCTTCTCTAACTTCAGATTTACTAATATGATGATAAAAATGAAATTCTCTATTTTTGTTTAGGGTATTAAGGTTGATAAAATCAATCATACTTTTAGACCTTTCGTTGAAAAGTTTATCAAAATACCTCATCCACCTATTTTCAATATCCTTTTCTAAGAAAAGTACTTTATTATTTTCATCCTTAATACACCTCATTTGAACTATGTCTTTACTTCTCCTAGCTCTTTGGTTGGCAAACTTATACATACATCTTTCACCTTCTTTGGTATCTAATCTATTGTATAAATCACTAAAAGCAAAATTATTTGCATCATATATTGCTTTCTTAGAATCTCTATAGGCCACTTTATATCTTTCCCAATTCTCTAAGTTTTTACATCCAAACTAAGTTTTATAACAATGCTTCTTATTTCTTATCTTTTCTTGCACACTCTGACTCCAATACTAACTATTCTTATTAAAAGAAGTTTTTCCTTTTGATTCTCCAAGCAACTTTAGCAACTTGCTTAATTTCATTTTGCTATTTTTCTCACATAACATTATGGGTTCTTTATGAACACCCAAATTCTAATCTCTTGTAAAAAATATTTTATTTGTGTTCTTTAAAATCTAATCTTAGTATAATAATTTGATTTATTTTTCCCCTTACAACCTTTCATCATAAAATCTAAAACTAACAATCGATGTTGAGTACTTAAAATTTCACTTGGAATGACCTTACAATCTTTACAATCTAAACGATCTATTTTTCTTATCAGAAAATAATCAATCTGTGTTTTACTAGATCCAATTTTATAAGTAATAAAATGTTTTATAAAACCTAAACTTAATAAAACCTAAAAGTAAAATAAATAAATAAACCTAATCCTAAAAAAATTTTAAAAATAAAATAAAATAAAATAAAAACATAAACTAAAACTAAAACTAAACCTAAACCTAAAAGTAAAATAAAACAAAAAATGAAAAACTAAACTAAAATAAAATAAATAAAAACCTAAACAAAACTAAAAAGAAATTAAAGTTAAAAATAAAAACCTTAATAAAATAAAAACTAAACCTAAAATAAAAATAAAAGAAACCTAAAATAAAATAAAATAAAAATTAAATAAAAACCTAAACCTAAAAAATAAACCTTAAAATAAAACTTAAAAATAAATAAGAAATAAAACATAAACCCTAAACTAAAAAAAAACTTAAACTTAAAATAAAAATAAAAATAACAAAATAAAATAAACCTAAACTAAAATAAATAAAACCTAAAATAAACTAAACCTAAACCTAGACCTAAACTAAATAAAATAAAATAAACTAAAGATAATCCTAAACCTAAACTGAAAAATAAAACCTAAACATAAACCTAAAATAAAGACCTAAAATCTAAACCTAAAAAATATAATAAACACCAAAACCTAAACTTACAAATAAAAAATAAAACCTAAACAAAAAATAAATAAATAAAAATAAAAATAAACTAAAAAATAAACCTAAACCTAAACCTAAACTGAAAAAATTAACTAAAATAAAAAACCTGAACTAAAAAAAATAAACTAAAATAAAAAAGCTAAACTAAATAAAGATAAAAATAAACCTAAATAAAAATAAAAAATAAAATAAATAAAATAAATAAAATTAAAATAAATAAACCTAAACAGTTTGCTTAATTGTTTTTTAAAACCCTAAACCATCCTATCCATCTTAAATCCTAATCCTAAGCTACCTCAACCCTAAACCTAATGACCTCTAACCCCAGACCCTAGGCCCTACCTAAACCACACCTTCCAAAACACCTAACCTGAGCCTAAATCCTTACTGAGCCCTAACTCCACATCTAAACCCTGAGCCACTGAGCCCAAACCACACCCTCTGACCAACAACCCTCAAACCTAAACCACTAAACTCCCTAAACCCTAAACCTAAACCCACAAAACCTAAACCACTAACACCTCAAAACCCTAAACCAAACCACGACCTAAACCTAAAAGCCTAAACCATAATCCCTAAACCTTAAATCCTAAACCCTAACCTTAAACCCTAATCCTAAAGTAGCTAAATAAATTAATAAAATAAACTTAAATCCTAAAACTTAATAAACATAAACCCTAAGAATAGGCAGAACCTTGATGATAAGAAACATCACCATTAACCAGGCTCAGTCAAGATTTGGCAGTGGACGTGAAGGCGGAGGCGGCAGTTATCACATTGGTGGTGGGGGATATGGAGATGATGGTAGATATAGAGGTGGTGGTCGGAGTAGTGGTGGTTGTGGAGGTAGGAGGAGCGACGGAGGTTACAACTATGGTGGTGGTGGAGGGATATGATGGTGGATCCCTCTACTTGAGGAGCCAGGGTGGTTCAAATGGGAACTGGAGAAACTGAAGAATGGCTGATCCAATCTGCTGGTTATGGAACTGTCTTTATAGTAGAGACGGTTCTAATTATCTGCCTATGCATGCTCATTTTTTAAATATGTCATCGCTTGTGCCTTAGAAAAATTGGTGTCTTACTTGGTTGAATTCAAAAAGAAGAAATGTTTAATCTGAGTTTATTCTTTATTAAAAAAAAAATAAAACCCTAAAAATGAAAACAACCCTGACACAAAACCTAAACCCTAAATAATAAACCTTAAACCCTAAAAGCCTTAAACCTTAAACCCTAAACCCTAAACCTTAAACCCTAAACCCTAAACCTTAAACCATAAACTCTAAACCCTAAACCCTTAACTAACTCTAAACTCTAAACCCTAAACCTTAAACCATAAAATGATACAAACCTAAACCTAAACTAAATAAAACCTAAAAATAAAATAAATAAAAAAACATAAACCAAAATAAAATAAAATAAAAACCTAAGCTAAAATAAAAACCTAAACCTAAACCTAAACATAAACTTAAAATTAAAATAAAATTAAAAATGAAAACTAGACTAAACAAAAATAAATAAAAACCTATACTAAACTAAAAAATAAAATACCTAAATTAACTAAAAACTAAACCTAAAATAAAAAGAAAATAAACTTAAAATAAAATAAAATAAAAACTAAATAAAACCTTAACCTCAAAATAAACCTAAAATGAAACCTAAAATATAAAATAATTAGACCTAAACCCTAAATAAAAAAACCAAAACCTAAAATAAAAAAAAAGAATAAACCTAAGCTAAACTAAAATAAACTAAACTAAAATAAATAAACCTAAACCTAAACCTAAACCTACCTAAAACCTAAATAAAATAAAATAGACAAAATAAACCTAAACATAAACTAAAAAATAAAACTAAAATAAACTTAAATTAAAACACGAGCTAAAACAAAAAATAAAAAAAAATCCTAAACCTAAACCTAAAAAAATAAAATAAAATAAAACTAAACTAAATAAAATAAACCTAAACCTAACTTAAAATAAACTAAAATAAATAAACCTAAAATAAAATAAACTAAACTAAAAATAAAATAAAATAAATAATAAAATTAAAATAAACTAAAATAAATATAAATAAACTAAATAAAAACCCATAATTTTGTTTTAAATAAAACCTAAACCTCCACCCTAAACCACAAAAACCCTAGGCCACACCACTAAACCACTGAGCCACTGATCCTGACCCTAGGCCCTAAAAGGCCTTCTATACCCCCAGGCCTGAGCCTAAACTGAGCCCTAAATCTAAATACCCTAAAACCACAAACCACTGAGCCTTAAACCCTACCAACACCACTGAGCCCAAACAAACCTGAGCTAAATAAAACCTAAAAGATAATAAATAAAAGCTGAAACTGCATAAAAAAATAAAATAAATAAAATCTTAAACTAAACCTAAACCTAAACCTAAAATAAAATGGATTAAAAAATAAACAAACTAAAATAAATAAATAAAACCTAAACTAAATTAAAAATAAACCAGGATAAAAACTTAAATACATAAATACTAATCATAAAATAAAATAAAAACTAAAATAAAATAAAATAAAATAAATAAATGCTTAAACCTAAGATATAAACCAAAATAATAATAAAACTGACCCTAGACCCTGACCTGGCCCTTACCCTAAACCCTAACCTGACCTAACTGAGCCACTAAACCCTAAACCCTAAACCTACTACACCACCTAAATCCTCCACTAAACCCTAAACTCTAAACCTTAAACCTAAACCTACCAAAAACCTAAAATAAAATAAATAAATAAAAAATCTAAATAAAATAATAAAATAAAATAAAATCTAGACTAAACCTAAACTAAACACTTTTAAAATATAAAATAATTAAATAAACTAAAATAAAATAAATAAAACTAGACTAAAAGAAAATAATAAACAAAATAAACATAAAAAATAAAACCTAAATAACATAAAACTAAATAAAACCTAAACCATATAACATAAAAAATAAAATAAAAAAAACAAAACCAAAATCTAACCTAAAACCTAAATCTAAAATAAAAAAAATAAAATAACCTAACCCTAAACTATAATAAACTAAACTAAAATATGTAAAACCTAAACCTAAAATAAACTAAACCTAAAGCTAAATCTAAACTAAATATAATAAATTTAACAAAAAATAAACTTAAACCTAAACTAAAAAATAAAACCTAAAAATAAACCTAAGAAAAAACCTAAACCAAAACTGAACCTTAAAAATAAAATATATATTCTAAACCTAAAAAATAAAATAAAAATGAAACTCAACAAAAAATAGACCTAAAACTTAAAATAAAGTAAAATAAAAAACCTAAACTAAAAATAATAAACCTAAAATAAATAAACTAAACTAAATAAAAATTAAAAAAACCTAAATAAGAAAATAAAATTAAATAAATTGAAGGAAATAAAAATAAACTAAATAAACCAAAAGCTACTTGGGTTACTTAATTAAAACCTTAAACCCTAAATCCTAAACCCTAAACCTAAACCCCAAAAAACCCTAACCATAAACCCTAAACCCTAAACCCTAAAACCTAAACCCTAAACCCTAATATCGTACCCCACCCTAGCTCACAAACCCACCCTCAAACTAAACCTTAAACCTTAAACCAAAACTACAATTCCCAAACTCTAAACCAACCTAAAAAACCACAATTAACCCTAAACCCTAAACCATAAGAATGGACAAAACCTTGAAGGCAAGAACAATACCATTCCAGGCAGATCATGGTGGTGTATGAGTCGGTCGATTATCATAGTAGTGGTGGAGGATCTAGAGGTGCTGGTGCATATGGAGGTGGTGGTCGGAGCAGGGTGGTTATGGAGGAGGGAGGAGCGATGGAGGTTATAGCCGTGGTGGTGGCGGAGGGATAGATCGAGGATATGATGGCGGATCCCGCTACTCGAGAGGTGGGGGTAGTTCTGATTGGAACTAGAGAAATTGAAGAACGGTCGATCCAATCTGCTACTTATAGAAATATATTTTTACAGTAAATATGGTTCTACTTATCTAGGGTTTTTGATTTGCTCTATGGGTGCTCATTTTTTATCTATGTCGTCGCTTGTGTCTTAGAAAACTTAGGGTGCTACTTGGTTGATGAAATCAAAAAGAAGAAAAATTGAATCTAAAATTATTCTATGTAAAGAAAAAAATCTTAAACTCTAAACCCTAAATCATAAACCTTAAACCCTAAAATAAAAAACACAAACCCCTAAACCTAAACCATCTCACAAACCTAAATCCTAAAACCCTAACTTTAAACCCTAAAACCCTAAACCCTAAACCCTAACCCCTAAACCCCAAACCCTAAATTGAAACCCTAAACCCAAAACTAACCCTAAATCTTAAACTAATCCTAAACCCTAAACCTTGAATCAAGATGTCATTAGGAGTAGATCTAAAGAATGACCTAATCCTAGCATAGTTATGGTAGTTAAAGAGTATGTCTTCAAGAGACTTTACCTTAACTATTAGAGATTTAAATACCCTAAACCCTAACCCTAAATCTTATTATAATACTATATATTATAGTATAATGTAGCCCCATATATTTGAGCATGTAGTGATGTTTTGAAATGTTTTAGTATATTATGGTATTGTGCCCTATAGTCTATATTAATATAAATAATAAAAATATTGATTTAATAAATCAGATAATGAAATTTGTTAAATTTGAAGTGGGAATTAGGTTGTAGTACCAAAGGTGTGCTACACCACTTGTAGTCTAAAAAGTAGGATTTTATGTTCAAAATAAATATTATATGTTATAGCATAGTATAGCATCATATATCATAATATATTATTCTATGCATTTTAAATTCTTTTAGTATTTTGCAATCATGATTATCATGCAGTCGAGCCTACACTAGCATTATTTTTAATAATGTTGATTTAGACTTTAAAATGATAGATTTTGGCCAAATTCATAATAGGTAGAGAATGACATCATAATATATTATTTCAATTTAAAATATGTAAGTGATACGACTAAAATATATAGTTTTTTATTTTTTGACTACTTTTATGATTTTTTTATCTTAAGCAATCCCTTGTGATGTCATATGCAAAATAGTATAATATAATATGTTATAGTGTATTATAATATAGGATGCCATAACATAGTGTAGCATCATGCATTATAGCATAATATTGTGTATTACTACTTGTTGTTTAGCATATTTTAGTTTGTTATAGTATGATGTAGTTGAGTTTGTACTGGTATAATTTATAAAAATACTGATTTATAGGCTGAGATGATGGGATTTGGCCAAATTTAAGGTAAGCTTTAGGGAACATCATTAGGAGTGTGCTATGGTGTGTCATTGAATAAAAAGAATGAAATTTTGCACCAAAAATAAATTTTCATTTTTCAACCAAATTTGATAAATTTTTTGCTTCAAGTGATTAATTTTGAGGTGTAATGTAAGATAATATATTATATGAAAGCATATTACAATATAATGAAAATAACAATATAACTTCACATATATATGAATGATGTGGTGTGTTACTAAATATTATTATATATTTTAGCATGTTTTACTTTTGTTATAATATGTTGGGTCAAAACTCACAAAAATGTTAATTTGAAGGTTGAGATGGAAGAATTTGGCCAAATTCACACACACCAAGAAGCAACTCAAAAATTATGCTATTTTGTACCATTTCAAATAGGAAATAAGAATTTTACATCCAAAATGAACATTATTCATATTTTGAGAAAATTTTTTTATTTGTTTCTTTTAAGTGATTCTAATGAGGTGTAATGTTAGACAATATATCATATTATAGCATATTATAATATAACATCATATATTATAATATAATATAGTGTGTTAATTAATACCATAATTTGTTTAGCATGATATTCTATAGTTAGTTTGTGTTGGCACCATCTAAATCATAAAATATGATTACAATGTTAAGATGATGTAATTTGAATGAATACATTATAAGGCTTTGGTTGAAGCACTAAAGGTGTGCATAAGAGAAGGAATAAGATTTGATGAGAATTCCATGTTGACATGGAGGGAGATCTACTAGGGGATCACACATGCATTAGACATGACATGTGAGGGGTCTATGTTGAGGGCATAGAAGAAGAAAATATACTAGGGATAAGGTTTGAATTTGATTTAATTATATGATCTATGGAAAGAAGATCCGTTGGTGATAAGAATCTATAATCCATCAGGGATTAAGATCGAATTGACTTTAATTTGTTTTATTATAATTGATGTGGTGGCATATCTATGAGATATGGGCTCGAGTCCACAGGGATGTATATGAACCTTTCTAAGGATCGAGTTTGTGTTATCCTGGGATTGGGATTTGAGTTTGATTTCATAGATTTGTTTGGGGATGTATTTGCTAAAGATAAGAGTTTGGTTAGATTTCTTTGATTTAGAGTCCTTAGGGAGTTGGTTTTATTTGGCTCCATTGGAGGTTGGTTTTGAATTTGATTTATTTGCTTGACTTATTTATATATGATTTGGGGCTCCACTATGGAGAAGGGTGTGATTTAACTCCGCTGAGGAAAATCATATTGGGTTTAATTTACTCTGAATTAATGTATGGACCTTGTTAGTGTGTGACGGACCTATTATGAAGGGGCTATATCTTGACCTACCTCAGGTTTACAAATCCAAAGGGATAGTCTACCAGCTGTAGGGTAGAGCTAGCCAACTTAAGGGGTTGCCTTTCAATGTGCAACAGCTATGCTAAGAAGAAGGCATAGTAGACTTACATCTTCCAAAGCAGGGAACAACCACTAGGGTGACCTGTTGAATGCACAACAAATCAAACCTGACCTAGGGAGACTATTGAGTGAATGTTGCTGGGGACTTATGTCAACTCAAAAGTAGCTAGGATTAATTTTAACTTAATTTATTATGATTTGATATGGTTTATTTGGTTTAGTTCAATTTTTAATTGATGGAATATCCACTAGGGATGTGAGCTCGGTCAAATTTGATAGATTTAATTTATGTACCATGTCGGTGTGTGATGGACCCACCAAAAAGGGGCTATATCAAACTTGTCCTATCTCAGATTTACAAATCCAAAGGGATAGTCTACTGGCCATGGGGTAGAGCTAGCCAACCTAAAGGGTTTCCTTTCAGTGTGCAATGGTTGTGCTAGGAAGAAGACGTAACAGACTTACATCCTTTAAAGCAGGGAACAACCATTGGGGTGACATATTAGTAGCACAACAAATCAATCTCGACTTAGGGGAGACTATTGAGTGAATGCCGCTGAAGACTTATAATAACTCAAGAGTAGTTAGGTAATTCCTATAGAGAGTTTTGCTGACACTGCCCTAAATATAGGAAGCCTACTTGGGAATAGGTACCTCTAAGGGTTTCCTACTAATCCATAAGTGAATATATATTTTGTTTATATGTTTGCATGGACCTTGTTGGTGTGCGAGGGACCACACTGAGAAGGGGCTATGTCATCCTAGACCTATCTCAGATTTACTAGGCCAAGGGAGAATCTGCACATCCAAAGGATAGATTCTCCAACCACATGGGTGGTTACTAGGAATGGGGAATTATCTAATTTGATAGTAACCCGGGTAGTGTCTAATTGGCATCACAAAGGATGTGATCCAAGTATAGTGCTCACAGGGGAGGTGTTGCTAGGGGCATTATCTTGAGCCATGGAAAAGAAAGCCTATAAGTGTATGGTGGCCTATTCTAGAAAAAAGCATAGCAGACTTACATCTGCTATGAGTAGTGTATCCTAAGGTGCAAGAACTAACCAACCTATGGTGTATTCACCAACATGGTGAGAACCAATCAACCTAAGGTGCTCGTCAATGTACAATGATCAATTTGGAAGGAAAGCATGTAGGCTTACAACTTTCAAGTGAAACTGATCATCGGGATAGTCTGTCATCGATGGGACAGATGCTATTTGACCTAAAGTGATTACTAAATGGGGAGCCTTGAGGAAGGACTGCACCTAGACTTGAAGCAGTCAAAAGGGAAGGAACCATTGGGGGACTTATCCTAAATCTCAAATATACTTGAACGAATTAGTGCATGAAGGCTAATCCAAGAAGAAAGTGTAGCAGACTCATATTCTATTAAACGAAGCCAACATGAGGTAGATTACCAGCCACACAGTAAAGTTACATGGTGCTCATCGATGTGTAGTGGCCAAGTAAGGAAGGAAAGTGTAGCAGACTTACATCCTACAAAGCAAGAAGACCACTGGGGTGGCACACTAGTAGGGTAACACGTCATTTTGGCCAAGAGCAGCTAATGAGTGAGTGTTATTGGGGGCGTTATCTTAACTCAGAATATCCTGAGATGAAAGATATTTGTTTATTTTATATATTTGTGTGTAGTTTGTGTTTATATTGTGTCGATGAAAGATAGGATGCCTCTCAGGTTCCTTACACCTACCACAAACACATCATTGCAGATTCTCAAATAAGAATACTTTCAACATAGAAGAGATCGAATTCGAAGTGTAATTTTCATTGATGATAATTATTTTCAAACATGATTTATAATATTTTTTTAAGTAGAGCTCATGGATTGGAAGAATTGGGCCCTCTCTCTTATGATTAATAAGCTGATAAGATTCTCCTTGGTAGGCTTTCTTTATGACAAAAGGGCCTTCCCAAGTGGGATCAAACTTGCCTCCTATCTTATGATAAACAATAATTAATCTCCTTAGAAATAAAATAAGCTATCCTACTTGAAAAGCTCTAGGACGGACCAACTTGTTGTGATCTTAAATCATTTTATCTTTGTACAACTCAAGGTTTTGGCATGCCCGCAGGCATCTCTCTTCCAAACCTTTGACCTCTTCTAACGGTAACTTGGCATTCTGCTCAGTTATGATCTTGCTACCCATAGATATCCTTAGTAATGGGAGTTAGACTTCTAATGGTAGAATGACTTCAGACCAATACACTATTGAGAAATAGTAGACTGAGTCAGAGATCTATATGTGGTGAGGTAGGCCCATAAGGCTTCAACTAACTGCTCATGCCACTGTCGCATATTATTGTCGATTGTCATATTCAGTGTTTTTATGAGAGCTTTGTTGAAGGCTTTTGCTAAGCCATTTTCCCTGGGGTAGTTGATGGTAGAATATCTCCAATCTATGTTATGTCTCTAGGCAAAGTTATTGATCTTGTTTGAATGCATTACCATATAATTCATCGAGGCACTCTCGATATACGATATGGTTCCTAAAACTAGAGCAGTCTGAGTTGTGACCTCAGGCGCGGAATCGCCATTTGGAAAAGTAGGATGCGGCTAAGATGAGCGATGACCCTTGAAAGAAGGAGGATCAATCGAACCCACTATGTTGGTACAACAACAGTGGAATAGCCATGAGACAATTCTAAAATGTAAAATGTTGGGTGGTTGGTGTAGAACCACACCGTGTATTTGACATTGGTGGCATCGCTTAGCTATTTCCATGCAATCTTTGATCATCGAAGACTAGCAGTATCCTAGTCTCTTAATCATGGCTTTCATCTATAGACTGGATTAGTTTGCTCCACATAATCTTGAGTGTACCTCTGTCACAATCTTACGAGCTTCATGCTTGTCTAAACAATGTAACCACATATGATTGAAAGATTGTCGATACAAGATACCATCCACAAAAGCATTGGAAAGTTCTCTCTACTTTGTCTGATGGGCTTGGGACTTCTCTTGAGGTAGTTTGCTTTTATTTAGGTAATCCATGAATGGTTGCCTACAATCTAAGTCCTCATCCTTCTTGGAAATGGTAACCTCCCCTTCTAGAAAGTACTTTTTGATGAGTTTAATATCAATAAGGGATAAGACATGTCTATTTTGGACTTTTATTGATATGGACTCATCCTCCGGACATGCCAACTCCTTAGCAAGCTTAACTAAAGCATATTCTACAACACTCTCTACTCGAGGAATCTTATAAATGATAACCTCTAGGATTTGGGCCAATAACTCCATGGTGTACTTATGGTAGTGATGGAGCTTAGGCTTTATAACCTTATAGGATCCAACAATTTGGTTGATAACTAGATGGGAATCCCCGAAGATGTTAATGCTATTGATGCTTAGAGCAATGGCTAACTCCAGATAGGAGATAGGCAATCAGAGCCTCATATTCAACTTCTTTGTTGGTGCAATGATTGAAAAAATGATATGAGAATCTCATCACATCACAGTGCAGAGTTAAGAGAACTATTCCAACCCCTGTATTTCCTGGAATAGTAGGTTATGGTTCTTATACTCTTTTAGAGGAAGTTGCAACATCAAACTACATCTCCCAATGGTGAATGCTAGTATTCTATAAGTTCATGATTTGTTCATCGAGGTGATCATCACTAAGCACAGAGTCAGTAGGAAGTGGGTGTGCTGCTAAGAATCAGCTATTGCTTGACCTTTCACCGCATGGAGGGGTACGAAGGTAATGTCAATTTATGAGAGGATCATGGATCTTTGTGCCAACCATCTACATAGCATCAATTTTTTCAGGAGATACTGTAGTGGATTGATCCTAAAGATTTAGTTCATCTTATAAGGATGAATGTAGTGTTGTAGCTTTTGGGATGGGAAGATTAAAGCTAGGCAATGCTTCTCAATGAGTGGATAATTAGCCTCAGTAGGGATTAGATGATGGCTGGGGTAGTAGAGTGCATTTTCCTTCCCTTCATCATTGGCTTGGGCAAACAAAATACCAAGGGAGTCTTCTAACAGCAGTGTAAAGTATGAACGACTTTCCTGGGATACGGGCTACTAGAATTTGCAACATCATTAAGTAATGCTTGATGTCTTCGAAGGCATGCTCACACTTGTCATCCCACTTGAACTTGGCAATCTTTTGGACAAGTGCTGAGAATGGCTGACATCTTCTCGATAGGTTAGATATAAAATGTATTAGATACATAAACCACCATTAGAATGATTTGAGTTGAGTTAAACTTTTAGGGGGTGGCATTTCTAATATTGTCTTATTCTTCTTTGGATCGATTTGATTGCCTGGTGTCGAACAACAAACCCAATGAATTTCTTTGAAGCTACTCTCAAGTAAATAAGATGGTCTTCCTTTTCTCTACTTTTGACCATGAGATCATTGACATAGCACTCGACTTGATGATAAATGAGTTCGTTGAAGGTTTGTGTCATAGCTCGTTGGTTTGTAGCATCAGCATTTTTAAGGCTTAAAGGCATGACCATATAGCAATAGCTTCTGATCGAGGTTCTAAAAGTGGTGCTTCTTTCATCTTTAGGGGCCATCTTTATTTGGTTATATCTAGATGAGCCATCCATGAAAGAGAAGACTGCATGAGATGAGTCAATATCCACCATCAACTCTGGGATTGGTAGTGGAAATTTGTCTTTTGGACATGCCTTATTGAAATCCCTAAAATAGATACATATGTAAATTTGGTCATTCTATTTCTTAACTGGGATGAAGCTGACTGATCAGGTATGGTATTTTTCTTCCTGGATGAAGCCAACATTGATCAGTTTCTTGACTTCATAAATGACCTATATCTAATCGCACATCAAGGAGCTTGCTTGATAGGGTTAGCGAGACTCTATTGCTAGTTTATGGTTTATACGTCAGAGCCAATCCAAGCATCTCTTCATAACTCCATGCGTCCCTTCAGTCAATAGCCTAACTAAGTCATTGGTTTTAATTTCATTTAACAAAGAACTGGTGTATGTCAGGCATGGATCTTCCTCAATTCCTAAGTTGATTTCTTTGAGCTCATCGATGGTTGACTTGATCTCTTCTTCGAACTCTAGCATTGCATCTTTGACTTCAAAATCATCTGGATCATCTGAATTTTCTAAGCATAGCTCCTCATATGAGATAATATGATTAGAAAAGAGCTTATCAGATTCCAAATGATTGGTGATGACTAAGCAGTAATCATCATCATCGACTGGACCCATTGTACAGAATCCTAGTCTCGATCTTGATTGAGAACTTTTGCATTTCTTCTTCCATATTCTTCCAAAGTAGTCTAACCTAT
The DNA here is from genome assembly GCA_021442155.1 of Cymbidium sinense. Lineage (NCBI taxonomy): Eukaryota > Viridiplantae > Streptophyta > Magnoliopsida > Asparagales > Orchidaceae > Cymbidium > Cymbidium sinense. The sequence goes on along the minus strand of CM038218.1, from coordinate 57,831,880 downwards.
ACTCTAAGTCTTCACACATGGATGACTTAGGGACTTCTTAACTACCAAGCCCTCAACTTTTTGAGAGGAAAGTGGGGTTAGAGCTAACGTTCCCAACTGATGCCTAACTATTTCACATTTACACTTGGAAATACTTATGCTTGGCTTTAGAGCCCAGTCTTCATCACTATCTAGCTTAAAAGTCACCTCCAAGGGAATCTACTATTGAGAAGAGTTGGCTAGTGTGCTAACTATATAAGACTCACTCTTTCAACTATATTCTAAGTATGTACGGATAGCAGGTGTACTCTTGGTAACTGGGACATATCTTCTCTTGGGTGGCCAATAAGAAGGTTTTCCACCCCTGAGACTACCTTTGAACTAGCCTCTTCCTCTGTCTAGTGGAGGTTAGGTTGTCATACCCATATGTTCGAATGGAGTAACAAATTGTGGGTGGAATTTAATGTCAGGCTCCAGTTCCTCCTCCAAGTCTATTTTCTCTCCCTTTTATTTTCTTTTTCATTTTCTCTTTTCTTTTCTTTTTTCCTTTTCTCTATATTTTTCTTTTCTTTTTATTTTATTTTTAAACTTTGGCCAAGTTCGTGAGAATAGACTTAATAATTTTGAGGGAGGTAGTAAGGCTCATCCTCATATATGCTGATCACGTGAACTATAAATCGCTTGAGATCTCCTTTGACATACTAGATGATCCCACCTCTTATAAACTTCATACACTGATATAAAGAGGATGGAACTATGTTGTTCTCATGTATCCATGGTTTTCAAAGCAAAGCATTGAAAGATGTATTTGAGTCTACAATATGAGACTTGGCTTCCATCTTCCAATCATCTATCTCTAAGGGCAACACTGTGGAGCCTAAGGCCAGTTGACCTCACTTTTGGAGTGTGAATTCAATATTCCCAACTTAGAATTAGGAGTCTTCTAGAAACTAAGACTTCCCTAGTCATAAGACACTTCAAATAATTAGGTAAACACTTAACCTAAGCCTAAAACTTAGAAGGGTTAACCATATGATTAGGTTATGCTTTATGGATTAGGATAAACCACAGACCCAACCATCGAATTCCAATCCATGTTCACCTTCTCAAACCAAACCTCAAGTTCAATTCAAACATCAAATTCAAATCCAAATCCAAACCCAAATTCCAAAACCAAATGATTGAAGCCAATGATCAAACTTCAAACCCCTCTAAGCCATATGACCTATCCCATGGACTTAGCCAAATCTTAATCCAAGTCAATCCAAAATCAATTTATTTTTTGATAATCAATTTATATCTTCAATCATCTTCCTAAATATAAATCAAATCTACATTCAAATGATCACAACTAAATCAAATTAAATTAAAACCCTTCCTAAGCCATATGACCTATCCCATGGACTTAGCCAAATCTTAATCCAAATTAAGCCAAAATCAATTGATTTTCTCACAAATCAATCATATTTTCAATCATCTTAACAAATTTAAATGAAATATACATTTAATCAACAAAACTAAATCAAACCAAATCAAAATCCAAACTTAAGCCACATGACCCAACTCCATTGACTTAGCCAAATTCCTTCATTCCAAAACCCAAACTCAATTGATTTTCTCATGAATCAATCATACCTTCAATCATATACACAAATATAAATGAAATCTACAATCATCTAGCCAAACCATAATCAACTCAAGTCAAACCCAACTTGTTTTGACTTGAAATGTTCAAATGAACCAAAACCCATTTGAACCAAGCCAATTGCAATTGAATTTATATCAATCCCAAATACATATATAAACTCAACTAAATCAAACTCAACCCAAAATTAAGCCAACTAAACCCAGTTGGTCCACTTGACCCAAAGTGGCCAATTTGACCTATTTGAGCCAAGTTCTAATCCTGCCCAAATTAGATTGAACCAAGCCCATCAAAATCTCACATCATGATTGTTGATCACCCTTGGTTGATCAATTTTCACAAATTGGGTCAAATGAAGTCAACTTGGACTTTTGACCAATTCAACCCCTTAGCCTATATGAACCCAAACAAGCCAAATTGTAACCAAAGACAAATCCTTTGAAACCAATGATTCATACCAAATCAAAATCAATATTTAAATATGACTTGACCTTCAATTGAGTCAAGACAAACCCAATTGGTGCTATTAAGTTGACCCAAATTGACCTAAAGACCAAATTGAGTCAAATTAAAATATAAACTTAATGATTGCAACCAATGGCTCAAGTTCATTCCAAATTGATGTTGAACTTGACCAAAGCTAAGATTGGACCCAAATTGACCTACTTAGCCCAAAGTGACCGAAAGGCTCAAGTTGGCCTAAATCAAAACAAATCCAAATTAATTGAAACCAAATCCTACAATCACCTTCAATTGGTGGATGAACCCAAACTAACACCCAACCCAATTTGGCCAATTTGGTCAAATTGGTCAACTTAACTATTTGACCCAAATGGATTCAAATGAGCCAAAATAAAATCTAAGCCAAACTAAACTAATTGAACCCAAACATCTCAAATGATCATATGAACTTGACCCAACTCTTGGTTTGATCCAATTTAACCAATTGATCAGCTTGACCCAACATAACAAAATTTGACCTAAATGAGTCAAATTGAGCCAAACCTAACCAAATCAACTCCAATTGACTTGAAATTTGGGCTAACCCACTTTTGGCTCATTTTAAGTCTACCCAAATCAAATCTAAGTCCAAATGATCATTCAAATCTTGGATCAAGGGCATCACATGAGACAAATCACCCATGTAAGTGCTCATTTCCATTCCTTGGCCACTTAGTACTCTTTCAAAGGTCCACCTAGGCACCTTAGACACTGCCCAACCTGACCCAAGGGGTTGTTAGGTTGGCCATGATCCATGGGAGGTGTAATCACCTCACCCTCCCCATTAGAGCATTTGAAACCCATAGGACACCCATGATTCCTCTTTGGCAGACACCCATGATTAGATGACGAACGAGAAAGTGCGTCCGATCAATGAGAAAGCGCGTCCCGCACCGCCATACAGGCGCTGAGTCAGATAATTTTTAAGTAACCAATCCCACGGTGCCATGTGGAAAGCACGTCACATTAGCATGCCACATGGCACCAATAAGATTAGGCTTTAATTAGGCTTAATTAATAATTTTTAATGACTGAAACTTCTAAACATTATAAAAAAATCATAGAGAAATAAAAGAAATGCAAATAAATACTCCTTTTAAAGGTATGTTAGAGGAGAATTAATTAAAATGATCTTAATTAATTTTGAATAGTAATTAAGGTTTAATTATAAAATTAATTAGTTTAATTACTTATTAATTACTTGAGCAATTAATCCCAAATTATGTGAGTTACTTTAGTGGGATGACCTCTATCTCCCATGATTTTCTTGGCATTTATTGGTCACTTAATTAGGAAAATTGACTAATTAAACCTTAATTACTCTTTTAAGTTAATTAATGATTATTTAATACCATGAATAGTAACAAATTCATAATTAAATTTATTAATCATTGTTTAATAGTAAGTGAATTGAGGATTAGGGTTGGGCCCCTTTCACAAAGTTCATTTCACCCTTTTATTAAAATGAAATTAATTCAAATTTAACTGATTAATTAAATCACTTAATCAAATTGAAATCATAATCACATCAGAACTTAATTAATTAAATCACGAGGTAGATCTTTAGGTGTTTAATGACCTAAAGGAGTTTAATGAAATTATGGTTAGTCCACATGTGTGGGAAAACCATAAGAGTAATTAATTAAGTCCCTTTATCAAATTAACTATTAATCATGAGCCAATTGCATTAGGTCACTTTTATTTCCTTGGATCATTGCAAGTTTATTTTCCATGCATATCATGTTGGCTCATAATTATTTAGTTAATTACATTAAGGTGACATAGGTAAGGGTAATTGATTCATCTAATTAAGGGTTCAACTTAATTACCCATAAAATCAACTTAATTACATTTCTTTAAATTAAATCAAATCACTAATGTAGGAATGGGTTTAAAACAACAAGTGATGGTTTCTCTTCTCTTCTTTAAATCAAATCAAATCCAAAACTTAATTAATAAAGAAGCTTCGATTTGCTTTAAATAATTTTATTTGATTTTATTGTCATTAAGAACTAGTTTGGTTGAATGAATCAAATGCTCATAATTAATTGTCCTCTTTGCAATCATGTTAAATTTGGTATGTCATTTGAATTGATGCATCCATCTTTTCAAAATGAAGTAAAATAAAATGGATTTCCTTTATGTAAACTTGCATGTGTTGATTTAATTTAATATATACGTGGCTATTATCACTATTAAATCCAAATGTATTTTTTAAAAGCTTATAAATGAATAATAATATGTGTAATGATGCTAGTTATAAATACATAAGAAATGCATGTGCTTATAGCTTAAGTGTATGAATCTTGAGTTCTCTTTCCTTTATTCATGTGTTGATTTATATAAGATTGAATGCTAATGGATATATAGTCTAGACATCCCAAGAACATGAGGCTTTAGCTAACCCTAAGGAGGTCATTTGATTACCTCACTTCCTTGGTTTGTTACTTGGTTGATGAAATCAAAAAGAAGAAATGTTGAATTTGAATTTATTCTCTCTTAAAACAAAAACCAAAAGTCCAAAACCCTAAACATAAAACCAAAACCCTAAACCCTAAACCCTAAACCATAAACCATAAATCCTAAAAGCCTAAACCTAAACTAAATAAAACCTAAAAAATAAAATAAATAAAAAAACCTAAACCTAAATAAAATATAAAATAAAATAAAATAAAAACTTATACTTAAACCAAAACCTAAAAATAAAATATAATTAAAAATAAAAACTAAAATAAAATAAAATTAAAAAAAAATCTAAATGAAACTAAAAAATAAAATAACCCTAAAAGTAAAAAACCTAAATAAAAAAGCTAAACGTAAAATAATAATTAAATAAACCTAAAATCAAATAAAAACTTAATAAAAATGTAAACCTAAAAAATAAACCAAAAAAATATCATATGTAGTATACATATCCTTAATGAGTTGAATATAACCAATATTAACTCCTTTCTATTCTAGAACTCTCCAAAGAACATCTCTCAAAACTTTATCATAAGTGTTCTCTAAATCAATAAATATTATATGTAGATCCTCCTTACTTTCTCTATACTTTTCCATTAAACCTCTTAACAAATGTATAGCATCCATAGTAGATCTACCTAGCATGAAACCAAACTGATTGTGAGAAACTTTTGTATCACATCATGACATATGCTCAATTACTCTCTCTAAAATTTTAATGCATGACACATTAACTTAATTCCTCTATAATTTGCACACTCTTGTGCATCACCTTTATTCTTAAATATAGGAACCAACAAACACTTTCTCTACTCATATGGCATCTTTTTAGTCTTTAAAATAACATTAAAAAGATTTGTAAGCCAAGAAAATCCTTGATCTCCTAAACATTTCTAGACTTCTATTGGAATATCATCAGGTCTTACTATTTTTCCACATTTCATTTTTGTTAAAGCTTCTTTAACTTCAGATTTAGTAACATGTTGATAAAAATAAAATTCTCTATTTTTGTTTAGCATATTAAAGTTGCTAAAATCAATCGTACTTTCAGATCCTTCATTAAAAAGTTTATCAAAATACCTCATCGACCTATTTTCAATATCCTTTTTCTAAGAAAAGCACTTTATTATTTTCATCCTTAATACACCTCACTTGAACTAGGTCTTTACTTCTCCTATCTCTTTGCTTGGCTAACTTATGCATACATCTTTCACCTTCTTTGGTATCTAATTTATTATATAAATCACTAAAAGCTAAATTTTTTGCATCATATATTGCTTTCTTAGAATCTCTACAGGCCACTTTATATCTTTCCCAATTCTTTGAGTTTTTATATCTAAAACAAGTTTGATAACAATGCTTCTTATTTTTTTATCTTTTCTTGCACACTCTGACTCTACCACCAACTATTTTTATTAAAAGAAGCTTTTCCTTTTGATTTTTTGAGCACATTTTTAGCAACTTGCTTAATTTCACTTGCTACTTTTTCCCACATAACATTAGCTTCTTTATGAACATCCCAAATTCTAAGCTCTTGTAGGTTGCTCTTAAAAATATTTTTATTTGTGTTCTTTAAGTGTCCGATCTAATCCTAAGATAATAATTTGATTTTTTTTCCTCTTACAATCTTTCATCTTAAAATCTAAAACTAACGATCGATGTTGGGTACTTAAACTTTCACTTGGAATGACCTTATAATCCTTACAATCTAAACGATCTATTTTTCTTATTAGAAAATAATCAATCTGTGTTTTACTAGATCCATTTTTTATAAGTAATAATATGTTCATCTCTTTTCTTAAATAAAGGATTAGCAACTACAAAATTATAAGAAAAAAAATCTAATATAGTCCTTCTTCATTAGTCACTCCAAATCCATAACCACCATGAATACTTCTATAATGTTCTACCTACCAACATGTCCATTTAAATCTCCTCAAATAAATACTATTTCTTAAAGAGGTATCTTTTGTATTAATCCCTCTGATTCATTCTAAAATTTTTCTTTTGAGTTTACATCCAAACCTACTAGAGCATAAACACTTATAACATTGATAATCTTAGTATCAACAATAATCTTTAAAGCTATAATTTTACCACCATATCTATTAATATTTATAACATTATCCTTCAACTTTTATCTATAATCACACCTACTCCATTTCTAGTTCAACTTCTACATGAATACCAAAGTCTAAAACCTAAACTATCAATCTCCTTGGCCTTTTCCCCAACCCATTTAGTTTCTTGAACACATAAAATATTTATCTTTCTATGAACCATAATATCTATTAATTCCATTAATTTACCTGCAAGAGTACCTATATTCCAAGATCCTAACCTAATTCTAGTTTCACGGACTAACTTCTTTGCCTGCATCCATCCATAATGTGGCAACCCTTGCTTATTTAACACTACATCCGGGCACCGACGCACGGCCCTTGCACATTTTCCAATGTATTCAAGCCATACAGCGTGTCGCTTCTAAGGGATGCCCTAGCATTAACACAATGATTTAAAGGCTTCACATCATGATTATTTTGACAGTGTTTTACTGGTCACCACTATCAGAACCCTCCACTTTTACATCCTGACAGAGGCAAAGGCAGTGTTAAACCCTAAATCCTAAACCCTAAACCCTAATCCAAAAAAAAAATCCTAAACCCAAACCCTAAACCCTAAAAAAGCTAATAACCTAAACCTAAATTAAATAAAACATAAAATAAAGTAAATAGAAAAACCTAAATCAAAATAAAATAAAATAAAAAACATAAACTAAAACCTAAACCTAAACCTAAAAAATAAAATAAAAAACTAAACTAAAATAAAATAGATAAGAACATAAACTTAACTAAAAAATAAAATACCTAAATAAAATAAAAGCTAAATGTAAAATAAAAATAAAATAAACTTAAAATAAAATAAAATAAAAACTATATAAAAACCTAAACCTAAACAATAAATAAAAAATAAAAAAAAAAATTTAAGCCCTAAACTAAAAAAACAAAACCAAAAATAAAAATAAGGTAAACATAAACCTAAACTAAAATAAACTAAACTAAAATAAATAAAACCTAAACGTAAACTTAAAATAAATTAAACCTAAACCTAAACCTAAACTAATAAAATAAAATTAAACTAAAAATAAACCTAAACCTAAACCTAAACTAAAAAATAAAACCTAAAATGAAAACCTAAAACCTAAACCTAAAAAAATAAAATAAAAACCTAAACCTTAACCTAAAAATAAAAAATAAAACCTAAAACTAAAAAATAAAATTAAAATAAAACTAAACTAAAAAATAAACACAAACCTAAACCTAAACCTAAAAAATAAACTAAAATAAAAAAATCCTAAACTAAAATAAATAAACTAAACTAAATAAAAATAAAAAATAAACCTAAATAAAAATATAAAATAAACTAAATAAACTAAATGAACATAAACCCTGTGTTTTAATTTAAAAAAACCCCAAACCTTAAATCCTAAACTAGAAACACTAAATCCTAAGCTAAACAAACACTAAACACTAAACCTTAAACCTAAACAAATACACCCTAAACCTAAACCCTAAACCTAAAACCTAACACTAACTAAACCTTAAACTAAACTGACTAAAACTTAAACACCTAACCTAAACTCTAAATCTTAAACTATAAACTTAAAGTTTAAACTCCCCTAAATTTAAACCTCCTATCCTACTAACCTAACCTAAAACCTAAACTATAAAGGCCTAAAACCTAAATCATAAAGCCTAAATACTATACCTAAAACACAAAACCCTAATCTACTAAAAAAACCCTAAACCTTAAAACTATAAACCCTAAACCTAAAACCTAAACTCTAACCTAAACTAAATAAAACCTAAAACTAAACCTAAACAAATAAACTTAAACCTAAACCCCTAAAACCAAACTAAAACCCTAAACCTTAAATCCTAAACCATCAACCATAAACCCTAAACCCTAAACCCTAAACCCTAAACTTTAAACCCTAAAAACCTAAACTAAATCAAACCTAAAAATAAAATAAATAAATAAACCTTAACCTAAATAAAATAAAAACCTAAACTAAAACCTAAAGCTAAACTTAAACCTAAACTTAAAAATAAAATAAAATAAAAAATAAAAACTAAACTAAAATAAAATAAATAAAAACTTAAACTAAACTAAAATAAAAAAATAAAAAAACATCAAAATAAAAATCTAAAATAAAATCAAAATAAACATAAATTAAAAATAAAATAAACCCAAAATAAAATGAAATAAATACTAAATAAATTCTTAAACCTAAAAAATAAACCTAAAAATAAAACCTAAAAATCAAAAATATAACCTAAACCTAAAATAAACAGAATAAAATAAACATCAACCTAAACTAAAATAAACTAAACTAAAATAAATAAAACCTTAAACCTAAACCCTAAACACTAAACCCTAAACCCTAAAACCATAAAACCAAAACCTAAACTAAATAAGTCCTAAAAATAAAATAAATAAAAAAACTTAAAACTAAATAAAATAAATAAAATAAAATAATATAAAAACCTAAACTAAAACCTAAACCTAAACCTAAACCTTAACCTAAAAATAAAATAAAAATAAAAATAAAAACTAAACTAAAATAAAATAATAAAAAACCTAAATTAAACTAAATAATAAAATAAACATAACAATAAAAAACCTAAATAAAGTAAAAACTAAATGTAACATAAAAATATAATAAACATAAAATAAAATAAAATAAAAAATAACTTAATAATAACCTAAACTAAAGAATAAACCTAAAAAAAACCTAAACCCTAAACATAAAAAAAAACCTAAACCTAAAATAAATAATATAAAATAAACATAAACCTAAACTAAAATAAATTAAACTAAAACAAATAAAACCTAAACCCTAAATCCTAAACCCTAAACCCTAAAACCTATAACCTTAAACCCTACACCTTAAACCTTAAACCCTAAACCCTAAACCCTAAACCCTCAAAACCTAAAAACCTAAACCAAAACTAAATAAAACTTAAAATATAATTAATAAAAAACATAAACCTAAATCAAATAAAATAAATAAAATAAAATAAAAACCTAAACTAAAACCTAAAGTCAAACCTAAACCTAAACCTAAACCTAAAGCTAAAAATAAAATAAAATAAAAACTAAAAATAAATTAAAATAAAATAAATAAAAACCTAAACTAAACTAAAAAAAATAAAATACACATAAAAATAAAAAACCTAAATAAAATAAAAACTAAACATAAATTAAAAATAAAATAAACCTAAACTAAAATAAAATAAAAATAGAAACCTGAAAAATAAACCTAAAAATAAAACATAAAAAAATTTAAAAAAAAACTAAACCTAAAATGAACAAAATAAAATAAACATAAACCTAAACTAAAATAAACAAAACTAAAATAAATAAAACCTAAACCCTAAACCCTAAACCCGTAAGCCCTAAACCCTAAACCAAAACCCTAAACCCCAAATCCTAAACCCTAAACACAAATAGAAACCTGAAAAATAAACCTAAAAATAAAATTATATAAAAAATTAATACCTAACAAAAATAAATTAAATTAAAACCTAAACTAAATTAAAAAATAAAATAAACCTAAAAATAAAAACCTAAATAAAATAAAACCAAAACATAAAATAAAAATAAAATAAACCTAAAATAAGATAAAATAAAAACTAAATAAAAATCTAAAGCTAAATAACAAACCAAAATATAAAACCTAAAAATAAATAAAAATAAAACCTAAACCCTAAACTAAAAAAACCTTAAACCTAAAATAAAAATAAAATAAACCTAAACCTAAACTAAAATAAACTAAACTAAATCAATAAAACCTACCTAAAATAAATAAAATACAATTTACTAAAAATAAACCTAAACATAAAGTAAAAAATAAACCTAAAAGAAAAACCTAAAACCTAAACCTACAAAAAAATAAAACAAAAAGCTAAATCTATACCTAAAAAAAACCTAAACATATAAAATAAAATAAAAATAAAACTAAACTAAAAAAATAAACATAAACCTAAGCCTAAACCTAAAAAATAAACTACAATATAAAATCAAAACTAAAATAAATAAACTTAAGAGAAATAAACTAAATGAAATAAAAAGTAAGAAATAAACCTAAATAAAAATATAAAATAAATTGAATAAATTTAAACTTTTCGATTTACTTGATTTAAAAAAAACCTTAAATCCTAAACCCTAAACCCTAAACACTAAATCCTAAACCCTAAACCCTAAACACTAAATCCTAAACCCTAAACCCTAAAATTAACCCTAAACCCTAAACCCTAAACCCTAAAAAACCCTAAATCTTAAACCCTAAACTAACCCTAAACCCTAAACCTTAAACCATATACCCAAAACCCTAAACACTAAATTAAAACCTAAACCTAAAATAAAATACCTAAACATAAACCTAAAACTATGTAAACTAAAAATCTAAACCTAAGTAAATTAAAATCATAACCTAAACCTAAACCTAAATAAATAAACTAAAAAATAAACCTAAATAAACCTAAATAAACTAAGTAAATAAACCTAAACCTAAACCTAAACTAAATAAACCTTAACCTAAAATAAAAATAAAATCCTAAACCAAAAAATAAAAAAAAAACCTAAACCTAAAAAAAACTAAATAAATAAAAATAAAAATAAAAACCTAAACCTAAACCTAAATAAATAAACTAAATAAAATAAACAAAACTAAAATAAATAAATAAAAACCTAAACCTAAACCTAAACTAAACTAAATAAACCTAAACCTAAAACCTAAATCTAAACATAAACCTAAACCTAAACCTAAAAACATAAACCTAAACCTAAATTTAAACAAACTAAAAACTAAAACTAAAAATTGAAACTTAAAAAGTGTGAACCAAAGCTAAACTAAATGAACCTAAACCTAAACCTAAAGCTTAAAATAAACCTAAAACCTAAACCGAAACTAAATATATAAAATAAAATATAAATTAATAAAAAATAAACCTAAACTAAAATCTAAACCTAAATATAAAACTAAAAACCTAAACCTAAACTTAAACTAATATAAATAAATAAAATAAACATAAACCTAAAGTAAAGTAAATTAAACTAAAAACCTAAACCTAAAAAATTAAAATCAAACCTAAACCTAAACCTAAACTTAAACTAAAATCTAAATAAGCAAACCTAAACTTAAACTAAAATAAATAAAATAAAGATAAAAATAAAAAATAAAAAAAAACAAAAACTAAAATAAACTAATGAAAAAAAGCTAAACCTAAACTGAAATAAATAAAATTAAAAACTAAACCTAAACCTAAATCTAAACCTAAACGCAAATAATAAAATCTAAACCTAAACTAAATAAACAAACAAATAAATAAAATAAACCTAAACTAAATAAACCCTAAACCTAAATGAAATAAAAATAAGTAAACCAAACTAACCCCAAATACCTAAACTTAAACCTAAAGCTATATAAAAACCTAAACCTAAACCTAAACCTAAATAAACCTAAAACCTAAACCTATACCTAAAATAAATAAATAAATATAAAACCTAAACTAAATAAAATAAGAGTAAACATAAAACCTAAATCCCTAAACCTAAGCTAAAACTAAACCTAAAAACCTAAACCTAAACCTAAAAACCTAAACCTAAACCTAAACCTAAAACATAAACCTAAAAATAAACTAAATAAATAAAAATAAACCTAAACTAATCTAAAAGCCTAAACCAAACAATAAAACCTAAATGTAAAATAAAAATAAACTAAAACCTAATCCTAAACCTAAATAAACCTAAACTAAAGTAAACTAAACTAAAAATAAAACCTAAAATAAAATAAAACCTAAATTTAAACCTAAATAGATAATAAATAAAAGCCTAAACCTAAACTAAATAAACTAAATAAAATAAACATAAACCTAAAATAAAAACTTAAAACCTAAACCTAAACCTAAATAAAAATAAAACCTAAACCTAAACCTGAAAAAAAAAAAAAACCTAAACTAAAATATAATAAATAAATAAATCTAAACCTAAATAAACTAAAACTAAATAAACCTAAACCTAAACCTAAACCAAAAAATAAAAACCTAAACTTAAACCTAAACTAAAAATAAAACCTAAACCTAAATAAAAAATAAATAACTAAATAAATTAAATAAAACATTTTTCCTTTAATTGGTGGTAGCTCCTTGGTTTTTGCTAATTTTCTATTTTCTCCTTCATGGTGATTGCTTGATCTATGGGGGTTGGAGGGGACTTTGCTTGCCTCTGGCATATTTTCTCTCCTTCCACATTTATTGATGGTGGTTGGGTGGTCCTCCTTGGTTTTTTTGCCCTTGGTTGTTTGTCTGGCTGGGTGACTACCACTTATATTTTTGGGTTTTTTTGATGAAATCTAGGAGGGTTTTGGATATGCCTGCTATTATTTTTTCCACTTATTTTGGGCTCTATTTGGGTTAGCCTTTTATTTTGGCTGGCCTCCCCCCTTTCGATATTGGGTCCTCTACTGCTGTGGTTTATTGTTGAGTGGTAGTTGTTCATCTCTTCAAGATTTGATTAGCTTTAGTCTTTTCAACACTTTTGGTTATTTCTCCTAGTTTCTATTAGGGATTCCAGTTGGTTGGCTATTTTCTCTTTTGATTGGCATGAGGATAGCTGCTTTGTGGTTTCTTCTTTTTTGACCTGGTTATGGCTGATTTTATTGGTGGCTAATACCTGGTGGATTTCTATCACTACTTGTTGGATTGATTGCATCCTTTTCTCTACTTGGGTTGGTCTGGTGTCTATTAATGGCTAGTTGTGGCTCTCCCTTGCTTTGATCTTTGATGTCTATTTTAATGATGGTTGTTGTTATTTTTTATTTTGTTTTAGTCTCTTTCTGGGCTATTGTATTAGTTGTTGTTATGCTTCTGAATTGGCTTGTCCCTTTGAATTATACCTTGCAAGAGTTGGCTCTATCACTGACCTTATTGTATCTTCTAGGTGGCTAGCTATTTGTGATTGGTCTTCTATGGTTTTAGTTGGTAGTTTGGCTCTTCGTTGACTGCTGGCCAGCTATTTCTTTGTTTGCTAATGCAAGTTCTGGAATCTTTTGGGTTGTTTGCTTTTGATGTTGGCTTGTATCAGTTACGATGGCTATAATGGCCCTGATGTTACCCATATCTTCTCTTTTGGTTGGTAGCATTGCATATGAATGTAACCCTTCGTAGGAAGTTTGGATGCTCATATGGATTATTGCCCCTGAGGTGATCTTAATTGAGCTTGAGCATTTTCTTTCTCATCTCCCTCTAATTGATTTCTTTATCCTTATTCTTCTTAGCTAAACCTAAACTAAATAAAACTTAAAAATAAAATAAATAAAGAAAACCTAAACTTAAATAAAATAAAATAAAATAAAATAAAAACCTAAATTAAAACCTAAACCTAAATATAAACTTAAAAATAAAATAAAAACTAAAAACTAAACTAAAATAAAATAAATAAAATCCTAAACTAAGCTAAACAATAAAATAAACCAAGAAATAAAACCTAAACATAAAAAAAAATCAACCTAAAATAAAATAAAATGAAAACTAAATAAAAACCTAAACCTAAATAATAAACCTAAAAAAACCTAAAAATTAATAAAACATAAAACCTAAACTCTAAACTAAAAAAAAACCAAAACCTAAAATAAAAATAAAAGAAAACTTAAACCTAAACTAAAATAAATAAAACCTAGACCTAAACCTAAAATAAACTAAACCTAAACCTAGACCAAATCAACTAAAATAAACTAAAAATAAACCTAAACCTAAACTAAGAAATAAAACCTAAAACTAAACCTAAAATAAAAACCTAAAACCTAAACCTAAAAGAAGTAAAATAAAAACTTAAACCTAAACTTAAAAATAAAAAATAAAACCTAAACTTAAATAAAAAAATAAAAAATTAAACTAAAAAAATAAACATGAACCTAAACCTAAACCAAAAAAATAAACTAAAATAAAAAACCTAAGCTAAAATACATAAAAAAAATAAATAAAATTTAAAAATAAACCTAAATATATTATAAAATAAACTAAATAAATGTAAACCTACTGGCTTCTTTAATTTTCTTAAAAATATATAAACTGTAAACCCTAAACCCTAAACACTAAATCCTAAACCCTAAAACCTAAAACCTTAAACCCTAAAACTAACCCTAAACCCTAAACCTAAAACCCTAAACCCTAAACCCTAAAGAACCCATACCCTAAACCATAAACCCTAAACACTAATCTCTAAACTAACCCTAAACCCTAAACCCTATAACTTAAACCCTAAACCCTAAACCCAAACCCTAACCCTAAACCCTAAACCCTAAACTTTAAAACCCTAAAACCCTTAACCTTAAAACCTAAATAACCCTAAAGCCTAAACCATAAATCATAAACCCTAATATAACCCCTAAACCCTAAGCTAACCAAAAACCTTAAACCCCAAAAATCTTAAACCCTAAAGCCTAAACCCTAAACTCAAAACCCTAACCATAAACCCTAAACCCTAAAACCCTAAACCATAAACCCTAAATGTTAAAACTAACCCTAAACCCTAAACCTACAACACTAAACACAAAACCCTAAATCCTAAACCCTAAACTCTAAAGCCTAAACCCTAAACCTTAAGATCCTGAACCCTAAACCCTAAATCGTAAACCTTAAAACCTATATCCCTAGACCTTAAATGCTAAACCCCAAACTTTAAACCCTAAACCTTAAACCATAAACCTTAAACTCTAAACCTTAAAAACCAAAAAACCTAAACCTAAACTGAATAAAACCTAAAAAAATAAATAAATAAATAACCATAAACCTAAATAAAATAAAAACTAAAACTAAAACTTAAACCTAAACTAAAACCTAAACCTGAGCCTAAACTTAAAAATAAAATTAAAAACTAAATTAAAATAAAATAAATAAAAACCTAAAATAAACCTAAGAATAAAAAACCTAAATAAAATAAAAACTAAACCTAAAATATAAATAAAATAATGCTAAAATAAAATAAAATAAAAACTAAATAAAAACCTAAACGTAAAATATAAACCTAAAAATTGAACCTAAAACTAAATAAAAAATAAGACCTAAACCATAAACTTTAAAACCCTAAACCCTAAATACAAAATCCTAAACCCTAAAACTTAAAAACCTCAGAGCCTAAACCTAAACTAAATAAAACCTAAAAATAAAATAATAAAAAACCTAAACCTAAATAAAATAAAAAAATAAAATAAAATAGAAATAACTAAACTAAAACCTAAACCTAAACTTAAACAGAAACATATAAATAAAATAAAATAAAAAATAAAAACTAAACTAAAACAAAATAAATAAAAACCTAAACTAAACAAAAAATTAAAATAAAAAAAAAATAAAACCTAAACATAAAATAAATATATAATAAACCAAAAATAAAATAAAATAAAAACCTAAACCTACATAATAAACCTAAAAATAAAACTTATTAGTAAATAAAAAGTAAAACAAAAACTCTACCCTAAAAAAAAAACCTAAACCTAAAATAAAAATAAAAGAAAACATAAACCTAAACTAAAATAAATAAAACCTAGACCTAAACTTAAAATAAATTAAACCTAAACCTAGACTAAATAAAATAAAATAAAGTAAAAAAACCTACACCTAAACTATAAATAGAAACCTAAAACTAAACCTAAAATAAAAATCTAAAACTTAAACCTAAAAAAAGTAAAATAAAAACTAAAACCTAAACCTAAAAATAAAAAATAAAACTTAAACTTAAAAAATAAAATAAACATAAAATTAAACTAAAAAAATAAACAAAAAACTAAACCTAAACCTAAAAAATAAACTAAAATAAAAAACTTAAACTAAAATAAATATAAATAAATAAATAAACCAAAACTAAATAAAATTAAAAAATAAACTTAAATATAAATATAAAATAAACTAAATAATTGCAAAACCTACTAGTTTCTTTAATTTTTTTAAAAAAACCTAAACCCTAAACCCTAAACCATAAACTCTAAATCCTAAACCTTAAAACCTAAACCCCAAACCCTAAAACCTTAAGCTAAACCTAAACTATACTTAAACCCATATACCTTAGACCCTAAATCCTTCAGAACAACTCTAAACCTAAACCCTAAACCTAAATAATAAACTGATCTTAAACCTAAACCTAACCTAACCCAATTAAAACATAAACCCTAAACTATAAACCTAAAACCCTAAACCTTAAACCCTAAACTAACCCTAAACTATAAACCCTAAACTAACCCTAAACTATAAACCTAACCCTAAAACCTTGCCTAAACTCTAAGCTATAAACTAAACCTTATTATAACCTAAACCTAAGCCCACAACCCTAACCCTAAATCCTAAACCCTAAAGCCTAAACACTAAACTGAAAACCCTAACCCTAAAACCTTAAACCATAAACCCTAAATCCTAAAACTAACCCTAAACCCAAAACCTACAATCCTAAACACAAAACCCTAAAGCCTAAACCCTAAACTCTAAACCCTAAACCATAAACCTTAAACCTTAAACCCTAAACCCTAAACCCTAAAATCTACAACCCTAGCCCCTAAACCCTAAACTCCAAACCCTAAATCCTAAACCCTAAACCATAAACCCTAAACTCTAAACCTTAAACCCTAAAAACCTAAAAACTTAAACCTAAACTAAAACCTAAACCAAATCTAAACTAAAAAATAAAATAAAGAAAAATAAAACTAAATTAAAATAAAATAAATAAAACCTAAAATAAACTAAGAAAATAAAATAAACCTAAAAAAAAACTTAAATAACCTATAAACTAAACATAAAATAAAAAATAAAATAATGCTAAAATAAAATAAAATAAAATAAAAACTAAATATATACCTAAAAATCAAACCTAAAAATACATAAAAAAAATAAGACCTAAACCCTAAACTAAAAAAAACCTAAACCTAAAATAAATAACAAAAAATAAACATAAATCCAAACTAAAACTAACTAAACTAAAATAAAAATAACCTAATGCGTAAACCCTAAACCCTAAACTCTAAAATGCTAAACCCTAAATACAAAACCCTAAACCCTAAACCCTAAAAAGCTAAAAGCCTAAACCTAAAGTAAATAAAACCTAAAAACAAAATAAATAAAAAAATTTAAACCAAAATAAAATAAATAAAATAAAATAAAATATAAAAACCTAAACTAAAACCTAAACCTAAACCCAAACATAAAAATAAAATAAAATAAAAATAAAAACTAAAGTAAAACAAAATAAATCAAAACCTAAACTAAACTAAAAAAAATGAAATAAACTAAAAAATAAAACATAGATATAAAAAAAATAAAATAAATAAAAACTAAATAAAAACTTAAACCCAAGAAATAAACCTAAAATTAAAACCTAAAAATAAAATAAAATAAACCTAAACCCTAAACAAAAAAAAATTAACCTAAAGTAAGAATAAAATAAACAAAATAAAATAAACCTAAGCCTAAACTAAAATAAATAAATCCTAAACCTAAACCTAAAATAAATAAAATAAAATAAACTAAAATAAACCTAAACCGAACTAAAAAAGAAAACTTAAAATAAACCTAAAATATAAACATAAAACCTAAAAAATAAAAAAAAATAAAATAAAACCTAAACCTAAACCTAAAATAAAAAAATAAACCTAAACCTAAAAATAAAATAAAATACAACTCTACTAAAAAAAAAATAAACCTAAACATAAACATAAACCTAAAAAATAAACTTAAATAAAAGCATAAACTAAAATAAATAATCCTAAAATAATTAAACTAAACTAAATAAAAATAAAAAATAAACCTAAATAAAAAAAATAAAGTAAACTAAAATAAATAAAAAATACTAAATGTACTAAATAAACCTAAAACTACCATTTTACTTAATTTTAAGATAAAAAAAGCCATAAACCCTAAACCCTAAACCCTAAACCTTAAACCCAAAAATCAAAAACCCTAAAATGCTACATCCTAAACCTTAAACCCAAATAGTAAACCCTAAACCCTAAACCCTAAACCACAAACCATAAACCTAAACTTAAAGATGGTGGATCCCTCTACTAGAGAGGCCGGGGTGGTTCTGATGGGAACTAGACAGATTGAAGAATGGCTGATTCGATCTACTACATATGGAACTGTGTCTTTACAATAAAGATGGTTCTAATTATCTAGGGTTTTTTTATTTGCTCTATGAGTGCTTATTTTTTATCTATGTCATCACTAGTGTCTTAGAAAACTTGGTGTGTTACTTGGTTGATGACATCAAAAGAAGAAATATTGAATCTTAATTTGTTCTCTGATAAAAGAAAAACCAAATACCCTAAACCCTAAACTAAAACTTGAACCTTAAACCTAAAACATTAACCCTAAACCCTAAACCATAAAAACCCTAAACCCTAAACCTGAAACCCTAAAACCCTAAACCCTAGACAATAAATGATAAAACCTAAACCCTAAATCCTAAACCATAAACTAACACTAAACACTAAACCCTAAACCCTAAAAAGCTAAAAACCTAAACCAAAACTAAATAAAACCTAAAAATAAAATAAATAAATAAAACTAAAACCAAAATAAAAAATAAAATAAAATAAGAATAAAAACTAAAACCTAAACCTAAACCTAAACCTAAAAATAATCAAAACTAAACTAAAATAAAATAAATAAAAATGAAAACTAAAGAAAAAAATAAAAAACCTAAATAAAATAAAAACTAAACATAAAATAAAATTAAAATAAACCTAAAATAAAATAAGATAAAAGTTAAATAAAATTAAAAATAAAAATAAACCTAAATAAAAATAAAAAATTAAAATAAACTAAAATAAATAAAAAATAAACTAAATAAACCTAAACCTACTAGTTTACTTAACATAAAAAAAGAAATCAAAGAATAAAAAAAAACCCTAACCCTAAACCCTAAAATTAACTCGAAACACTAAACTTACAACACTAAACCCTAAACCTTCAACCTTAAATCCTAAACACTAAACCCTAAACCCTAAACCCCAAAAAACCATAAAACCTAAACCTTAAACCCTAAACCCTAAACCATAAAAGCATAAACCCTAAACCCCTAAATCATAAACCCTAAACCCTAAACCCTAATCATTAACCCTAAACCTAAACACCAAACCCTAAACCTAACCCTAAGTAACTAAATATATTAAATAATAAACCTAAACCTTAAATCCTAATAAACTTAAAACTAAACCTAAACCCTATGAACAGGCTGAACCTAGACGGTAGGGACATTACCGTCAACCAGGCTCAGTCCAGATCTGGCTATAGAAGTGAAGGCGAAGGTGATGGTTATCACAGTGGTGGTGGGGGATCTGGAGTTTCTTGTGGATATGGAGGTGGTGGTTGGAGCAGTGCTGGTTATGGACTTGAGAGGAGTAATGGAGGTTACAACCATGGTGGTGGTAGAGGGAGAGATCGGGGATATGATGGTGGATCCTACTACTCAAGTGGTCGGGATGGTTCTGATGGGAACTAGAGAAATTGAAGAATGGTTGATCTGATATGCTGCTTATGGAACTATGTCTTTATAGTAGAGACAGTTCTAGTTATCTAGGGTTTTTGATTTTCTCTATGCATGCTCATTTTTTATTTATGTCATCACTTATGTCTTAGAAATCTTGGTGTGTTACTTGGTCGATGAAATCAGAAAGAAGAAATGTTGCATTTGAATTTGTTCTCTATTAAAAAAAACCAAAACTCCTAAACCCTTGATCTAACAAATTGCTAGAGCCTTTTGTTGTGCTAGCTGAATCTTTGTTGATCCTTTTGGATTGGACTTTTTTATTTTTGGTGGTTGGTGGCTACCTTTGGTGCCCTTTTGTGTGGTTATTTTGTCTTCTAGAGATTTGCACTAGATGTAGCTTATGTTTCTTTCAGTTGAAGGTTTAATTTCTGAGCTATTTAGTCATTTGTGGTTGCTCACCCTAGATTGGATTGGTGGCTGCTTATTGTTGGGACTTTTGCTTGAGGGCTCCTATCTTGGTTTTGTTGGTTGTTTCTCTATTAATTGGCATTGGTCTAGTGCTTGCTAATGGCTGGTTCTGGTTTTTCCTAGTTTGGAGCTTGGATGGGTATTTGGTTAATGGCTATTATTAGGGCTTTGACTTTGTTCTAGCCTCTCTCTAGGTTATTGTGATTAGTCTGTTGGGGATTTTTTTTGGTGGTTTGGTTGCTAGCTAGTTGTTGGCCAGTTTCTCTTAGTTTAATGGTACTAGATCTGGAACTCTATGGACTGCTGGCCTTAGATTTTTGCTTATATCTAGTATGCTGGCTATGATGGCTTTGATGTTACTCACCTCTTCTTTCTATTTGGTAGCATTACATATGATTGTAACCCTTCTTTATTAAGTTTCAATGTTCATATGTATTGTTGCCCCTTAAGATGATCCTAACTAAGCCTGAGCCTTCTCTTTATCAGCTCTCTCTCCTTTTCCTCTCTTTATCCTTATCCTTTTTAGCTATGACTTTTTTCCTTTGTAGTGTTTTGTAAATTTCTTTTACAGGTTGGAACTTTACAGAGGGAATGGTCATTGCTCAGTCAACCCAAGTGTTGTTGATGTGGATCTTGCTTATCTTGCTTTCTCAAAGGAATCATGAACTACTGCTGACTCATCCTTTTATTATTTTCAGGATTTATTTAGTTTTAATCTATGTCATTTTCTCTTCGGCTTTTTAGGCATTGTATTTTCTCTTTTATTTACTTTTCATTTTCTAATGTACTTAGATGGGTGTTTAGCTTCTTTGTAGTTCTAAGAGAAGAGAATTTTAGAGTTTTGCCCCTTTTAAGGACATTGTATCTTTCCTTTTATTGTAATAAAATTCTAACTTTCCCCCAAAAAACCCCCTAAACCCTAAACCCTAAACCCTAAATAACCCTAAACCCTCAAACCCTAAACCAAAAACCTAAAACCCAAAACCCAAAACCCTAAATCCAAAACCCTAAAACCCTAAACCCTAAAGCCTAAACACTAAACCATAAACCCTAACCATTAACCCTAAACCCTAAAAGTATAAAACCTAAAATCCTAAACCCTATACTCTAAACCCTAAACCCTAAAACCTAAACTCTAACCCTAAACCCTAAACCCTAAACCCTAAACCCTAATCCCTAAACCTTAAACTTAAACCTAAACTACATAAATAAATCAAAAAATAAACCTAATCCCTAAAACCTAATAAACAAAAACCTAAACTTCAACCCTAAGAATGTACAAAACCTTGACAGTAGGAAGATCATCGTTAACCAGGCTTAGCCTAGATATGGTGGTGGAGCTGAAGGTAGAGGCGGCGGTTATCATAGTGGTGGTCAGAGATCTGGAGTTGTTTGTAGATATGGAGGTGGTGGTTAGATAATTGGAGGTTATGGAGGTGGGAGGAGCGATGAAAGTTACAACCATGGTGGTGGCGGAAGGAGAGGTGGTGGCGGAGAGAGAGATCGAGGATATGATGTTGGATCCTGCTACTCGAGAGGCCAGGGTGGTTCTGATGGGAAGTAGAGAAACTGAAGAACGGCCGATCCAATCTACTGCTTATGGAACTCTATCTTTACAATAGAGATAGTTCTAGTTATCTAGCATTTTGGATTTGCTCTATGTGTGCTCATTTTTTATCTATGTCATTTCTTATGTCTTAGAAAACTTGGGGTGTTACTTGGTTGATGAAATCAAAAGGAAGAAATGTTGAATCTAAATTTATTCTCTATTAAAAAAACCAAAAATCCTAAACTCTAAATTAAAACCTAAATAATAAACCCTAAACCCTAAACCCTAAGCCCTAAATCCTAAAACCCTAAACCCTAAACTCTAAACCCTAATCCCTAAACCCTAAAACCTACAGCTCTAAACCCTAAACCCTAAACCCCAAACCCCAAACCACAAACCCCAAACCTAAAACCCTAAACCCTAAAAACCTAAAGATAAATTAAATAAAACCAAAAAGCAAAATAAATAAATAAACCTAAACCTAAATAAAATAAAATAAAATAAAATAAAAACCTGAACTAAAACCTAAACCTAAAAATAATATAAAATAAACTAATAAAAATAAACTAAAATAAAATAAATAAAAACCTATACAAAACTAAAAATTAAAATAAACCTAAATAAAATAAAAACTAAACGTAAAATAAAAATAAAATAAAATAAAAAAATAAAAAAATAAAACTTAAACTTAAAAGTAAACCTTAAAATAAACCTAAACCTTAAACTAAAACTACAAAACCAAAATAAAATAAAATAAAGAAAACAAAATCCTAAACCTAAACTAAACTAAATAAAACCTAAACCTAAACCTAAACTAAATAAAATAAAATAAACTAAAAATAAACCTAAACCTAAACTAAAAAATAAGACATAAAAATAAACCTAAAATAAAACCTAAAACCTAAACTTAAAAAAAATAAAATAAAAACCTAAACCTAAACCTAAAAAATAAAACTAAAACCTAAACCTTCAAAATAAAATAAAATAAAACTCAACTAAAATAAACCTAAACCTAAAAAATAAACTAAAACAAAAAACCTAAACTAAAATAAAGAAACCTAAAATAAATAAATTAAACTAAATAAAAATAAAAAATAAACTAAATAAAAATAAAAAATAAAATAAAATAAATAAACCTAAACCTACCAGTTTACTTAATTTAAAAAAATCATAAATACTTAAACCTAAACCCTAAACCCTAAACCCTAAACCTTAAACACTAAAAAACCCTAAACACTAAACCCTAAACCCTAACCCTAAACCCTAACCCTAAACCCTAAACCCTAAAGCATAAACCCTAAAACCCTAAATCCTAAACCCTAAACCCTAAACCCCAAACCCTAATCCTAAACCCTAAACCCTAAACTTGAAACCCTAATCCTAAACTTAAAGTAAATAAATAAATTTAAAAACAAACCTAAACCTAAAACCTAATAAACCTAAACCTAAACCAAAACCTAAACCCTAAGAATGGTATCTCCTTCTAATAGAGGTCATGATTATTTCTGGTTGGTACTGCTGAGCTTTGGTTGCCCTATAATTTTGGTGGTTCTCTCCTCTTATTGGTCTCCTGCTATATTAGTTTTAGGATGGCCTGGTGATTAGCAGTCTCTAGAGCTTGCTTGTTTGCCTTTTTCGTAGCCTCCTTTTTTCACTGTGAGGGTTTATTGGTTGGTGGTTGCTTGATGGCTGTGTTTTTTTTCCAGCCTTTTGCTTTCAGTTTTGGCTATCTAGTATCATGATTATTGGTTGAGCCTGGCCATGGTATTTATTCCTTCCTAGGATGAGTTACTCTCTCTGGAACTGTTACCTGCCATATAGTTTTTATTTCGCATTTTTGGTGGTTTTTTTGAAGTTTTTTTTCTTTTCCTTTCCTATTGTACTTAGATGGGGGTTTAGCTTTTTAGGTTTCTTGTAGCTCTGAGAGTAGTAGAACTTTCAGCTTTACCCCTATTAAGGACATTGTATCTTTTCCTTTTATGGTAATAAATTCTAACTTTCCCAAAAAAAAAAAAAACTAAACCCTAAACACTAAACCCTAAAGTCTACAACTCTAAACCCTAAAACCTACAACCTTAAACCCTAAACCCTAAACCATAAACTAACCCTAATCCCTAAACACTAAATCGTAAACCCTAAACCCTAAATCCTAAAAACCTAAACATAAACTTAATGAAACCTAAAAATAAAATAAATCAAAAATCTAAAGCTAAACAAAATAAAATAATAAAATAAAAACCTAAACTAAAACCTAAACTGAAACCTAAACCAAAAAATAAAGTAAAATAAAAATAAAAACTAAACTGAAATAGAATAAATAAAAACCTAAACTAAACTAAGAGAGAAAATAAAGTTAAAAATAAAAAAACCTTAACAAAATAAAAACAAAACCTAAAATAAAAATAAAATAATGCTAAAATAAAATAAAGTAAAAATTAAATAAAAACCTAAACTTAACAATCAAACCTAAAAATAAATAAAAAATAAAAACTAAACCCTAAACTTAAAAAAAGAACTTAAACTTAAAAAAATAAATAAAATTAACAAAATAAAATAAACCTAAACAAGAATAAACTAAACTAAAATAAATAAAACCTAAACCTAAACCTAAATGCTAAACTAAAACTAAAATCCTAAACCTAAAATGAAAACCATAAACCCTAAACCCTAAACCCTAAACCCTAAAAACCCTAAACACTAAATACTAAACCCTAAACCCTAAACCCCAAACCCTAAACTCTAAACCATAAACCCTAAATCCTAAACCCTAAACCCTAAACCCTAAAACTCTTAAACTCAAAACCCTAAAACCTATCACCCTAAACCCAAAACCCTAAACATTAAACCCCAAACCCTAAACCCTAAATCCTAAACTAATACTAAACCCTAAACCCTAAACCTTAAACTAACCTTAAACCCAAAATAAAAACCTAAATAAATATTATATGTTGTAGCTAAGCCTAAACCTAAATAAAAATAAAATAAAATAAATTAAAAACCTAAACTAGAACCTAAACCTAAACCTAAACCTAAAAATAAAATAAAATTAAAAATAAAAAAACTAAAATTAATTCAATAATAACCTAGACTAAACTAAAAAAATAATATAAACTTAAGAATAAAAAGCCTAAATAAAATAAAAAATAAATGTAAAATAATATTAAAATAAACCTAAAATAAAAACTAAATAAAAACATAAACGTAAAAAATAAACTTAAAAATAAAACTTGAAAATAAATAAAAAATAAAACATAAACCTTAAACTAAAAAAAAAACTAAACCTAAAATAAAAATAAAATAAACAAAATAAAATAAACCTAAACCTAAACTAAAATAAACTAAACTGAATTAAATAAAACTTAAACCTAAACCTAAAATAAACTAAACCTAAACATAAACCTAAACTAAATGAAATAAAATAAACTAGAAAAAAACCTAAACCTAAACTCAAAAATAAAACCTAAAAATAAACCTAAAATAAAAACCTAAAGCCTAAACCTCAAAAATAAAATAAAAACCTAAACTTAAACCTAAAATAAAATAAAACCTTAAAAAAATAAAATAAAAATAAAACTCAACTAAAAAGAAAAACTAAACCTAAACTTAAACCTAAAAAATAAACTAAAATAAAAAACCTAGACAAAAAAAATAAACCTAAAATAAAATAAAAACTTTAAACCTAGAACCCAAAACCCTAAACCCTAAACCCTAAAACCCAAAACCATAAACCCTAAACCTTAAACCATTAACCCTAAAACTTACAACCCTAAACCCCAAACACTCAACCCTAAACCTCAAACCCTAAAACCCAAACCCTAAACCCTAAATACCTAAACATAATGTAAATAAAGCCTAAAAATAAAATAAATAAATAAACCTAAACCTAAATAAAATCAAAATGTAACCTAAAACCTAAACCTAAACCTAAACCTAAAAATAAACCTAAACCTAGAAAGAAAAAAAAAAAAAACTAACCTAAAATAAAATGAATAAATACCTTAACTATACTAAAAAATAAAATAAACATAAAAATATAAAACCTAAATAAAATAAAAGCAAAACATAAAATTAAAATAAAGTAAACCTAAAATAAAATAAAATAAAAACTAATTTAAAAGCAAAACCTAAAAAATAAACCTAAAAATAAAACCTAAACATAAAAAAAATAAAACCTAAACCTAAAATAAACAAAATAAAATAAACCTAAACCAAAACTAAAATAAACTAAACTAAAATAAATAAAACCAAAACCTAAACCTAAAATAAACTAAACCTGAACCCTAAATTAATTAAAATAAAATAAACTAAAAATAAACCTAAATAAACAAAAAAAATAATACTTAATAATAAACATAAAATAAAAACCAAAAACATAAACCTAAAAAAATAAAATAGAAACATAAAACTAAACTTAAAAATAAAAATTAAAACCTAAACTTAAAAAATAAAATAAAAATAAAACTAAACCAAAACCAAAACCTAATGGTTAAACTAAAATAAATAAACCAAAAATAAATAAACTAAACTAAATTAAAAAAATTAAACCTAAATAAAAATAAAAAATTAACCTAAAAACCTAAACCTAAACTAAATAAAACCTAAAAATAAAATAAATAAAAAAACCTAAAACTAAATAAAATAAAAACAAAACCTAAACTAAAACCTAAACCTAGACCTAAACCTGAAAATAAAATAAAATAAATTAAAATAAAATAAATAATAACCAAAACTAAACTAGAAAAATAAAATAAACCTAAGAATAGAAAAATCTAAATAAAATAAAAGCAAAATGTAACATAAAAAATAAAATAAATTTAAAATAAACCTAAAATAAAGACTAAATAAATACCTAAACCTAAAAAATAAACCTAAAAATAAAACCTAATCCTTAAACTAGAAAAAAAACAAACCTAAACCTAAAATAAAAATAAAATAAACAAAATAAAATATACCTAAACCTAAACTAAAATAAACTAAACCTCAACCTAAACCTAAACTAAATAAAATAAACTAAACTAAAAATAAACCTAAACTTAAACTAAAAAATAAAACCTAAAACCTAAAAAAATAAAATAAAAACCTAAACCTGAAAATAAAAAATAAAACCCAAACCTAAAAAATAAAATAAAAATAAAACTAAACTAAAAATTAAACCAAAACCTAAACCTAAACCTAAAAAATAAACTAAAATAAAATACCTAAACTAAAATAAATAAACCTAAAATAAAAATATCCTAACCCTAAACCCTAAACTCTAAACCCAAAACTTACAACCCTAAACCCTAAACTTTATACCCTAAAACCCTGAACCCTAAATCCTAAATTCTAAACCCTATACCCTAAACCCTAAAACTTACAACCCTAAACCATCATGACAAAACCCCAAACCCTCAACCCTAAACCCTAAACCCTAAACCCTAAAAACCTAAAAACCTAAACATAAACTAAATAAAACTTAAAAATAAAATAAATAAATAAATCTAAACCTAAATAAATATAATAAAATAAAAACATAAATTAAAACATAAACTTAAACCTAACCCTAAAAATAAATTAAAATAAAAAATAAAAACTAAACTAAAATAAAATAAATACAAATCTAAACTAAACTTAAAAAAATAAAATAAATCAAAAAATAAAAAAAATTAAATAAAATTAAAATTGAATGTAAAATAAAAATAAAATAAGCCTAAAATAAAATAAAATAAAAACTAAATAAAAACCTAAACATAAAAAATAAACCTAAAAATAAAACCCAAAAATAAATAAAAAATAAAATGTATACCCTAAACTAAACAAAAAAACCTAAACCAAAAATAAACAAGATAAACCAAAATCTAAACCTAAACTAAAATAAACTGATCTAAAATAATTAAAACCTAAAATGAACTAAACCTAAACCCCAAAGTAAATAAAATAAAATAAAATAAAAAATAAACAAAAACTAACTAAAAAATTAAACCTAACAATAAACCTAAAAGCTAAACCTAAAAAAATAAAATAAAAACCTAAACCTAAACCTAAAAATAAAAAATAAAACCTAAACCTAAAGAATAAAATAAAAATAAAACTAAACTAAAAAATAAGCATAAACCTAAATAAAACTAAAATAAAAATAATAAAATAAACTTAAACCTACTCGTTTACTGAATTTTAAAATAAATATAAAAACCCAAAATGCAAAACCCTAAATCTAACCCTAAACCCTAAATCCAAAACACTAAACAAACCCTAAACCCTAAACCCAAAAACCTAAACCCTAACCTTAACCCTAAACCTAAACCCTAAACCTAAATGCTAACCCTTAAACCCTAAACCCTAAACTAACCCTAAACCATAAACCCTAAACCACAAAAACCCTAAACCTTAAAGCATAAACCCCAATCCCTAAAATAACCCTAAACTCTAAGCTAACCCTAAGCCATAAACCCTTTCCCCTCAAAACTCTAAACCCTAAAGCCTAAACACTAGACCCTAAACCCTAAACCCTTAACCCTAACCCTAAATTCTAAACCCTAAAGCACTAAACCCTAAAGCCTAAACCCTAAACCCTAAACCCTAAGAACCTAAAAACTTAAACCTAAACTAAATAAAACCTAATAATAAAATAAATAAAAAAACCTAAACTTAAATAAAATAATAAATAATATGCAATAAAAACCAAAACTAAAACACAAACTTAAACATAAAAATAAAATAAATAAAAACCTAAACTAAACTAAAAAATAAAATAAACCTTAGAATAAAATAAAAACTAAATGTAAAATAAAAATAAAATAAACCTAAAATAGAATAAAATAAAAAATAAATAAAAACCTAAGCCAAAAAAATAAACCTAAACATAAAACCTAAAAATAAATAAAAAATAAAACCTAAACCCTTACTTAAAAGAAAACCAAAACATAAAATAAAAATAAAATAAATAAAATAAAATTATCAAAAACATAAACTAGAATAGATTAAACTAAAATAAATAAAACCTAAACCTAAACCTAAACATGAACCTAAACTAAATAAAATAAATTAAATTAAAAATAAACCTAAACATATATTAAAAAATAAAACTACAAAATAAACGTAAAATAAAAATCTAAAACCTAAACCTAAAAAAATAAAATAAAAATCTAAACCTAAACTTAAAATTAAAATTAAAACTTAAACTTTAAAAATAAAATAAAAATAATAGTCAACTACAAAACAAGCATAAACCTAAAAAATAAACTAAAATAAAAAACCTAAACTATAATAAATGAACCTAAAATAAATAAACTAAACTAAATAAAAATAAAAAATAATCCTAAATAGAAAAATTAAAAAAAATCAACCTAAATTGAAAAAATAAAATAAACTCAAATAAATAAAAAATAAACTAAATAAACCTACAACCCTAAAACCTAAACCCCAAACCCTAAACCCTAAAGACTAAACCCTAAACTAACCCAAAATGCTAAACCCTAAGAATGGGAAAAACCTTGACGACAAGAAAATCACTGTTAACAAGGCTCAGTTAGATCTGGTAGTGGAAGCAAAGTCGGAGGTGGTAGTTATCATAGTGGTGGTGGAGGATCTGGAGGTGTTGGTGGATATGGAGGTGGTGGTCCAAGTAGTGGAAGGGGAGGAGGAACGATGGTGTGGTGGGGAGGGAGAGTTCAGGGACTAGATGTCGTTAGGACTAGATCTAAAGAATGACCTAATTATAACATAGTTATGGTAGCTAAAGAAAATCTCTTCAAGAGACTTTCCCTTGATTATTAGAGATTTGAATACCTAAACCCTAAACCTAAACCATATTATAATACCATATATTATAGTATAATGTAGCATCATATGTAGGATGTGTTTTTTGGATGTTATAAGGTGTTTTGAAATGTTTTAATATATTATGGCATAGTTCCCTATAAAGAAATCATGAAAATATTGATTTAATAAATGATGAAAATATTTGATTAATAAATGATGATTTAAAGGTGTTTTGTTACTAGAAAGTAAGATTGTATGTAATAAAATAAATATTTATATATATCATAGCATATCTCAAAATAAAATGTAAAATATTTATTCAATGTTGATTTAGAGTTTAAAATGGTGGAATTTAAAATTCATATAGCATGGCATCATAATATAATATATTGTTTCAATTTAAAATATGTAAGTGATATGATTAAAATATATAGTTTTTTAATTATTTAGACTAATTTTTTGATTTTTTATCTTAAGCAATCCCTTATGTTGTGATATACAATATAAAATAATATAATATGTTATAGTGTATTATAATATAGGATGCCATAACATAGTGTAGCATCACGCATTATAGCATACTATTGTGTATTACTACATATTATTTTGCATATTTTAGTTTGTTATAGTATGATGTAGTAGAGTTTGTACTGGTGTAACTCATAAAACTATTAATGTATGGGTCGAGATTATGGGATATGGCCAAATATTAAGTAAGCTTTAGGTAACATTATTAGGGATGTGCGATGGTGTGTCATTTAATCAAAAGAATGGAATTTTGCATCCAAAATAAATGTTCATTTTTCAACCAAATTTTATAATTTTTTGCTTAAAGTGATTCATTTTAAGGTGTAATTTAAGACAATATATTATATGAAAGCATATTAAAATATAATGTACATAACCTAAGCCATAAGACACTTCAAATAATTAGGTAAACACTTAACCTAAGCCTAAAGACTTAGAAGGGTTAACCATAGGATTAGGTTATGCTTTAGGGATTAGGATAATCCACAAACCCAACCACCGAATTCTAATCCATGTTCACCTTCTCAAACCAAACCTCAAGTTCAATTCAAACATCAAATTCAAATACAAATCCAAACCCAAATTCCAAAACCAAATGATTAAAGCCAATGATCAAATCCAAACTTCAAACCCCTCCTAAACCATATGACCTATCCCATGGACTTAGCCAAATCTTAATCCAAGTCAATCCAAAATCAATTTATTTTTTGATAATCAATTTATATCTTCAATCATCTTCCTAAATATAAATCAAATCTACATTCAAATGATCACAACTAAATCAAACTAAATCAAATTAAATTAAAACCCTTCCTAAGCCATATGACCTATCCCATGGACTTAGCCAAATGTTAATCCAAATTAAGCCAAAATCAATTGATTTTCTCACAAATCAATCATATTTTCAATCATCTTAACAAATTTAAATGAAATATACATTTAATCAACAAAACTAAATCAAACCAAATCAAAATCCAAACCTAAGCAACATGACCCAACTCCATTGACTTAGCCAAATTCCTTCATTCCAAAACCCAAACTCAATTGATTTTCTCGTGAATCAATCATACCTTCAATCATATACACAAATATAAATGAAATCTACAATCATCTAGCCAAACCAAAATCAACCCAAGTTAAACCCAACTTAACCCATTTGACTTGAAATGTTCAAATGAACCAAAACCCATTTGAACCCAAGCCAATTGCAATTGAATTTATATATTAATCTCAAATACATATATAAACTCAACTAAATCAAACTCAACCCAAAATTAATCCAACTAAACTCAGTTGGTCCACTTGACCCAAAGTGGCCAATTTGACCTATTTGAGCCAAGTTCTAATCCTGTCCAAATTAGATTGAACCAAGCCCATCAAAATCTCACATCATGATTGTTGATCACCCTAGGTTGATCAATTTTCACAAATTGGGTCAAATAAAGTCAACTTGGACTTTTGACCAATTCAACCCCTTAGCCTATATGAACCCAAACAAGCCAAATTGTAACCAAAGACAAATCCCATGAAACCAATAATTCATACCAAATCAAAATCAATATTTAAATATGACTTGACCTTCAATTGAGTCAAACCAAACCCAATTGGTGCTATTGATCCAAGTTGACTCAAATTGACCTAAAAGACTAAATTGAGTCAAATTAAAATATAGACTTAATTGATGGCAACCAATGGCTCAAGTTCATTCCAAATTGATGTTGAACTTGACCAAAGCTAAGATTGGACCTAATTGAACCCAATTGACCTACTTAGCCCAAAGTGACTGAAAGGCTCAAGTTGGCCTAAATCAAAAACAAATCCAAATTAATTGAAACCAAATCCTACAATCACCTTCAATTGGTCAGATGAACCCAAACCAACTCCCAACCCAAGCCAATTTGGCCAATTTGGTCAAATTGGTCAACTTAACTATTTGACCCAAATGGATTCAAATGAGCCAAAATAAAATCTAAGCCAAACTAAACTAAACTAATTGAACCCAAACATCTCAAATGATCATAAGAACTTGACCCAACTCTTGGTTTGATCCAATTTAACCAATTGGTCAGCTTGACCCAACATAACAAAATTTGACCTAAATGAGTCACATAGAGCCAAACCTAACCAAATCAACTCCAATTGACTTGAAATTTGGGCTAACCCATTTTTGGCTCATTTTAAGTCTACCCAAATCAAATCTAAGGCCAAATGATCATTCAAATCTTGGATCAAGGGCATCACATGAGACAAATCACCCATGTAAGTGCTCATTTCATTCCTTGCCACTTACTTCAATGGTCCACCTAGGCACCTTAGACACTACCCAACCTGACCCAAGGGGTTGTTAGGTTGGCCATGATCCATGGGAGGTGTAATCACCTCACCCTCCCCATTAGAGCATTTGAAACCCATAGGACACCCATGATTCCTCTTCGCAGACACATGAATCCATGAAAGTGCATCCATCAATGAGAGAAAGCGTGCCCACACCACCACGAGTGTTGAGTCGATAAGTTTTAAGTATCACATGCCATGGAAAGCACGTCATTAGCATGCCACATGGCACCAATAGGATTAGTTTAAGGCTTAATTAATAATTTTAATAAACTTCTAAACATTATAAAAAAATCATAGAGAAATAAAAGAAATGCAAATAAATACTCCTTTTAAAGGTATGTTAGAGGAGAATTAATTAAAATGATCTTAATTAATTTTGAATAGTAATTAAAGTTTAATTATAAAATTAATTAGTTTAATTACTTATTAATTACTTGAGCAATTAATCCCAAATTATGTGGGTTACTTTAGTGGGATGACCTCTCTCTCCCATGATTTTTTGGGATTTATTGGTCACTTAATTAGGAAAATTGACTAATTAAACCTTAACTACTCTTTTAAGTTAATTAATGATTATTTAATACCATGAATAGTAACAAATTCATAATTAAATTTATTAATCATTGTTCAATAGTAAGTGAATTGAGGATTAGGGTTGGGCCCCTTTCACTAAGTTCATTTCACCCTTTTTTTAAAATGAAATTAATTGATTTAATGAATTAAATCACTTAATCAAATTAAAATCATAATCACATCAACTTAATTAATTAAATCATGGGGTAGATCTTTAGGTGTTTAATGACCTAAAGGAGTTTAATAAACTTATGGTTAGTCCACATGTGTGGGAAAACCATAAGAGTAATTAATTAAGTCCCTTTATCAAATTAATTATTAATCATGAGCCAATTGCATTAGGCCACTTTTATTTGCTTGGATCATTGCAAGTTTATTTTCCATGCATATCATGTTGGCTCATAATTATTTAGTTAATTACATTAAGGTGACATAGGTAAGGGTAATTAATTCATCTAATTAAGGGTTCAACTTAATTACCCCTAAAATAAACTTAATTACATTTCTTTAAATTAAATCAAATCACTAATGCGGGAATGGGTTTAAAACAACAAGTGATGGTTTCTCTTCTCTTCTTTAAATCAAATCAAATCCAAAACTTAATTAATAAAGAAGCTTCGATTTGCTTTAAATAATTTTATTTGATTTTATGGTAATTAAGAACTAGTTTTGTTGAATGAATCAAATGCTCATATTTAATTGTCCTCTTTGCCATCATGTTAAATTTGGTATGTCATCTGAATTGATGCATCCAACTTTTCAAAATGAAGTAAAATAAAATGGATTTCCTTTATGTAAGCTTGCATGTGTTGATTTAATTTAATATATACGTGGCTATTATCCATATTAAATCCAAACGTGTTTTTTTAAAAGCTTATAAATGAATAATAATATGTGTAATGATGCTAGTTATAAATACATAAGAAATGCATGTGCTTATAGCTTAAGTGTATGAATCTTGAGTTCTCTTTCCTTTATTCATGTGTTGATTTATATAAGATTGAATGCTAATGGGTATATAGTCTAGACATCCTAGGAACACGAGGCTTTAGCTAGCCCTAAGGAGGTCATTTGATTACCTCACTTCCTTGATTTGTTACTTGGTTGATGAAATCAAAAAGAAGAAATGTTGAATTTGAATTTATTCTCTCTTAAAACAAAAACCAAAAGTCCAAAACCCTAAACATAAAACCAAAACCCTAAACCCTAAACCCTAAACCCTAAACCGTAAACCATAAATCCTAAAAGCCTAAACCTAAACTAAATAAAACCTAAAAAATAAAATAAATAAAAAAACCTAAACCTAAATAAAATATAAAATAAAATAAAATAAAAACCTATACTTAAACCAAAACCAAAAATAAAATATAATTAAAATAAAAACTAAGATAAAATAAAATAAATAAAATCTAAATGAAATTAAAAATAAAATAACCCTAAAAGTAAAACCTAAATAAAAAAGCTAGCTAAATAATAATTAAATAAACCTAAAATCAAATAAAACTTAATAAAATGTAAACCTAAAAATAAACCAAAAAAATATCATATGTAGTATACATATCCTTAATGAGTTTAATATAACCAATATTACCTCCTTTCTATTCTAGAACTCTCCAAAGAACATCTCTCGAAACTTTATCATAAGTGTTCTCTAAATCAATAAGTATTATATGTAGATCCTCCTTACTTTCTCTATACTTCTCCATTAAACCTCTTAACAAATGTATAGCATCCATAGTAGATCTACCTAGCATGAAACCAAAGATTGTGAGAAACTTTTGTATCACATCATGACATATGCTCAATTACTCTCTAAAATTTTAATGCATGACACATTAACTTAATTCCTCTATAATTTGCACTCTTGTGCATCACCTTATTCTTAAATATAGGAACCAACAAACACTTTCTCCACTCATATGGCATCTTTTAGTCTTTAAAATAACATTAAAAGATAAGAAAATCCTTGATCTAAACATTTTCACACTATTGGAATATCATCTTACTATTTTTCCACCTTTCATTTGTAAAGCTTCTTTAACTTCAGATTTAGTAATATGTTGATAAAAATAAAATTCTCTATTTTGTTTAGCATATTAAAGTTGCTAAAATCAATCGCTCATATCCTTCATTGAAAAGTTTATCAAAATACCTCATCGACCTATTTTCAATATCCTTTTCTAAGAAAAGCACTTTATTATTTTCATCCAATACACCTCACTTGAACTGTCTTTACTTCTCCTATCTCTTTGATTGGTTAACTTATGCATACATCTTCACCTTCTTTGGTATCTAATTTATTGTATAAATCACTAAAAGCTAATTTTTTTGCATCATATATTGCCTTCTTAGAATCTCTACAGGCCACTTTATATCTTTCCCAATTCTTCGAGTTTTTACATCTAAAACAAGTTTTATAACAATGCTTCTTATTTTTTTAATCTTTTCTTGCACACTCTAACTCTACCACCAACTATTTTTATTAAAAGAAGCTTTTCCTTTTGATTTTTCGAGCACATTTTTAGCAACTTGCTTAATTTCACTTGTTGCTTATTCCCACATAACATTAGCTTCTTTATGAACATCCCAAATTCTAAGCTCTTGTAGGTTGCTCTTAAAATATTTTATTTGTGTTCTTTAAGTGTCGATCTAATCTAAGATAATAATTTGATTTTTTTTTCCTCTTACAATCTTTCATCTTAAAATCTAAAACTAACAATCGATGTTGGGTACTTAAACTTTCACTTGAAATGACCTTATAATCTTTACAATCTAAACGATCTATTTTTCTTATTAGAAAATAATCAATCTTTGTTTTACTAGATCCATTTTTATAAGTAATAATATGTTCATCTGTTTTCTTAAATAAAGTATTAGCAACTACAAAATTAAAGTATAAAAAAAATCTAATATAGTTCCACCTTCTTAGTCACTCCAAATCCATAACCACCATGAATACTTCTATAATGTTCTACCAGTCTACCAACATGTCCATTTAAATCTCCTCAAATAAATACTTTCTTAAGGAGGTATCTTTTGTATTAATCTCACTATTCATTCTAAATTTTTCTTTTTGAGTTTACATCCAAACCTACTTGAGGAGCATAAACACTTATAACATTGATAACCTTAGTATCAACAATAATCTTTAAAGCTATAATTTTATCACCATATCTATTAATATTTATAACATTATTCCTTCAAACTTTTATCTATAATCACACCAACTCCATTTCTAGTTCAACTTCTACGTGAATACCAAAGTCTAAAAACTAAACTATTAATCACCTTGGCCTTTTCCCCAACCCATTTAGTTTCTTGAACACATAAAATATTTATCTTTCTATGAACCATAATATCTATTAATTCCATTAATTTACCTACAAGAGTACCTATATTCCAAGATCCTAACCTAATTGTAGTTTCACAGACTAACTTCTTTGCCTGCATCCGTCCATAATGTGGCAACCCTTTCTTATTTAACACTACACTCGGGCGCCGACGCGCGACCCTTGCACATTTTCCAATGTATTCAAGCCATACAGTGCGCTTCTAAGGGATACCCTAGCATTAACACAATGATTTAAAGGCTTCACATCATGATTATTTTGACAGGTTTTACGTTGGCTGTCAACTACCTATTGCAACCCTCCACTTTTTACATCTGGACTCGAGGACTGGCAAAGGCAGTGTTAAACCCTAAGCCCTAAACCATAATCCCAAAAAAATCCTAAACCCAAACCCTAAACCCTAAAGAAGCTAATAACCTAAACCTAAATTAAATAAAACATAAAATAAAGTAAATAGAAAAACCTAAATCAAAATAAAATAAAATAAAAAACATAAACTAAAACCTAAACCTAAACCTTAAAAATAAAATAAAAAACTAAACTAAAATAAAATAGATAAGAGCATAAACTTAACTAAAAATAAAATAAATAAATAAAATAAATGTAAAATAAAAATAAAATAAACTTAAAATAAAATAAAATAAATACTATATAAAAACCTAAACCTAAATAATAAACCTAAAAATAAATAAATAAAAAATTTAAGCCCTAAACTAAAAAAAACTAAACCAAAAATAAAAATAAGATAAACATAAACCTAAACTAAAATAAACTAAACTAAAATAAATAAAACCTAAACGTAAACTTAAAATAAATTAAACCTAAACCTAAACCTAAACTAATAAAATAAAATTAAACTAAAAATAAACCTAAACCTAAACTAAAAAATAAAACCTAAAATGAAAACCTAAAACCTAAACCTAAAAAAATAAAATAAAAACCTAAACCAAAACCTAAAATTAAAAAATAAAACCTAAAACTAAAAAATAAAATTAAAATAAAACTAAACTAAAAATAATAAACACAAACCTAAACCTAAACCTAAAAAATAAACTAAAATTAAAAATCCTAAACTAAAATAAATAAACTAAATAAATAAAAATAAAAAATAAACCTAAATAAAAATATAAAATAAACTAAATAAACTAAATGAACATAAACCTACAGGTTTACTTAATTTAAAAAAAAAAAACCAAACCTTAAATCCTAAACTAGAAACACTAAATCCTAAACCCTGAACCCTAAACACTAAACACTGAAACTAACCCTAAACCCTAAACAAACCTCAACCCTAAACCCTAAACCCTAAACCCTAAAACCTAAAACCTATAACCCTAAACCCTAAACCCTAAAACCCTAAACTAAACTTAAACTAACACTAAACCTAAACCATAAATCCTAAAACTATAAACCCTAAAGTCTAAAACCTAAACCCCTAAATCTAAACCACCTAATCTGACTCAACCTAACCTAAACCCCTAAACTATAAACCCTAAAACCCTAAACCATAAAGCCTAAACACAAAACCCAAAACCCAAAACCCTAACTCTAAACTAAACCCTAAATCTTAAAACCATAAACCCAAAACCCTAAAACCTAAACCCTAACCCTAAACCCTAAACCCTAAACCCTAAAACCCTAAACCCTAAACAGCAAACCTTAAAACCTAAACCCTAAAACCCTGAACCAAAAACCCTAAACCTTAAATCCTAAACCATCAACCATAAACCCTAAACCCTAAACCTTAAACCCTAAACTTAAACCCTAAAAACCTAAACAAAATCAAACCTAAAAATAAAATAAATAAAAAAACTTAACCTAAATAAAATAAAAACCTAAACTAAAACCTAAACCTAAACTTAAACCTAAACTTAAAAAAAATAAAATAAAATAAAATAAACTAAATAAAATAAATAAAACTTAAACTAAACTAAAATAAAAAATAAAACATCAAAATAGAAATCTAAAATCAAAATAAACATAAATTAAAAAAATAAAATAAACCCAAAATAAAATGAAATAAATACTAAATAAATTCTTAAACCTAAAAAAATAAACCTAAAATAAAACCTCAAAAAATATAACCTAAACCTAAAATTAATAGAATAAAATAAATATAAACCTAAACTAAAATAAACTAAACTAAAATAAATAAAACCTTAAACCTAAACCCTAAACACTAAACCCTAAACCCTAAACCCTAAAAACCTAACCCTAAACTAAATAAATCCTAAAAA
Organism: Cymbidium sinense; assembly: GCA_021442155.1. NCBI lineage: Eukaryota > Viridiplantae > Streptophyta > Magnoliopsida > Asparagales > Orchidaceae > Cymbidium > Cymbidium sinense. The sequence goes on along the minus strand of CM038218.1, from coordinate 57,792,973 downwards.
TAAAATAAATAAAAAAACCTAAACCTAAATAAAATAAACAAAATAAAATAGAATAAAAACCTAAACTAAAACCTAAACTTAAACCTAAACCTTAACCTAAAAATAAAATAAAATAAAAAATAAAAACTAAACTAAAATAAAATAATAAAAAAACCTAAATTAAACTAAATATTAAAATAAACATAAAAATAAAAAATCTAAATAAAGTAAAAACTAAATGTAACATAAAAATATAATAAACATAAAATAAAACAAAATAAAATAATAACTTAATAATAACCTAAACTAAAAAATAAACCTAAAAAAAACCTAAACCCTGAAGCTTAAAAAACCCTAAACCAAATAAAATAAATATAAAATAAGCTAAAATAAACTAAAATAAATTAAGCTAAAACAAATAAAACCTATACTAAACCCTAAACCCTAAACACTAAACACTATGGAAGCCTACACTTAAGCCCAACCTGTAAGCCACTAAACCTAAAACCCTCAAACCTAAACCTAAACTAAAACTAAAATAAAGACACAAAAATATGATTAATAAAAGCATAAACCTAGATCAGATAAAATAAAATAAAATAAGATAAAACTAAAACTAAAGCCTAAAACTCAGGCTGAGCTAAAACTATAAAATAAAATAAAGAAAAGGCAAAATAAATTATTAAGAATAAATAAAACCAAACTAACTGAAAAAAAATACACGCAAGATAAATAGTAAGATAAAGACATGGATTAAGAGATAGATAAACTGAAAGATAAGATAAAAGAGCTGAAATACAAATAAATGTAAAGGTTAAAGCTAGGCACAAGATGGACAAGATAAAGGCCTGAGCTAAAGATAAAAAGACTAAGATGAAGCTGAATACTGAATACTGAGACTGATAAGACCCAAGACCTGGGCCCTGGGCAGAGAGTACTGAGACCAAAGGCTGAGCCACAAGAGGCCTGAATCCCCAGGCTCCTGAATACTGGGCACCTGGCCACTGAGGCCACAGGCCTCTTGCCAGGACTTGAGACCACTGGGACCACAATACTAAGACCTGAATACTGAGCCTTTGGAATACAAGGCCAAAACCACTGACCCACTGAGCTACACTGAATTATGACAGGCACCTGATCAAGCCTTACAGCCACAGGACCAAGGCTGAAATAGGCTAAGTGGAGTAGATCTAAAATTACAATAAATAAATAAAAATCTAAGCTTAAATAGAATAAATAAAATAAAATAAAATAAAAACCTAAACTAAATCTAAAACCAAAACCTAAACCTAAACCTAAAAATAAAATTATATAAAAAATTAATACTAAATAAAAATAAATTAAATTAAAACCTAAACTAAACTAAAAAATAAAATAAACCTAAAAATAAAAACCTAAATAAAATAAAACCAAAACATAAAATAAAAATAAAATAAACCTAAAATAAGATAAAATAAAAACTAAATAAAAATCTAAACCTAAACAACAAACCAAAATATAAAACCTAAAAATAAATAAAAAATAAAACCTAAACCCTAAATTAAAAAAACTTAAACCTAAAATAAAAATAAAATAAACCTAAACCTAAACTAAAATAAACTAAACTAAAATAAATAAAACCTACCTAAAATAAATAAAATATAATTACCTAAAAATAAACCTAAACGTAAAGTAAAAAAATAAACCTAAAAGAAAAACCTAAAATCTAAACCTACAAAAAAATAAAACAATAAGCTAAATCTAACCCTAAAAAAAAACCTAAACCTATAAAATAAAATAAAAATAAAACTAAACTAAAATAATAAACATAAACCTAAGCCTAAACCTAAAAAATAAACTACAATAAAAAATCAAAACTAAAATAAATAAACTTAAGAGAAATAAACTAAATAAAAAAGTAAAGAACCTAAATAAACATATAAAATAAACTAAATAAACTGAATAAATTTAAACCATCTAACTTACTTGATTTAAAAAAAAACCTTAAATTCTAAACCCTAAACCCTAAATACTAAATCCTAAACCCTAAACCCTAAAACTAACCCTAAACCCTAAACCCTAAACCCTTAAAACCCTAAACCCTAAACCCTAAACTAACCCTAAACCCAAAACCTTAAACCATATACCCAAAACCCTAAACACTAAATTAAAACCTAAACCTAAAATAAAATACCTAAACCTAAACCTAAAACTTTGTAAACTAAAAACCTAAACCTAAGTAAATTAAAATCATAACCTAAGCCTAAACCTAAATAAATAAACTAAAAAATAAACCTAAATAAACTTAAATAAACTAAGTAAATAAACCTAAACCTAAACCTAAACTAAATAAACCTTAACCTAAAATAAAAAAAAATCCTAAACCTAAAACCAAAAAAACCTAAAAAAAAACTAAATAAATAAAAATAAAAATAAAAACCTAAACCTAAACCTAAATAAATAAACTAAATAAAATAAACAAAACTAAAATAAATAAATAAAAACCTAAACCTAAACTTAAACCTAAACCTAAACTAAACTAAATAAACCTAAACCTAAAACCTAAATCTAAACATAAACCTAAACCTAAACCTTAACCAAAACCTAAAAACATAAACCTATACCTAAATTTAAACAAAACTAAAAAACTAAAAACTAAAAAATTGAAACTTAAAAAGTGTGAACCAAAGCTAAACTAAATGAACCTAAACCTAAACCTAAAGCTTAAAATAAACCTAAAACCTAAACTGAAACTAAATATATAAAATAAAATATAAATTAATAAAAAATAAACCTAAACTAAAACCTAAACCTAAATAAACCTAAATATAAAACTAAAAACCTAAACCTAAACTTAAACTAATATAAATAAATAAAATAAACATAAACCTAAAATAAAAACCTAAACTAAAGTAAATTAAACTAAAAACCTAAACCTAAAAAATTAAAATCAAACCTAAACCTAAACATAAATTAAAATCTAAATAAGCAAACTTAAACTTAAACTAAAATAAATAAAATAAAGATAAAAAAAAAAAAAAAAAAAAACTAAAAACTAAAATAAACATGAAAAAAACCTAAACCTAAACTGAAATAAATAAAATTAAAAACTAAACCTAAACCTAAACCTAAACCTAAACGTAAATAATAAAATCTAAACCTAAACTAAATAAACAAATAAATAAATAAAATAAACATAAACTAAATAAACCCTAAACCTAAACTAAATAAAAATAAGTAAACCAAACTAACCCCAAATACCTAAACTTAAACCTAAAGTTATATAAAAACCTAAACCTAAACCTAAACCTAAACCTAAACCTAAATAAACCTAAAACCTAAACCTATACCTAAAATAAATATAAAACCTAAACTAAATAAAATAAGAGTAAACATAAAACCTAAAACCCTAAACCTAAGCTAAAACTAAACCTAAGAACCTAAACCTAAAAACCTAAACCTAAACCTAAACCTAAAACATAAACCTAAAAATAAACTAAATAAATAAAAATAAACCTAAACTAATCTAAAAGCCTAAACCAAATAATAAAACCTAAATGTAAAATAAAAAATAAACTAAAACCTAAACCTAAACCTAAATAAACCTAAACTAAAGTAAACTAAACCAAAAATAAAACCTAAAATAAAATAAAACCTAAATTTAAACCTTAGATAATAAATAAAAAAAGCCTAAACCTAAACTAAAATAAACCTAAACCTAAAATAAAAACTTAAAACCTAAACCTAAACCTAAATAAAAATAAAACCTAAACCTAAACCTAAAATAAATAAATAAACCTAAACCTAAATAAACTAAAACTAAATAAACCTAAACCTAAACCTAAACCAAAAAATAAAAACCTAAACTTAAACCTAAACTAAAAATAAAACCTAAACCTAAATAAACTTTAAAAAAATAAACTAATCAAATAAATTAAATAAAACATTTTTCCTTAATTGGTGGTAGCTCCTTGGTTTTTGCTAATTTTCTATTTTCTCCTTCATGGTGATTGCTTGATCTATGGGGGTTGGAGGGGACTTTGCTTGCCTCTGGCATATTTTCTCTCCTTCCACATTTATTGATGGTGGTTGGGTGGTCCTCCTTGGTTTTTTCGCCCTTGGTTGTTTGTCTGGCTGGGTGACTACCACTTATATTTTTGGGTTTTTTTGATGAAATCTAGAGGGTTTTGATATGCTGCTTTATTTTTTCCACTTATTTTGGGCTCTATTTGTAGCCTTTTATTTTGGCTGTATCCCTCTCATGGTTTATCATGTTGAGTGGTAGTTGTTCTCTCTTCAAGATTTGATTCAACACTTTTGGTTATTTCTCCTAGTTTCTATTAGGATTCCATATTGGTTGGCTATTTTGATTCTTTGATTGGCATGAGGATACCGCTTTGTGGTTTCTTCTTTTGACCGGTTATGGTCGATTTTATTGGTAATACCCGTGATTCGCTATCACTACTTGTTGGATTGATTGCATCCTTTTCTACTTGGGTTGGTCCGGTGTCTATTAATGGCTCTCCTCCCTTGCTTTTGATCTTTATGTCTATTTTAATGATGGTTGTTGTTATTTTTTTTTTTGTTTTGTCTCTATTAGTATTGTTATGCTTCTAAATTGGCTTGTCCCTTTGAATTATACCTTGCAAGAGTTGGTTCTATCACTGACCTTATTGTATCTTCTAGGTGGCTAGCTATTTGTGATTGGTCTTCTATGGTTTTAGTTGGTAGTTTGGCTCTTCGTTGACTGCTGGCCAGCTATTTCTTTGTTTGCTAATGCAAGTTCTGGAATCTTTTGGGTTGTTTGCTTTTGATATCGCTTACATGGCTATAATGGTCCTGATGTTACCCATATCTTCTTTTGGTTGGTAGATTGCATATGAATGTAACCCTTCATAGGAAGTTTGATGCTCATATGGATTATTGCCCCAGGTGATCTTAATTGAGCTTAAGCATTTTCTTTCTCTCTCTCTAATTGATTTCTTTATCCTTATTCTTAGCTAAACCTAAACTAAATAAAACCTAAAAATAAAATAAATAAAGAAAACCTAAACTTAAATAAAATAAAATAAAATAAAATAAAAACCTAAATTAAAACCTAAATCTAAATATAAACTTAAAAAATAAAATAAAAATTAAAACTAAACTAAAATAAAATAAATAAAATCCTAAACTAAGCTAAACAAGAAAATAAACCAAGAACCTAAACATAAAAAAAATCAACCTAAAATAAAATAAAATGAAAACTAAATAAAACCCAAACCTAAATAGTAAACCTAAAACAAAACCTAAAAATTAATAAAACTTAAAACCTAAACTCTAAACTTTAAAAAAAACCAAAACCTAAAATAAAAATAAAAGAAACTTAAACCTAAACTAAAATAAATAAAACCTAGACCTAAACCTAAAATAAACTAAACCTAAACCTAAACCTAATTAAATCAACTAAAATAAACTAAAAATAAACCTAAACCTAAACTAAAAATAAAATCTAAAACTAAACCTAAAATAAAAAACCTAAACCTAAACCTAAAAGAAGTAAAATAAAACTTAAACCTAAATTAAAAATAAAAAAATAAACCTAAACTTAAAAAAAAATAAAATAAAATAAAAAATTAAACTAAAAAATAAACATGAACTTAAACCTAAACCTAAAAAATAAACTAAAATAAAAAAACCTGGTTAAAATAAATAAACAAAAAATAAATAAAATTTAAAAATAAACCTAAATATATTATAAAATAAACTAAATAAATGTAAACCTACTGGCTTCTTTAATTTAAAAAAAATATAAATAAACCCTAAACCCTAAACACTAAATCCTAAACCCTAAAACCTAAAACCCTAAACCCTAAAACTAACCCTAAACCCTAAACCTAAAACCCTAAAACCTAAACCTTAAAAAACCCATACCCTAAACCTTAAACCCTAAACACTAATCTCTAAACTAACCCTAAACCCTAACCCTAACCCTAAACCCTAAACACTAAACTATAAAACCTTAAAACCCTTAACCTTAAAACCTAAATAACCCTAAACCCTAAGCTCTTAACCTAAAACTAAACCCTAAAGCAAACTATAAATCATAAACCCTAATAACCCTAAACCTTGTTAACTAAAACCTTAAACCCTAAAAAATCTTAAACCCTAAAGCCTAAACCATAAACTCAAAACCCTGACCATAAACCCTAAACCCTAAAACCCTAAACCATAAACCCTAAACATTAAAACTAACCCCAAACCCTAAACCTACAACACTAAACACAAAACCCTAAATCCTAAACCCTAAACTCTAAAGCCTAAACCCTAAACCTTAAAATCCTGAACCCTAAACCCTAAATCGTAAACCTTAAAACCTATATCCCTAGACCTTAAATGCTAAACCCCAAACTTTAAACCATAACCTTAAACCATAAACCTTAAAACTCTAAACCTTAAACCCTAAAAACTAAAAAACCTAAACCTAAACTGAATAAAACCTAAAAATAAATAAATAAATAAACATAAACCTAAATAAAATAAAAACTAAAACTAAAACCTAAACCTAAACCAAAACCTAAACCTGAGCCTAAACTTAAAAATAAAATAAAATAAAAATTAAAAACTAAATTAAAATAAAATAAATAAAAACCTAAAATAAACCTAAGAATAAAAAACCTAAATAAAATAAAAACTAAACGTAAAATATAAATAAAATAATGCTAAAATAAAATAAAATAAAAACTAAATAAAAACTTAAACATAAAATATAAACCTAAAAATTGAACCTAAAACTAAATAAAAAATAAGGCCTAAACCCTAAACTTTAAAACCCTAAACCCTAAAACTTAAAAACTTTAGAGCCTAAACCTAAACTAAATAAAACCTAAAAATAAAATAAATAAAAAAACCTAAACCTAAAAAAAATAAAAAAATAAAATAAAATAGAAAAAACTAAACTAAAACCTTAACCTAAACTTAAACAGAAACATATAAATAAAATAAAATAAAAAATAAAAACTAAACTAAAATAAAATAAATAAAAACCTAAACTAAACAAAAAAATTAAAATAAACAAAAAATAAAACCTAAACATAAAATAAATATATAATAAACCAAAAATAAAATAAAATAAAAACCTAAACCTACATAATAAACCTAAAAATAAAACCTATAAGCAAATAAAAAATAAAACAAAAACCCTAACCTAAACCTAAAATAAAAATAAAAGGAAACATAAACCTAAACTAAAATAAACAAAACTTAGACCTAAACCTAAAATAAATTAAACCTAAACCTAGACTAAATAAAATAAAATAAACTAAAAAAAAACCTAAACCTAAACTATAAATAGAAACCTAAAACTAAACATAAAATAAAAATCTAAAACTTAAAGTTAAAAAAAGTAAAATAAAAACTAAAACCTAAACCTAAAAATAAAAAATAAAACCTAAACTTAAAAAATAAAATAAAAATAAAACTAAACTAAAAAAATAAATAAAAAACTAAACCTAAACCTAAAAAATAAACTAAAATAAAAAACCTAAACTAAAATAAATAAAAATAAATAAATAAACTAAACTAAATAAAATTAAAAAATAAACTTAAATATAAATATAAAATAAAATAATTTAAACCTAAAAACTAAATCCTAAACCTTAAAACCTAAACCTAAACCCTAAACTCTAAACCTAAACCCTAAACTCCATACTAAACCCTAAACCCTAAACTAATCCTAAACCCTAAACCTAAACCAATCCTAAACTAATCCTAACTCTAATAAACCTAAACCCTTAAACCTTTAAACCTAAACTTAAAACCCTAAACTAAACTAAAACTATAAACTTAAACTATAAACCCTAACTAAACTAAACCTAAACCCTGCTATAAACTCTAAACTCATTATAAACCTTAAACCCTAATCTAAACCCCTAAAGTTTAAATACTAAACTTAAACCTCCTAAACCCTAAACTCTAAAACTATAACCTAAACCTAAACCTAACCCTAAACCTTAAACTAAACCCTAAATTAAAACCTAAACCTAAACCTAAAAACCTAAACTCTAAACCCTAAACCATAAACCTTAAAACCCTGAACCCTAAACCCTAAACCCTAAACCCTAAAATCTACAACCCTAGCCCCTAAACCCTAAACTCCAAACCCTAAATCCTAAACCCTAAACCATAAACCCTAAACTCTAAACGTTAAACCATAAAAACCTAAAAACTTAAACCTAAACTAAAACCTAAACCTAAATCTAAACTAAAAAAATAAAATAAAAGAAAAAATAAAAACTAAATTAAAATAAAATAAATAAAAACCTAAAATAAACTAAGTAAACAAAATAAACCTAAACATAAAAACCCTAAATAACCTATAAACTAAACATAAAATAAAAATAAAATAATGCTAAAATATAATAAAATAAAATAAAAACTAAATATATACCTAAAATTCAAACCTAAAATAAAATAAAAAATAAGACCTAAACCCTAAACTAAAAAAAAAAACCTAAACCTAAAATAAATAACAAAAAAAAAAACATAAACCTAAACTAAAACTAACTAAACTAAAATAAAAATAACCTAATGCGTAAACCCTAAACCCTAAACTCTAAAATGCTAAACCCTAAATACAAAACCCTAAACCCTAAACCCTAAAAAGCTAAAAGCCTAAACCTAAAGTAAATAAAACCTAAAAACAAAATAAATAAAAAAACTTAAACCAAAATAACATAAATAAAATAAAATAAAATATAAAAACCTAAACTAAAACCTAAACCTAAACCAAAACATAAAAATAAAATAAAATAAAAATAAAACTAAAGTAAAACAAAATAAATCAAAACCTAAACTAAACTAAAAAAATGAAATAAACTAAATAAAACATAGATATAAAAAAATAAAATAAATAAAAACTAAATAAAAACCTAAACCCAAGAAATAAACCTAAAATTAAAACCTAAAAATAAATAAATAAAATAAAACCTAAACCCTAAACTAAAAAAAATAACCTAAAGTAAGAATAAAATAAACAAAATAAAATAAACCTAAGCCTAAACTAAAATAAATAAATCCTAAACCTAAGCCTAAACTAAATAAAATAAAATAAACTAAAAATAGACCTAAACCAGAACTAAAAAAGAAAACTTAAAATAAACCTAAAATAAAAACATAAAACCTAAAAATAAAAAAAATAAAATAAAAAGAAACCTAAACCTAAAAATAAAAAATAAAACCTAAACCTAAAAAATAAAATAAAAATACAACTCTACTAAAAAATAAACCTAAACATAAACATAAACCTAAAAAATAAACTAAAATAAAAACATAAACTAAAATAAATAATCCTAAAATAAATAAACTAAACTAAATAAAAATAAAAAATAAACCTAAATAAAAAATAAAGTAAACTAAAATAAATAAAAAATATACTAAATATACTAAATAAACGTAAAATTACCATTTTACTTAATTTTCAGATAAAAATAAACCCTAAACCCTAAACCCTAAACCCTAAACCCTAAACCTTAAACCCTAAAATCAAAAACCCTAAAATGCTAAATCCTAAACCTTAAACCTTAATAGTAAACCCTAAACCCTAAACCACAAACCATAAACCTAAACTTAAAGTAACTAAATAAATTAAAAAATAAACCTAAACCCTAAAATGTAATAAACCTAAACTGAAACCTAAACCCTAAGAATGGCCAGAACCTTGATGGAAGGAACATCATCATCAACCAAGCTCAGTCTAGATCTAGTAGTGGAGGCGGAGGTGGCAGTTATCACAATGGTGGTGGGGGATCTAGAGGTGCTGGTGGACATGGAAGTGTTGGTCGGAGTAATGGTTGTTTTAGAGGCTAGAGGAGCGACAAAGGTTACATTCGTGGTGGTGGCGTAGGGAGAGATCAGGGATATGTTGGTGGATCCCTCTACTAGAGAGGTCGGGGTGGTTGTGATGGGAACTGGAGAGATTGAAGAACGGCTGATTCGATCAACTACATATGGAACTGTGTCTTTACAATAAAGACAGTTCTAATTATCTAGGGTTTTTTTATTTGCTCTATGAGTGCTTATTTTTTATCTATGTCGTCACTAGTGTCTTCAAAAAAACTTGGTGTGTTACTTGGTTGATGACATCAAAAGATGAAATATTGAATCTTAATTTGTTCTCTGATAAAAGAAAACCAAAACCCTAAAACCTAAACTAAAACTTGAACCTTAAACCTAAAAAATAAACCCTAAACCCTAAACCATAAAAACCCTAAATCCTAAACCCTAAACCCTAAAACCCTAAACCCTAGACAATAAATGATAAAACCTAAACCCTAAACCCTAAACCCTAAACCCTAAACCCTAAACCATAAATTAACACTAAACACTAAACCCTAAACCCTAAAAAGCTAAAAACCTAAATTGAAACTAAATAAAACCTAAAAATAAAATAAATAAATAAAACTAAAACCAAAATAAAAAATAAAATAAAATAAAAATAAAAACTAAAACCTAAACCTAAACCTAAACCTAAAAAAATAATCAAAACTAAACTAAAATAAAATAAATAAAAATGAAAACTAAAGAAAAAAATAAAAAACCTAAATAAAATAAAAACTAAACATAAAATAAAATTAAAATAAACTTAAAAATAAAATAAGATAAAAAATTAAATAAAATTGAAAATAAAAATAAACCTAAATAAAAATAAAAAATTAAAATAAACTAAAATAAATAAAAAATAAACTAAATAAACCTAAACCTATTAGTTTACTTAACATAAAAAAAAAAAGAAATCAAAAAAAAAAAAAACCATAACCCTAAACCCTAAAATTAACCCGAAACCCTAAACTTACAACACTAAACCCTAAACCTTCAACCTTAAATCCTAAACACTAAACCCTAAACCCTAAACCCCAAAAAACCATAAAACCTAAACCTTAAACCCTAAACCCTAAACCATAAAAGCATAAACCCTAAACCCCTAAATCATAAACCCTAAACCCTAAACCCTAAACCTTAATCATTAACCCTAAACCTAAACACCAAACCCTAAACCTAACCCTAAGTAACTAAATATATTAAATAATAAACCTAAACCTTAAATCCTAATAAACTTAAAACTAAACCTAAACCCTATGAACAGGCTGAACCTAGAAGGTAGGGACATTACCGTCAACCAGGCTCAGTCCAGATCTGGCTATGGATGTGAAGGCGGAGGTGATGGTTATCGCAGTGGTGGTGGGGGATCTGGAGTTTCTTGTAGATATGGAGGTGGTGGTTGGAGCAGTGGTGGTTATGGAGGTGAGAGGAGTAATGGAGGTTACAACCATGGTGGTGGCAGAGGGAGAGATTAGGGATATGATGGATAATCTACCGCCGAGTGGATGGTTCTGATGGGAACCGGAGAAATTGAAGAATGGTCGATCCGATATGTCGCTTATGGAACTATGTCTTTACAGAGAGCTCTAGTTATCTAGTGGTTTTGATTTTCTATGCATGCTCATTTTTTATTTATGTCGTCACTTGTGTCTTAGAAAACTTGGTGTGTTACTTGGTCGATGAAATCAAAAAGAAGAAATGTTGCATTTGAATTTGTTCTCTATTAAAAAAAAACCAAAACCCCTAAACCCTAGACCTAACAAATTGCTAGAGCCTTTTGTTGTGCTAGCTGAATCTTTGTTGATCCTTTTGGATTGGACTTTTATTTTTGGTGGTTGGTGGCTACCATTAGCGCCCTTTTGTGTGGTTATTCTGTCTTCTAGGGATTTGCACTAGATGTAGCTTATGTTTTCTTCAGTTGAAGGTTTAATTTCTGAGCTATTTAGTCATTTGTGGTTGCTCACCCTTATTTGGATTGGTGGCTACTTGTTGTTGGGACTTTTGCTTGAGGGCTCTTATCTTGGTTTTGTTGGTTGTTTCTCTATTAATTGGCATTGGTCTAGTGCTTGCAAATGGCTGGTTCTGGTTTTCCTTAGTTTGGAGCTTGGATGGGTATTTGGTTAATGCCTATTATTAGTGTTTTGACTTTGTTCTAGCCTCTCTCTGGGTTATTGTGATTAGTCTATTGGGGATTTTTTTGGTTGTTTGGTTGCTAGCTAATTGCTGGCCAGTTTCTCTTAGTTTAATGGTACTAGATTTGGAACTCTATGGACTGCTGGCCTTGGATTTTTGCTTATATCTGGTATGCTGGCTATGATGGCTTTGATGTTACTCACCTCTTCTTTTTAGTTGGTAGCATTACATATGATTATAACCCTTCTTTATGAAATTTCAATGTTCATATGTTTTGTTGCCCCTTAAGATGATCCTAACTTAGCCTGAGCCTTCTCTTTCTCAGCTCTCTCTCCTTTTCCTCTCTTTATCCTTATCCTTTTTAGCTATGACTTTTTCCTTTGTAGTGTTTTGTAGATTTCTTTTACGTTGAACTTTACAGGGAATGGTCGTTGCTCAGTCAACCCAAGTGTTGTTGATGTGGATCTTGCTTATCTTGCTTTCTCAAAGGAATCATGAACTACTGCTGACTCATCATTTTATTATTTTTAGGATTTATTTAGTCTTAATCTGTGTCATTTTCTCTTAGGCTTTTTAGGCATTGTACTTTCTCTTTTGTTTACTTTTCATTTTCTAATGTACTTAGATGGGTGTTTAGCTCTTAAGGTTTCTTGTAGTTCTAAGAGCAGTAGAATTTTAGAGTTTTGCCCCTTTTAAGGACATTGTATCTTTCCTTTTATTGTAATAAAATTCTAACTTTCCCCTAAAGAACCCCCTAAATCCTAAACCCTAAACCCTAAATAACCCTAAACCCTCAAACCCTAAACCCAAAACCCAAAACCCAAAACCCAAAACCCTAAATCCAAAACCCTAAAACCCTAAACCCTAAACTAACCCTAAACCCTAAAGCCTAAACACTAAACCATAAACCCTAACCTTTAACCCTAAACCCTAAAAGTATAAAACCTAAAATCCTAAACCCTATACCCTAAACCCTATACCCTAAAACCTAAACTCTAACCCTAAATCCTAAACCCTAAACCCTAAACCCCAAACCTTAAACTTAAACCTAAACTAAGTAAATAAATCAAAAAATAAACCTAATAATCAAAACCTAATAAACAAAAACCTAAACTTAAACCCTAAGAATGGACAAAGCCTTAACAGTAGGAAGATCATCGTCAACCAGGCTTACCCTAGATATGGCGGTGGAGCTGAAGGCAGAGGCGGCGGTTATCATAGTGGTGGTCGAGATCTAGAGTTGTTGGTAGATATGGAGGTGGTGGTTAGAGAAATGGAGGTTATGGAGGCGGGAGGAGCGATGAAAGTTACAGCCATGGTGGTGGAAGGAGAGGTGGTGGCGGAGGGAGAGATCGAGGATATGATGGTGGATCCTGCTACTCGAGAGGCCAGGGTGGTTCTGATGGGAAGTAGAGAAACTGAAGAATGGCTGATCCAATCTACTGCTTATGGAACTCTATCTTTACAATAGAGACAGTTCTACTTATCTACCATTTTGGATTTGCTCTATGCGTGCTCATTTTTTATTTATGTCATCTCTTATGTCTTAGAAAACTTGGGGTTTTACTTGGTTGATGAAATCAAAAGGAAGAAATGTTGAATCTAAATTTATTCTCTATTAAAAAAACCAAAAATCCTGAACTCTAAATTAAAACCTAAACACTAAACCCTAAATCCTAAACCCTAAACCCTAAACCCTAAACCCTAAAACCCTAAACTCTAAACTCTAAACCCTAATCCCTAAAACCTAAAACCTACAGCTCTAAACCCTAAACCCTAAACCCCAAACCCCAAACCATAAACCCCAAACCAAAAACCCTAAACCCTAAAAACCTAAAGATAAATTAAATAAAACCAAAAAGCAAAATAAATAAATAAACCTAAACCTAAATAAAATAAAATAAAATAAAATAAAAACCTAAACTAAAACCTAAACTTAAAAATAATATAAAATAAACTAATAAAAATAAACTAAAATAAAATAAATAAAAACCTATACAAAAATAAAAATTAAAATAAACCTAAGAAAAAAACCTAAATAAAATAAAAACTAAACGTAAAATAAAAATAAAATAAACCAAAAAATAAAAAAAATAAAAACTTAAACTTAAAAAGTAAACCTTAAAATAAAACCTAAACCCTAAACTAAAAAAATACAAAACCAAAAATAAATTAAAATAAAGAAAACAAAATAAACCTAAACCTAAACTAAACTAAATAAAACCTAAACCTAAACCTAAACTAAATAAAATAAAATAAACTAAAAATAAACCTAAACCTAAACTAAAAAATAAGACCTAAAAATAAACCTAAAATAAAAACTTAAAACCTAAACTTAAAAAATAAAATAAAAACCTAAACCTAAACCTAAAAATAAAAAATAAAACCTAAACCTTAAAAAATAAAATAAAAATAAAACTCAACTAAAAAATAAACCTAAACCTAAAAAATAAACTAAAATAAAAAACCTAAACTAAAATAAAGAAACCTAAAATAAATAAACTAAATTAAACAAAAAATAAAAAATAAACTAAATAAAAATAAAAAATAAAATAAACTAAATAAACCTAAACCTACCAGTTTACTTAATTTAAGAAAAATCATAAATACTAAAACCTAAACCCTGAACCCTAAACCCTAAACCTAGAACCTTAAACCCTAAACCTTAAACACTAAAAAACCCTAAACACTAAACCCTAAACCCTAACCCTAAACCCTAAACCCTAAAACCATAAACCCTAAAACCCTAAATCTTAAACCTTAAGCCCTAAACCCCAAACCCTAATCCTAAACCCTAAACCCTAAACTTGAAACCCTAATCCTAAACTTAAAGTAAATAAATAAATTTAAAAATAAACCTAAACCCTAAAACCTAATAAACCTAAACCTAAACCCTAATAATGGTATCTCCTTCTAATAGAGGTCATGATTATTTCTGGTTGGTACTGCTGAGCTTTGGTTGCCCTAGAGTATTGGTGGCTCTCTCCTCTTGTTGGTCTCCTGCGATATTAGTTTTAGGATGGCCTGGTGATTAGCAGTCTCTAGAGCTTGCTTGTTAGCCTTTTTCCCTAGCCTCCTTTTTTTTCACTCAGGGTTTATGGTTGCTTGATGGTCAGGAGCTTTTTTCTATCTAGTATCATGATTATCATGAGCTGGCCATGGGATTTATTCCTTCTTGGGATGAGTTACTCTCTCTGGAACTGTTACCTGCCATATAGTTTTTGTTCCACATTTTTGGTGGTTTTTTTGAAGTTTTTTTTGTTTTCTTTTCCTTTCCTATTGTACTTAGATGGGGGTTTAGCTCTTTAGGTTTCTTGTAGCTCTAAGAGCAGTAGAACTTTCAGCTTTACCCCTATTAAGGACATTGTATCTTTTCCTTTTATGGTAATAAATTCTAACTTTCCCAAAAAAAAAATAAACTAAACCCTAAACCCTAAACCCTAAAGCCTACAACCCTAAACCCTAAAACCTACAACCTTAAACCCTAAACCCTAAACCGTAAACTAACCCTAATCCCTAAACACTAAATCATAAATCCTAAACCCTAAAATCCTAAAAACCTAAACCTACACTTAATGAAACCTAAAATTAAAATAAATAAAAAAACCTAAAGCCAAACAAAATAAAAAAATAAAATGAAAACCTAAACTAAAACCTAAACCGAAACCTAAACCAAAAAATAAAGTAAAATAAAAATAAAAACTAAACTAAAATAGAATAAATAAAAACCTAAACTAAACTAAGAAAGAAAATAAAGTTAAAAATAAAAAAAAACCTTAACAAAATAAAAATAAAATAATGCTAAAATAAAATAAAGTAAAAATTAAATAAAAACCTAAACCTAACAATCAAACATAAAAAAAATAAAAAATAAAACCTAAACCCTAAACTTAAAAAAAGAACTTAAACTTAAAAAATAAATAAAATTAACAAAATAAAAAAAACCTAAACAAAAATAAACTAAACTAAAATAAATAAAACCTAAACCTAAACCTAAATGCTAAACTAAAACTAAAATCCTAAACCTAAAATGTAAACCATAAACCCTAAAGCCTAAACCCTAAACCTTAAACCCTAAAAATGTAAACCCTAAACACTAAACCCTAAACCCTAAACCCCAAATCCTAAACTCTAAACCATAAACCCTAAATCTTAAACCCTAAATCCTAAACCCTAAACTCTAAACTCGAAACCTTAAAACCTATAACCCTAAACCCAAAACCCTAAACCTTAAACCCCAAACCCTAAACCCTAAATCTTAAACTAATACTAAACCCTAAACCCTAAACCCTAAACTAACCTTAAACCAAAAATAAAAACCTAAATAAATATTATATGCTATAGCTAAGCCTAAACCTAAATAAAAATAAAATAAAATAAATTAAAAACCTAAACTAGAACCTAAACCTATACCTAAACCTAAAAATAAAATAAAATTAAAAATATAAAAACTAAAATTAATTAAATAATAAACTAGACTAAACTAAAAAAATAATATAAACCTAAGAATAAAAAAACCTAAATAAAATAAAAACTAAATGTAAAATAAGATTAAAATAAACCTAAAATAAAAAATAAATAAAAACATAAACATAAAAAATAAACTTAAAAATAAAACCTGAAAATAAATAAAAAATAAAACATGAATTTTAAACTAAAAAAAAAACTAAACCTAAAATAAAAATAAAATAAACAAAATAAAATAAACCTAAACCTAAACTAAAATAAACTAAACTAAATTAAATAAAACTTAAACTTAAACCTAAAATAAACTAAACCTAAACATAAACCAAAACTAAATGAAATAAAATAAACTAGAAATAAACTTAAAATTAAACTCAAAAATAAAACCTAAAAATAAACCTAAAATAAAAACCTAAAGCCTAAACCTCAAAAATAAAATAAAAACCTAAACTTAAACCTAAAAATAAAAAATAAAGCCAAAACCTTAAAAATAAAATAAAAATAAAACTCAACTAAAAAGTAAAACTAAACCTAAACTTAAACCTAAAAAATAAACTAAAATAAAAAACCTAGACTAAAAAAAATAAACCTAAAATAAAAAAAAACTTTAAACCTAGAACCCTAAACCCTAAACCCTAAACCCTAAACCCTAAAACCCAAAACCATAAACCCTAAACCCTAAACCATAAACCCTAAAACCTACAACCCTAAACCCTAAACCCTAAACCCCAAACACTCAACCCTAAACCTTAAACCCTAAAACCCAAACCCTAAACCCTAAATACCTAAATACCTAAACATAAATAAAGCCTAAAAATAAAATAATAAATAAACCTAAACCTAAATAAAATAAAATGTAACCTAAAACCTAAACCTAAACCTAAAATAAACCTAAACCTAAAAGAAAACAAAAAAAACTAAAAAAATAAAATGAATAAATACCTTAACTATACTAAAAAATAAAATAAACATAAAAATATAAAACCTAAATAAAATAAAAGCAAAACATAAAATTAAAATAAAGTAAACCTAAAATAAAATAAAATAAAAACTAATTTAAAAGCAAAACCTAAAAAATTAACCTAAAAATAAACCTAAACATAAAAAAATAAAACCTAAACCTAAAATAAACAAAATAAAATAAACCTAAACCAAAACTAAAATAAACTAAACTAAAATAAATAAAACTAAAACCTAAACCTAAAATAAACTAAACCTAAACCCTAAACTAAATAAAATAAAATAAGCTAAAAATAAACCTAAATAAATAAAAAAACAATACTTAAAAATAAACCTAAAATAAAAACCAAAAACATAAACCTAAAAAAATAAAATAGAAACATAAAACTAAACTTAAAAATAAAAATTAAAACCTAAACTTAAAAAATAAAATAAAAATTAAACTAAACCAAAACCAAAACCTAAAGGTTAAACTAAAATAAATAAACTAAACTAAATTAAAAAATTAAACCTAAATAAAAATAAAAAATTAACCTAAAAACCTAAACCTAAACTAAATAAAACCTAAAAATAAAATAAATAAAAAAACCTAAAACTAAATAAAATAAATGAATAAAATAAAAACAAAACCTAAACTAAAACCTAAACCTAAACCTAAACCTAAAAATAAAATAGAATAAATTAAAATAAAATAAATAATAACCAAAACTAAACTAGAAAAATAAAATAAACCTAAGAATAAAAAATCTAAATAAAATAAAATGAAAATGTAACATAAAAAAAAATTAAAATAAACCTAAAATAAAGACAAAATAAATACCTAAGCATAAAAAATAAACCTAATCCATAAACTAGAAAAAACAAACCTAAACCTAAAATAAAAAATAAAAAATAAAAATAAACCTAAACCTAAACTAAAATAAACTAAACCTCAACATAAACCTAAACTAAATAAAATAAACTAAACTAAAAATAAACCTAAACCTAAACTAAAAAATAAAACCTAAAACCTAAAAAAATAAAATAAACACCTAAACCTGAAAATAAAAAATAAACCCCAAACCTAAAAAATAAAATAAAAATAAAACTAAACTTAAAATTAAACCAAAACCTAAACCTAAACCTAAAAATAAAGTAAAATAAAATACATAAACTAAAATAAATAAACCTAAAATAAAAATATCCTAACCCTAAACCCAAAACTCTAAACCCAAAACTTACAACCCTAAACCCTAAACCTTATACACTAAAAACCAACCCTATCGGTTACGTATTGCTCCTAAACCTTAAAATCACACCCTAAACCCCTAACACTACAACTGAACCTAAACCACAAACCCTCGACCACAAACCACATTCACAAACCCTAAAATTTAAAACCAAACTTCAAACTAAATAAACTTAAAATAAAATAAAATAAATAAAATAAACTATGATAAATAAATGAAATAAAAAACATAAATTAAAACCTAAACTCAAACCTAACCCTAAAAAATAAATTAAAATAAAAAACTAAAACTAAAATAATATAAATACAAATCTAAACTAAACTTAAAAAATAAAATAAATCAAAAAATAAAAAAAACTTAAATAAAATTAAAATTGAATGTAAAATAAAAATAAAATAAGCCTAAAATAAAATAAAATAAAAACTAAATAAAAACCTAAACATAAAAAATAAACCTAAAAAATAAAACCTAAAAATAAATAAAAAATAAAATGTATACCCTAAACTAAACAAAAAAAACCTAAACCTAAAATAAATAAGATAAACCTAAATCTAAACCTTAACTAAAATAAACTGATCTAAAATAATTAAAACCTAAAATGTAAACCTAAAAAAGATAAAATAAAATAAAATAAACAAAATAAACTAAAAAAATTAAACATAAAAATAAACCTAAAATAAAACCTAAAAATAAACCTAAAAAATAAAATAAAAAAACCTAAACCTAAACCTAAAAAATAAAAAAAAACCTAAACCTAATAAAATAAAATAAAACTAAACTAAAAATAAGCATAAACCTAAATAAAACTAAAATAAAACCTAAATTAAAATAAATATATATATAATAAATAATTTAAACTAAATAAAAATAAATATAAGCCTAAATAAAAATAAAAAAATAAAATAAACTAAATAAAACAATAAAAATAAACCTAAACTCTAATTTTAAAATAAATAAAAAAAACCCAAAACCCTAAATCTAACCTTAAACCCTAAATCCAAAACCCTAAACAAACCCTAAACCCTAAACCCTAAATCCTAAACCCTAACCTTAACCCTAAACTTAAACCCTAAACCTAAATGCTAACCCTAAAACCCTAAACCCTAAACTAACCTTAAACCATAAACCCTAAACCATAAAAACCCTAAAGCCTAAAGCATAAACCCCAAACCCTAAAATAACCCTAAACCCTAGCTAACCCTAAGCCATAAACCCTTTCCCCTCAAAACTATAAACCCTAAAGCCTAAACACTAGACCCTAAACCCTAAACCCTAACCCTAAATTCTAAACCCTAAAGCACTAAACCCTAAAACCCTAAACCCAAAACCTAAAAAACCTAAACTAAACTAAATAAAAATAATAATAAATAAAAAAAAACTAAACTTAAAAAAAATAAAAAATAATATGCAATAAAAACCAAAATTAAAACACAAACTTAAACATAAAAATAAAATAAATAAAAATCTAAACTAAAATAAAAAATAAAATAAACCTTAGAATAAAATAAAAACTAAATGTAAAATAAAAATAAAATAAACCTAAAATAGAATAAAATAAAAAATAAATAAAAAGCTAAGCCAAAAAAAAATAAGCCTGAACATAAAACCTAAAAATAAATAAAAAATAAAACCTAAACCCTTAACTAAAAGAAAATCAAAACATAAAATCAAAAATAAAATAAACAAAATAAAATTAACCAAAACTTAAACTAGAATAGACTAAACTAAAATAAATAAAACCTAAA
This sequence comes from Cymbidium sinense, assembly GCA_021442155.1. Classification (NCBI taxonomy): domain Eukaryota; kingdom Viridiplantae; phylum Streptophyta; class Magnoliopsida; order Asparagales; family Orchidaceae; genus Cymbidium; species Cymbidium sinense. The sequence continues at coordinate 57,772,626 of CM038218.1, read as the reverse complement.
CCTAAACCTAAACATGAACCTAAACTAAATAAAATAAATTAAATTAAAAATAAACCTAAACCTATATTAAAAAATAAAACCACAAAATAAACCTAAAATAAAAATCTAAAACCTAAACCTAAAAAAATAAAATAAAAACCTTAACCTAAACCTAAAATTAAAAATAAAACTTAAACTTTAAAAATAAAATAAAAATAATACTCAACTAAAAAATAAGCATAAACCTAAAAAATAAACTAAAATAAAAATCCTAAACTATAATAAATGAACCTAAAATAAATAAACTAAACTAAATAAAAATAAAAAATAATCCTAAATAGAAAAATTAAAAAAATCAACCTAAATAGAAAAAATAAAATAAACTCAAATAAATAAAAAATAAACTAAAACCTAAACCCTAAACCCCAAACCCTAAACCCTAAAGACTAAACCTAAACTAACCCAAAATGCTAAACCCTAAACTAATCCTAAACCTTAAGAATGGGCAAAACCTTGATGATAAGAAAATCACAGTTAACAAGGCTCAGTTAGATCTGGTAGTGGAAGCAAAGTTGGAGGTGGTAGTTATCATAGTGGCGGTGGGGGATCTGGAGGTGTTGGTGGATATGGAGGTGGTGGTCCGAGTAGTGGAAGTTATGGAGGTGGGAGGAACGATGGAGGTTAGCTGTGGTGGTGGCAGAGGGAGAGTTCGGGGACTAGATTTCATTAGGACTAGATCTAAAGAATGACCTAATTATAACATAGTTATGGTAGCTAAAGAAAATCTCTTCAAGAGACTTTCCCTTGACTATTAGAGATTTGAATACCCTAAACCCTAAACCTAAACCATATTATAATACCATATATTATAGTATAATGTAGCATCATATATTTGAGCATGTAGTGATGTGTTTTTGGATGTTATAAGATGTTTTGAAATGTTTTAATATATTATGGCATAGTTCCCTATAGTCTATATTAATAGAAATCATGAAAATATTGATTTAATAAATCAGATGATGAAATTTGTTAAATTTGAAGTGGGAATTAGATTGTAGTACTAAAGGTGTGTTACGCCACTTGTAGTCTAGAAAGTAAGATTGTATGTTCAAAATAAATATTATATGTTGTAGCAAAGTATAGCATTGTATATCATAATATATTATTCTATGCATTTTAAATTCTTTCAATATTTTACAATCATGCAGTCGAGTCTACACTAGCATTATTTATGAAAATGTTGATTTAGAGTTTAAAATGGTGGAATTTGGCCAAATTCATAATAGGTAGAGCATGGCATCATAATATATTGTTTCAATTTAAAATATGTAAGTGATACGATTAAAATATATAGTTTTTTAATTATTTAGACTAATTTTATGATTTTTTATCTTAAGCAATCCCTTGTGCTGTGATATACAATATAATATAATATAATATGTTATAGTGTATTATAATATAGGATGCCATAACATAGTGTAGCATCACGCATTATAGCATACTATTGTGTATTACTACATATTGTTTTGCATATTTTAGTTTGTTATAGTATGATGTAGTAGAGTTTGTACTGGTATAATTCATAAAACTATTGATGTATGAGCTGAGATTATGGGATTTGGCCAAATATAAAGTAAGCTTTAGGTAACATCATTAGGGATGTGCGATGGTGTGTCATTTAATCAAAAGAATGGAATTTTGCATCCAAAATAAATGTTCATTTTTCAACCAAATTTTATAATTTTTTTGCTTAAAGTAATTCATTTTAAGGTGTAATGTAAGATAATATATTATATGAAAGCATATTAAAATATAATGTACATAACAATATAACTTCACATATATGAATGTGGTGGTGTGTTACTAAATGTTATTGTACATTTTAGTATGTTTTACTTTTGTTATAATATATTGGGTCAAAACTCGCAAAAATGTTAATTTGAAGGTTGAGATGGAAGAATTTGGCCAAATTCACATCACACACCAAGAAGCAACACCAAAATTATGCTATTTTGTACCATTTTTAATAGAAAAATAACAATTTTATTTCAAAAATGAACATTATTCATATTTTGAAAAAATTTTGTTATTTGTTCCTTTTAAGTAATTCTAATGAGGTGTAATGTTAGACGATATATTATATTATAGTAAATTATAATATAATATAGTGTGTTAATTCACACTATAATATGTTTAGCATGATATTGTGTAGTTAGTTCGAGCTTGCACCATCACAAATCATAAATTGTTGATTACAATGTTAAGATTATGTAATTTGAATTGATACATTGTTAGGCTTTTGGTTGAAGTATTAAAGGTGTGCATAAGAGAAGAAATAAGATTTGATGAGAATTCCATGTTAAAGACATGGAGGGAGATCCGCTAGGGGATCACACATGCATTGGAAGAAAATTTGCTGGGGATATGGCTTGAATTTGATTTGATTATATGATTAGTGGAAAGAAGATCCACTAGGGATAAGAATTTATAATCTATTAAGGATTAAGATCAAATTGACTTCAATTTGTTCAATTTTAATTGATGTGGAGGCACATCTGCTAGAGATATGGGCTCAAGTTCCCTAGGGATCGGGTATATGAACCTTCCACTAGGGAAGCATGTTCAAGCTATCTGCTGGGGATTGAGATTTGAGTTTGATTTCATAGGTTTGTGTGGGGATGTATCTGTTGGGAATAAGAGTTCGGTTGAATTTCTATGATTTAGATTATACTTGAGGAGTTGGTTTAATTTGGCTCAACTGGGAAGGTTAGTTTTGAATTTGATTTGTTTGCTTGACTTATTTATATATGATTTGGGGCTCCACTATGGAAAAGGGTGTGGTTTAATGCCACAGGGAAAATCATATTAGGTCTAATTTAATCTGAGTTAATGTAAGGACCTTGTTAGTGTGCGATGGACCCACTAGGAAGGGGCTATATCAGCCTTGACCTACCTCAGATTTACAGATCCAAAGGGATAGTCTACCGGCTGTGGGGTAGAGCTAGCCAACCTAAGGGGTTGCCTTTTTGCAATGCTAGGAAGAAGCGTAGAGACATCTTCTAAAGTGAGGAACAACCTGGGTGACACCTTTGGATGCACAACAAATCAAATCTAACCTAGAAAAAAATCTTGAGTGTCTATGGACTTATGCTAATTCAAAAGTAGTCAGGATTAATTTTATCTTAAATTCATGTGATTTGATAGGGTTTGTTTGGTATTATTTAGTTTCAAATTGAGAGAATATCCACTGGGAATGTGAGCTCAGTCAAATTTGATAGATTTAATTTATGGACCATGTCGGTGTGTGATGGACACACTAAGAAGGGGCTATATCAGACTTGTCTAATCTTAAATTTATAAATCCAAAAGGATAGTCTACTGGCCATGTGGTAGAGCTAGCCAACCTAAGGGGTTTCCTTTCGGTGTGCAATGGTTGTGCTAGGAAGGAGTAGTAGACTTACATCTTTTAAAGTAGGGAACAACAGCTAGGGTGACTTGTTGGTAGCACAATAAATAGAATCTGACATAAGGACCACTACTGAGTGAATGCTACTGGGGACTTATATCAGCTCAAGAATAGTAAGGAAATTCTTATAGGGAGTTTTGTAAAAATTATCCTAAAGATAGGATGCCTATTTGGGAAAATGTATCGCTAGGGGTTTCCTCCTAATCCACATGTGATATATATTTTGTTTATATTTTGCGTGGACCTGTTGGTATACGAGGGATCACATTGATGATGGGCTATGTCAGCCTTAACCTATCTCAGATTTACTATTCCAAAGGAGAATGTATGCATCCATTAAATGGATTCTCCAACCATAGGGGTGGTTACTAAGAAATGGAAGCTATCCAATCCGATAGTAACTCAGGTAGTGTATAAATGAGTCCACAAAGGATGTGATCCAAATATAGTGTCGGGGAGATCTTTTGGGGCATTATCTTGAGCCGGAAAGAAAGCTTATAGTATGGTGGCCAACTCAAGGAGAAATGCGACTTACATGCCATGAGTGGTGTATCTAAGGTGCGAGAACCAACCAAGGTGTATCATCGCATGAGTGGTTTATCCATCAGCATAGTGAGTACCAACCAACCTAAGGTGCCCGTTGGTGTGTAACGATCAATCTGGAAAGAAAGTGTGTAGGATTACAACTTTCCAAGTGGAACTAATCATTAAGATAGTCTATCATCGGCAGCACAGATGCTATCTAACCTAGAGCTACTACTAAGTGGGGAGCTCGAGGAAGGACTGGACCCAGACTTGAAGTAGTTAGGAGGGAAGGAGACACTAGGGGACCTATCTTAAACCTCAAATATACTTGGCCTAGTTAGTGCATGAAGGCTAATCCAAAAAGAATGCATACTAGACTCACATCCTCTTAAACAAAACCAACATGAGGTAGCTTATCAACCATGCAGTAAGGCCTGCTTAACTAACAAGGCACTCATTAGTGTGTAGTAGACAAGTAAGGAAGGAAAGCATAGCAAACTTACATCCTCCAAAGTAAGAACACTGCTGGGGTGACACACTCGGAGGGTAGCACGTCAGCCCGACCTAGAGCAGCTATTGAGTGAGTAATGCTAGGGGCGTTATCTCAACTCAGAGTAGCCCGAGATGAAGATATGTGTTTATTTTATATATTTGTGTGTATTTGTGTTGTATCGATGAAGGATAGGATGCCACTCGGGTTTCTTACACCTATCCTAAATACATCATGGAAAATTCACAAACATGAATACTTTCAACATGGAAGAGATTTAATTTGAAATGGAATTTTCATTAATGATAATTATTTTTGAACATGATTTATAATATTTCTTTAAGCAGATCACATTGATTGGAAGAATTGGGCGCTCTCTCTTATGATTAATAAGCTGATAAGATCTTCCTTAGTAGGCCTTCTCTCTACCAAAGGGCATTCCCAAGTGGGTTCAAATTTGCCTCCCATCTTACGACGGATAATAATTGGTCTCATTAGAACTAAAATAAGCTCTTCTACTTGAAAAGTTCTAAGATGGACCAACTTGTTGTGAGCTTGAATCATTTTAGCTTTGTACAACTCAAGGTTTTGGCATGTCCGCAGGAGTCTCTCCTCTAAACCTTCGAGCTCTTCTACCCTCAACTTGGAATTTTACTCTATTGTGATTTTACTACCCATAGTTATCCTTAGTGATGGGAGTTGGACTTCTAATGGTAGAATGGCTTAGGACCCATACACTAAGGAGAAAAGGGTATACTAAGTTGGCGTCTATATGTGATGCAGTAGGCCCATAAGGCTTCAACTAATTGCTCATGCCACTATCGCTTATTGTTGTTAAGTGTCTTCTTCAGTATTTGGATGAGAGTTTTGTTGAAGGCTTCTTCTAAGCTATTTTCCCTCAGGTAGTTGATGGTAAAATATCTCCAATCTATGTTGTGTCTTCAAGAAAATTTGTTGATCTCTGTGCTCTTAAATGCAGTACCATTATCAGATATAATTCTTTGAGGCATTCCAAATCTGTATATGATATGGTTCCTAAAAAATTGGAGCACATGCTAAGCTGTGACGTCTCTAAGTGGAATCACCTTCGTCCAATTGGAAAAGTATTTAGTAGCAGCTTAGATGAATCGATGACCCTTGGAAGAAGGAGGATCAATCAGACCCACTATGCCGGTACCCTAGCACTTGAATGGCAATGAGGCCAATGTAGAATGTAGAATGTTGGGTGGTTGGTGTAGGACCACACCGTCTATTTGACATTGGTGGCATCGCCTAGCCGTATCCATGCAATCTTTGATCAACACTGGGTAGTAGTATCCTAGTCTCTTGATCTTGGTTTTCATCTTTAGATAGATTGGTTGGCTTCATATAATACTGAGTGTACCTTAACATGATCTTATGAGCTCCATGCTTGTCTGAATAATGTAATAACAAATGATCAAAGGATCACGGTATAAGACACCATCCATAAGAACATAGGAAAGTGATATTTGCTTCATCTACTGGGCTTGGGACTTCTCTTGAGGTAGTTTTCCTTTATTTATGTAATCCATGAATGGTTTCCTCCAATCTAACTTTTCAGCCTTCTTAGCAATGGCAACCTCCCCTTCAAGAAAGTACTTTTTGATGAGTTCAATATCAATAAGGGATAAGACTTATCTATTTTGGATGTTTATTGATATGGACTCATCCTCCAGACATGTCAACTCCTTTAACTTGGCTGCATACTATGACATTCTCTCCTCGAGGAATCTTATAAATGGTAACCTCAGGATTTGGGCCAAAACTCTATGGTGTACTTATGGTAGTGAGCTTGGGCTTTATAACCTTATAGGACATCGATTTGGTTGATAACTAAGAATCCGAAGATGTTGATGTTCTAGATGCTTAAAGTAACGACTAATTCTAGGCGGCAAGACTCATATTGACTTTTATTTTTTGGTGCAAGGATTGGAGAGATGATATGAGAATCTCATCACATCAATATTCATAGTTAAGAAAACTATTCCTACCCCTACTATTCCTAGAATAGTAGATTATGGTTCTTCTCCTCTTTTAGAGGAAGCCGCACCATCAAAGTACATCTCCCAATGGTGAATGCTAGTATCGCCTAAGTTCATGATTTGTTCATTGAGGAGAACATCACTAAGTGGAGAGTCAGTAGGAAGTGGGTGTTATGCTAAGAAATCTGCTAGTGCTTGTCCTTTCATCGTATGGAGGCATACAAAGGTAATGTCGCTGAGAGGATAATGGAAGTGAGTTTGGATAGCATCGCCATCTCATGAGATCTATATGGATTGATCCTAGAGATTAAGTTCACCTATGAGGAAGCATGTAGTGCTATAGCTTTTGGGATGCAAAGATTAAAGCTAGGAAATGCTTCTCAATGGGTGGATAATTAGCCTCGTAGGTATTAGATGATGGCTAAGGTAGTAGAGTGCATTTTCCTTCCCTTCATCATTGGCTTTAGCCAATAAAGCACCAAGAGAGTCATCTAACACAGTAGTGTAAAGTATGAGTGGCTTCCCCTGGATAGGGCTGCTAGACTTGATGATGTCATCAGGTAATGCTTGATGTCTTCGAAGGCAAGCTCCCACTTGTCATGCCACTTAAACTTGGCATCCTTCTTGACAAGTGCTGAGAATGGCTAACTTCTTCCCAATAGGTTGGATATAAAGCATCTTAGATACTCCAACTGCCTTTGGAATGATCTGAGTTAAACTTTTTGGGGGTGGTATTTTTAATATTGCCTTGATCTTCTCTAGATCGATTTTGATTCACTGGTGTCAGACAACAAACCCAAGGAATTTTCTTGAAGTTACTCTGAATGCACACTTCATGGGTTCATTTTGAGATTAAATTATCTTAACAATTTAAAAACTACTCTCAAGTCAAAGAGATGGTCTTCCTTTTCTTTACTTTTGACCATGAGATCATTAACATAGCACTTGACTTGATGGTGAATGAGTTCTTCAAAGATTGAGTAATCTTGCAGTATATAGCGGCATTTTAAGGCTGAAAGGCATGACCATATAGTAATAGATTCTGATCGGGGGTTCAAAAAGTAGTGTTTCTTTCATCTTCATGGGCCATCTTTATTTGGTTATATCTAGATGAGCCATCCATGAAAGAGAAGATTGCATGAGATGAGGCAATGTCCACCATCAGCTCCGAGATTGGTAGTGAAAATTAGTCTTTTTGACATGCCTTATTTATATCCCTAAAATATACGCATATGTTAATTTGTCATTCTTTTTCTTAACTAGGATGATGTTGGCTAACCAGGTAGAGTACTTTTCTTCTTGGATGAAGCCAGCATCGATCAATTTCTTAACTTCATAAATGACCTGTTATTCTATGTGTAATGGCATGCATCTAGGAGCTTGCTTGATGCAATTAATTGTAAGTTCTATTGCTAATTTATAGACCATTATGTGAGGGAATCCATCTCTTCATAACTCCATGCAAAGCAATCTTTAAACTCAATCAATAGCTAACTAAGTCATTGGTTTTAATTTCATTCAATAAGAAGCGATGTATGTGCGTGGAACTTCTTTTAATTTCTAAGTTGATTTCCTTGAGCTCATTGATGGTTGACTTGATCTCTTCCTTGAACTCTAGTGGTGCATCTTTGACTTCAAAATCATTTGGATCATCTGAAGTTTCTAAGCATAGTTCCTCATATGAGTTAATGTGATTTGAAAAGAACCTATCAGGTTCCAAATGATTGGTGATGACTAAGCAGCAATCATCATCATCAACTGGACCCACTGTACCAAATATTAGTCCCGATGTGATTGAGAGCTTTTGTGTTTATTCTTCCAATATTCTTTGGAAGTAATCTAACCTGTGCTTTGACCAAGTATGTGGGATTAACTCTTTCTTTGCTAAATTATAAACACAAGGCAAGTATCAATCAAAAGGGAATTCTATTAAATCTTTATATGATCATCCTCAAGTTCTACATCAATTTCTTGACTTGAGGATTATGCTCCCAAAAAGAACCTCTGAGTCTTCACACCTGTGGATGACTTAGGGGCTTCTTTAACTACTAAACCCTCAGCTTTTTAAGAGAAAAGTTGATTTAGAGCTGAGGTTCCCAACTGATGCCTAACTATTTCACATATAGACTTGGATACACCTATGCTTTGTTTTGGAGCCTAATCTTCATCGTTATCTTGCTCAAGTGTCACCTCCGAGGGAATCTACTACGAAGAAGAGATGGCTAGCATGCTAACCATATAAGACTCATCTTATGAAATAGATTCTAAGTTTATATGGATAGCAGTTGTACTCCTGGTAGCTGGGACATATCTTCTATTGGGTGGCCAATAAGGAGGTTTTCCACCCCTTGGACTGCCTCTAAATTGGCCTCTTCCTCTACCTGGTGGAGGTCAGGTCATATTATCCATATGTTTGAATGAAGTAATGAACGATGGGTAAAATGTAATGTTAGGCTTCACTTCCTCCACCAAGTCTATTTTCGCTCCCTTTCATTTTCTTTTTCATTTTCTCTTTTCTTTTCTTTTTCTTTTTTCTTTTCTTTTTCTTTTTCTTTTTTTTTAAATTTTTAAACTTTGGCCAAGTTCACGAGAATAGACTTATTGATTTTGAGGGAGGTAGTAAGTTGCATCCTCATATATTCTGATCTCATGAATTATAAATGGCTTGAGATCTCCATTGACATAATAGACAATCCCACCTCTCACGAACTTCATACAGTGATGTAGAGAGGATGGAACTATGTTGTTCTCATGTATCCATGGTCTCCCAAATAAAGCGTTGAAAGATGTATCTGAGTCTATAATGTGAAATTTGGCTTCGGTCTTCCAATCATCTAGGGCAACATTAAGTCTTCTAGAACCAGACTTCTCAGTCATAAGACACTTCTAATAATTAGGTAAACACTTAAGCTAAGCCTAAAGACTTAGAAGGGTTAACCATAGGATTAGGTTATTTTTTAGAGATTAGGATAATCCACCTACTCTACAACCAAATCCAATCCATGTTCACATTCTCAAACCAAACCTCAAGTTCAATTCAAACATCAAATTCAAATACAAATCCAAACCCAAATTTTAAAACCAAATGATTGAAGCCCATGATTAAATCCAAACCCTTCCTAAGCCATATGACCTATCCCATGGACTTAACCAAACCTTAATCCAAATCAATCCAAAATCAATTGATTTTATCATAATCAATTTATATCTTCAATCATCTTTCTAAATATAAATCAAATCTACATTCAAATGATGAAAACTAAATCAAACTAAATCAAATTAAATTAAAACCCTTACTAAGCCATATGACCTATCCCATGGACTTAGCTAATCCAAATAAAGTTAAACTCAATTGATTTTCTCATAAATCAATCATATTTTCAATAATCTTCACAAATTGGAGCCAAGTTCTAATCTTACCAAAATTGGATTGAACCAAGCCCATCAGAACCTCCCATCATGATTGTTGATCACCTTAGGTTGATCAGTTGTCATAAATTGGGTCAAACAAAGTCAACATGGTCATTTGACCAAGTCAAACCCTTAACCCATATGAACCCAAACTAGCCAAATTTCAACCTAAGCCAAATCCATTGAAACCAATGATTCATACCAAATCAAAATCAATATTTGAATATAACTTGACATTCAATTGAGTCAAACCAATCCTAATTGGCCCTCTTGACCCAAGTTGACTCAAATTGTCCTAGAATACCAAATTGGGTCAAATCAAAATATAAACCAATTTGATTGCATCCAATGGCTCAAATTCATTCCAAATTGATTGGTGAACATGACCAAAGCCATGATTAGACCCAATTGAACCTAATTGACCTACTTAGCCCAAATTGATCTAAAGGATCAATTTGGCCTCATTCAAAACCAAATCTAAATTAATTGAAACCAAAGTATATAATCATCTTCAATTGGTCAACTACAACCAGACCAACCAATTTAAATTTGGTCAAATTGGTTAGCGTAACCTATTTGACCCAAATGAATTCAAATGAGCATCAAATCTAAGCCAAACTAAACCAAACTAATTAAAACATCCCAAATGATCATATGAACAGCTTGGTTTGACTCAATTGGTCAACCCAACCTAACTCAATTTGACCTAAATGAGTCAAATTGAGCCAAACCTAACCAATTCAACTCCAATTGATTTGAAATTTGGGTTAACACACTTTTGGCTCATTTCAAATCTACCCAAATCAAATCTAATGCTAAATGATCATTCTATCCTTGGGTCAAGGGCATCACATGAGACAAATCACCCATGTAAGTGGTCATTTCTAGTCCTTGTTCACTTGGTACACTCCCAATGGTCCACTTAGGCACCTAGGTCATAGCCCAACCTGACCTAAGGGGTAGTTGGGTTGACCATGACCCATTGAAGTTGTAATTACATAACCCTACCCATTGGAGCATTTAAAACCCATAGGACACCCATGATTCCTCCATGGCAGCCACCTCCACACCTTCAACCAACCAAATCGAGCCAACTCACCTCCTCCCTGCCACCCACAACTCATTGAGATGGTCGGATGGCCACTAGAAGCCAAACATGATCCCACCATCCAATCAAGATGAAGGGGGGTATACACCTCCTCATTTCCACTCAAACACACACAAAAATCATTCCTCATAGCCCAAGCTACCCAAGACGAGCTGCTAGAGCCATTCCCTATGCTCTTAAGCTCATTCCTCGATCAAAAAATGACATTCCCATTTGTTCTGAAATAGGACACTTCATTTCTAACCTAACTTCTCCATTTCTCTATCAAACTCAAATTAACATTGCACGCACCTTCCCTAGGCCTCATCATGCAAGAATGAATTATCTCCCAAGCTTCTAAAGCACCAGAGGTGGGACTTCAATCAAATCAAGCGAACATCAAGGAATTGATCCAATTGTTGCTCAACAGGTCTTTATCTCCACTAGATGAAGCTTCCTCAATCATTCAAACCTATGGTCTTGAGCTCTGGTGAGGTATGCTTCCAAAACTGATCCTTAGGCAAAAATGGGTTAGACCTTTTGAAGAAAACTTGCATCTTGTGTAATCTTGACTGTTGGTTCCCCCTCATGATGTCGTGAAGATGTAGGATCCTTTTGGAGTTGATCCGAGCTAGGGTAAGCTCGGATCAAGAGAGCAATGGCGAACAGACCCATTCTCCCTCACTCGCATGATGTTAGATCATGCATCGTCCGTTCTACATGATCAGAATGGACTATCGTGATTAGATTTGCTAGATTGATCTAATTTAATCCTATTAAGCTGTGGGATAATCATAGCCATCCAATCTTAGATCGAATGGCAGATGAAAAGCATCATCCATCCATGTAGGCATTGAGTCGATAAGTTTTAAGTAGCCAATCCACCGGTGCCACGTGAAAGCATGCGTGCTTGAAGGATTAGGCTTTAATTAACAATTAATCATTTTAATGGCTAAACTTCTAAAATCATAAAATAATAGAAAAAATAAAAATGTAAATACTCATTTTATAAGTATTTTAGGAGAATTAATTAAAATAATCTTAACTAATTTTGAACAGTAATTAAAGTTTAATTAAAAACTTAATTAGCTTAATTACTCCTTAATTACATGAGAAATTAATATCAAATTTTATAGGTTAATTTAATAGGATGACCTCTACCTCCCATGACTTTCTTGGAATTTATTTCTCACTTAATTAAGAAAATTGACTAATTGAACCTTAACAGCTCTTTTAAGTTATTTAATGATTAACTAATCCCATGAATAGTAATAAATTGGTTAATTAAGTTTATTAATCATTTTCAATAGTAAGTGAACTAAGGAATAGGGTTGGGACCCCTTTCCCAAGTTCATTCACCCTTTTAAAATGAAATTAATTAAGATTTAACTAATTAATTAAATCATCAAATCAAATTCATAATCACATCAGACCTTAATTAATTAAATCATGGGGTAGATCTTTAAGTGTTTAATAACCTAAATGAGTTTAATGAAATTATGGTTAGTCCACATGTGTGGGAAAACCATAAGATTAATTAATTAAGTCCTTTAATCTAAATAACTATTAATCATGATCCAATTACATTAGGCCCCTTTTATTTCATAGGATCATTGCAAGTTTATTTTCCATGCATATCATGTTTGCTCATAATTATTTAGTTAATTTCTTTAAGGTGATATAGGTAAGCATAATTAATTCATTTAATTAAGGGTTCAACTTAATTAACCTATAAAATTAACTTAATTACATTTTCTTAAATTAAATCAAATCACTAATTTGGGAATGGGTTTAAAACATCAAGTGATGATTTCTCTTCTAATCTTTAGATCAAATCAAATCCAAAACTTAATTAATAAAAAAGCTTTGGTTTGCTTTATATAATCTTATTTGATTTGATTATCCTTAAGAACTAGTTTGGTTGAATGAATCACATGCTTATATTTGATTGTCCTCTTTCCAATCATGTTAAATTTGGTATGTCATTTGAATTCATGCATCTATCTTTTCAAAATCAAGTAAAATAAAATGGATTTCCTTTGTGTAAGCTTGCATGTGTTGATTTAATTTAATATATGCATGGCTATTATCACTATTACATCCAAATGTATTTTATAAAAGCTTACCAATGAATAATAATATGTGCTATGATGCTAGTTATAAATACATAAGAAATGCATGTCCTTATAGCTTAAGTGTATGAATGTTGAATTCTCTTTCCTCTATTCAAGTTTTGATTTATATAAGATTGAATGATAATGGGTATATAGTCCAGACATCCTGGGAACACAAGGCTTTAGCTTGCCCCCAATGAGGCCATTTGATTAACTCACTTCCCTGGTTTAACAATGACACGTACCCATTTGATTTCATTCTTATGTATTTCAAAATTAGAATTTGGATAGATCTTTAATTCATATATATAAATGACTAAATCAAAAAAAATATATAATCTTTGCATGGTTTTCTTTCCCTCATTTATGTATACATCCACGTGTGTCCAAGAAAAGAAAGTATATAGTCTGAATATCCCAAGAATACGAGGCTTTAGTTAGCCCCAAGGACGTCTTCTGATTACCTCACTTCCCTGGTTTAACAATGACACGTACTTGCCTATATCTTTCTACATGTATATGCATATGTGATTAGTGAATGAAAATCCATTTTACATTAAAATTCCATGCATTCATAATTGACTAAGTGGTTGAATTAATTAGCCAAATAATTTGGAGCTTACTTCCTATGTTCATGTATATAAATTTATATTTGTTTGAATGCAAATGGGTATATGGTTGAATTAATTAGCCAAATAATTTGGAGCTTACTTCCTATGTTCATGTATATAAATTTATATTTGTTTGAATGCAAATGGGTATATAGTCTGGACATCCCGAGAATACGAAGCTTTAGCTAGCTCCAAGGAGGTCATTTGATTACCTCACTTCCCAGGTTTAACAATGGCATATGCCTATCTAATTTCATTCTTCTGTCCTTTTCGTTTAATAATTTGGATAAAGTTTTAAATTAATATGTTTAAATAATTTAGTCAAATAAAATATAAATTCTAAACATACACATACATTCATCATTTAAGTGTGCTAAAATATGTTGCATGTATGGATGCACTTAAGATTAAATCATATGCATGTTACATGTGATGGAGAGGAATGATTTAATATATGTCATGTGGTAGTAATTGAATTAAATTAATCTTAAGATGCCTTTCATTTTGAATAAGATTATTTAAAGTGAACCTAAACTTAGGATTAATTAAATTATTTAATAAGCCATTCACTAAAGAGAACTAAATCAAATTAATATACTTTAGAAAGTGACTAATGATAGGGATGAAAGAGGGCAATCTTCTTTTCCTCTCTTTATAACACTTAGTTGCTAAGTGTAATCAAATGAAACAAAAGAAAACACAAATTAAATTTGTCAAATCAATTAAACTACTTCAAGTGAAATCAACCTTTCATGTTAAATTGAATCCTTCTACACTTAGAAAATACAACACTAATGCCTAACAAGATTTACCACACAAGCCTTAATACACACATTAGAATTAAGCCATCACTTCTAGCTCTAAGTTAGGACGGTGTATGATGTGATGTATGTTTTGATTTATGATGTATGTTTTAGATTAGATGTTAGGGTATATGCTTCGTAGACTGGATGATAGGCCAATATTAACCTAATCATGTTTTTAGCAGGGGATTATGCTTAAGGGATGCTTAAAAATAAATTTGAATGCTCTTTTTGCAGGTTGATTATATCCACTTTCATAATCCAATTTAGGACAGGTGGGCTTAGTTACCCATGTGTAGGGTGCTAAGTCCAAATTATAAATACAACTACTTGGGATTATATGTACATTTAGCTAACCTCTATTTTGCAGGTGTAGTTATATTTACTTTTCCCACATAAATGTTATTTTTGCAAAAAGAATTAGGATTAGTACTATGGGGGATTAGGATGTGCAGTCGCCAAAAGGCCTTGTCTTGGGGTTAACCAAAACTCTAGATAGCTTGTATCTGCCATCATTCACTGTATTGTAAAGAGGCAGTTGTGCTCAATCGTCTCTAGGAGTAAGTCTTCATTACTGAATGTAACTTCTAAGATATCCTTCGAGTGGCATGCCTCCTCTTTAGTAGCCGTCAGCTAAGCTAAGCATATCTCTAGATCAAGTAAGGCCTTGATTGGAGGTTCCCTCATCTCTTTGGATAAGATAAGGGCATCGTATATGCTTAACTTAGCTGGATACTTTCTAAGGTAAGCTAGGACATTGTAATCAACTCTAGCTTGGTCCTCCACAAGCATATCCATGGGTGGAGTATCCAATGGAGGGGTTATCTACTCACTAGAACTAATGACTTGCTTACCCTACCCTAAGAGGTAGAACTTTGCCACTACGTAAGTTGACTTTAGTGACTTCTTGGAATGATGTGCTTATGAAAAGTTCTACCTTCTCATCGGTATACCTACAGCTTCTCCTATGGGATCCCTTGAGTCAGTTGGCTCCAAGTCAATCTCAAGAGGTGAACCCGATTGATTTAGAGAAGGATAGTCCGACTCTGAATCAGAAAAGAAAGGATCATAACTACTAGAGCTATTATTTTTATTTAGACTCGGAGAGCTTTCAATAAGAATAAAATCAAAAGCATTAGAAGTTGATAATATATAAGTAAAAATCATTTCATTTTGGGTAAAGGTACATGATAAAAATCAAGTAAAGTAAGAGGAGTAAGGGATTTAGTGCCCTTATCAGCAGATACAATGCTCCTGCTGGTAGAAGAGGAGCTAGCAGAAGAGATGGTAGCTCCAACGGTGGAGGGAGTACTGGACTCAGACGGTGGTTGTGCTACTGGACTATCCCGGGCAAGTATGCTGAGCTGCTGCTGCTACTGGGTTATTACCCTCCCCAAGTTATCCTTTGTAACTAGCAAACCTTCATTGGTGTATCCTATAGTCACCTTCTACTGAGCTCCAGCAAACCTCTTGATGAAGAGGTGCTCCCACTCAATAAAGTCTTCACCGAACCATTAAGCAGTTCGGCGTACTAATCAAATGCAACACCTAACAGGCAGCTAAAAAAAAGGCAAAAGAGGAGTGCGTTGCTGCCACCGGTGTTGCAACATCCTGCTCTAAAGTGTGCAATGTGTTATCGTGAGTTCCCACTGCCATCAAAGATCTTAAGGATGGTAGCAGAAAACCTTAAATAAAATAAAAACTAAATAAAAATCTAAACCTAAAAGATAAACCTAAAAACAAATAAAAAATAAAATCTAAACCCTAAACTCTAAACCCTAAACCCTAAATCCTAAAACCTTAAACCCTAAACCCTTAACAATAAAACCTAATCCCTAAACCCTAGACCATAAACCCAAAAATAAAACCTTAAACCCTAAACCCTAAAACCCAAACCCTAACCCCTAATACCTAAACCTAAACTATATAAAACCTAAAATAAATAAATATAAACCAAAATAAAATAAACATAAACTAAACTAAACCTAAAAACAAAATAAAATAAAATAAAAAAAACTAAACTAAAATAAAATAAATAAAAATCTAAACCAAACTAAAAAAATAGAAAACCTAAATCAAATAAAAACTAAACCTAAAATAAAAATAAAATAAACATAAAATAAAATAAAATAAAAACTAAATCAAAAACTAACCTAAATAATAAACATAAAATAAAACCAAAATAAATAAAATAAATACTAAATTAAAAAATCCTACCTAAACTAAAATAAACTAAACCAAACCTAAACCTAAACTAAAGAAAAAAATAAACTAAAATATAACTAAACCTAAACTAAAAATAAAACCTAAAAATAAACCTAAAAGAATAACCCGAAACCTAAACCTAAATAGAATAAAATGAAAATCTAAACCTAAACCTAAAAATAAAAATTAAAATTGAAACTAAAAAATAAAATAAAATTCAAACTACGTTAAAAAATAAACCTAAACCAAAACATAAACATTAAAAATAAACTAAAATAAAATACATAAACTAAAATAAATAAACTAAACTAAATAAAAATATAAATAAACTTAAATCAAAATAAAAAACTATAATAAAAGAATAAAATAAACCTAAACCTCTTGGTTTGCTTAATTTAAAAGAAACAAAAAAAACTTTACCCTAAACCCTAAAACTACCACAAACCCTAATACCAAACCCTAAACCATAAACCCTGGCTGAAACACTAAAACCCAAATGCTAAATACAAAACCTAAACACTAAACCACAAAGCTACAGACCCTAACAATAAATAAACCCTAAATCCACTGACACTAAAGACCTAAAACCTGAGCTAAACTATAAAGACACAAAATAAATTAAATAAATAAGCAAACCTTAAAATATAAATAAATAAAATAAACCTAACTACAAAAAAATAAACCTAAAATAAAACCTAAAACCTAAACCAAAAAATAAAATAAAAAACTTAAACATTAACATAAAATAAAAAATAAAGCCTAAACCTAAATTAAAAAATTAAACTAAACTAAATAAATAAAATGTTTGCCTAAACCTAAAACTAAAATAAGATTAAATAAAAACCTAAACTAAGATAAATTAATTAAACTAAATAAAATAAAAAATCTAAATAAAATAAAAATAAACTAAATAAACTGAAACTTACGGTTTTTTAAAAAAAAAGCATAAACCCTAAACCCTAAACCCTAAACCCTAAAAATCCTAAACCCTAAAGCCTAAACACTAAACCCTAAACCATAAACCCTAAATCCTAGACCCTAACCCTAAACCTTAAACCCTAAAGCCTAAAGCCCTAAACCTTAAAAACCTAAAAACTTACACCTAAACTAAGTATAACCTAAAAATAACATAAATAAAAAAACCTAAACCTAAATAAAATAAAATTAATAATAAAATATTAATGTAAACTAAAACTTAAACTTAAACTTAAAAATAAAATAAAATAAATTGATATAATAAATCTAAAATAAAATAAATACTAACCTAAATTAAATTAAAAAATAAAATAAACTTAAGAATAAAAACTAAATAAAATAATGGTGAACATAAATAAAAAAAATAAATAAAATAAAATAAAACTAAATAATTGAGGCCATAACCTAAACTCACACTGACCCTAATAAACCACACTGACTAAAGCCTAAACCCTAAATCCTAAACAGGCCCTGAGCCCACCATAAACCTGTGGACCCTGCTGACCTAGAGTACGTTGGGTGGTATCAGATGTCTATGTTGAATATTCAGTAGCTTCCTAAGCGGTTGTGCTAGACCATACCTAAACTGAGCCCAAATAAGGCCACTAGCCCTCACTGGGCCCTAAACCACTGAGCCCTACTCTAAATAACTGACCAAAATACACTGACCCTAAATCCTAAAACCTAATGAGCACATGGTATAACCAAAAATAAGATAAAGAAGAGCCTAAAAACATAAATAAATGAAATAAAATCATTCAGTATGGTATGGCTGGGTTATAAATACCCTAATAATCCTAAAATGTTAACTAAATAAACTGAAGCCTAAAACTAAACTACCCTGGGCTACCCAAACTCTTGCACTAAAATGACCTAAACCTAAACCACCTGAAACCACTGAGCCTGCCCCTAAAACTAAACTAAAAAAGGCTGACATGGGCCCTAAAGGCTCTGGGCTGACCACTAAACCATAAACTGAGGCTGAGCCTGGGCCATGACCACTAAAAACTAGACCCCAAACCAAAACCCTGGGCCACTGGGCCCTAACTGACTGGGACCCCAAAACTAAAAACTTAGGCCATGGTAAAATAAAAATAAATTAATGAAGCATAAACTATTAATTAAGATAAAGATAAAATAAAATGTAAACTAAACCTCACTAAACCTAAATAAAGATAAATAAATAAAATAAAAAATTAAATAAATAAACTAAACTAAAATAAAATAAAATAAACCCTATAAAAATTGCATGAAAATAAAACTAAACTTAAAATAAAATAAAATAATCCTAAATTAAAATAAAACTAGATAAAACCTAAACATGAAATAACCTAATATGGCTGATCTAAACCTAAACCCAAAAACCCAAACCCTAAAACTAAACCTACAAGAAACCACAACCCTAAACCTACAAAAACCCTAATCCTAAATTAACCCTAAATGAAACCAACCCTACCCTGACCTAAACCCAAACCCCAGACCCTAACCCTGCCTGACCCTAAACTGACTTTAAAACTTAAAACTTAAATGTAAACAAAGCAAAACCTAAAACAAAGAAATAATTAAACTTAAACTAAATAATTAAAAAAAAATAACATAAAATAAAAATCTAAACTAAACCTAAACCTAAACCTAAAAAAATAAAATAAAATAAACTAATAAAATAAACTAAAATAAAATAAATAATAACTAAAAACTAAAAAAATTAAAATAAACCTAAGAATAAAAATCCTAAATAAAATAAAAGCTAGACGTAAAATAAAAATAGAATAAACATAAAATAAAAATTAAATAAAAACCTAAACTTAAAATTAACCCCAAACCTACAACACTAAACCTACAACCCTAAATCCTAAATACAAACCCTAAAAAAAACTTTAAACTCTTGCATGCTTAAAAAAATACATTGGATGGTAATTATCAATTATATTGAAATCATTTGGTACATCTTGAATAGTTAAGTGATTCAAATTATAAACCCTAAACCTTAAACCCTAAACCAACCACAAAGCCTAAACACTAAATCTTAAACACCTGCCCTAAACCAACAAACCTAAAATAAACCCTACCCAAAAACCACTAAAAACCAAAAATAAAATAAATAAAATAAAACCTAATAAATAAGCACAAAAATAAATTAAAATAAAACCTAAACTAAAATGAAAACCTAAAATAACTAAACTAAATTAATAAAATAAATAAACCTAAATAAAATAAAAAATAAAATAAACTAAAATAAATAAAATAAAAAAACTAAATCAACCTAAACCTATCGGGTTTGTGATTAAAAACCTAAACCCTAAATCCTAAACCCAAACCTCTAAACATAAATCCTAAATAACCTAAACCCTGACCTAAACTTGACCACTGAGCCCTGACCCTAAACCTAAATCTAAACCCTGACCATAAACTAAAACCCTACTAATCTACCCTAAACCTAAACCCAAAACCAAAAACATAAACATGAAAAATAAAATAAAATCTCATATAAACCTAAACCTAAACTAAAATAAACTAAAATAAAACCTAAACTAAAAATAAATAAAAATAAATAAACTAAACCATATTAAAATAAATAAAACAAAATATAATTAAAATAAATAAATAAACCTA
The DNA here is from genome assembly GCA_021442155.1 of Cymbidium sinense. Lineage (NCBI taxonomy): Eukaryota > Viridiplantae > Streptophyta > Magnoliopsida > Asparagales > Orchidaceae > Cymbidium > Cymbidium sinense. The sequence goes on along the minus strand of CM038218.1, from coordinate 57,752,344 downwards.
AACCATGGTTTATTTTAAAGTAAACTAAATAAACTAAACATGTTTGGTTACAGTTTGTTTTAAAACTGGGCTAAACCTCTGTAAATCCTAACCCTAAACCTAAACCCAACCAAACCTAACCCTGACCATAAGCCACAACCTCTACTAAATCATCTAAACAAAACCTAAACATTAAACCCTAAAACCCTAAAGCCTACACTGATCATTACCCTAAACCTAAATCACAGACCCTAGGCCAAAAACCCTAGGCCAGCCTAAACTCTAAACCCTAAACTTAAACCTAAAATAAGATAAAAGTAAAACTAATTTTAACCTAAACTACTAAACCAAGATAAACTAAAATAAAAACTAAATAAACTAAACTAAATAAAACTAAATAAACTAAATAAATAAAACAAACTAAAATAATTAAAGATAAACTAAGTATTGGATAAAGTTAAACCTACTTGGTTTGCTTATTTTAGAAAAATTCTACCTCATCAAAACCACCCTGGCTGACCCTACACTAAATCTACACCTACCATGACCTACACTAAACTCTAAACCACCATACCATAAACCCAAAATCCTAAACCCAACCCAACTTTAAATCTAAAACCTAAAACCCTAAATACTAAAACCCTAAACCCTAGGCCCTGACAAACCCTAAACCACCATAAACACTAAACCCTAAACCCCAAACCTAAACTTAAACCTAAGTAACTAAATAAATGAAATAAACTTAAAACCACCCTAAACCCTATGCCATAATCAAACACAAACCCTAAACCCAAACCCTAAACCTAATCCTAAAGTAACTAAATAAACTAAAAAAAGAAACCCCAACCGTAAAACTTAATAAAACTAAACCTTAACCTTAACCCTAAGAATGGGTAGAACCTTGACAACAAGAACATCACTCAACCAAGCTCAGCCTAGATCTAGCGGTGGAGGTGAAAGGCTCAATTTTGGTGGGGATCAGGTCTGGATATGGAGGTGGTGGTCAGAGTAGTGGTGGTTATGGAGGCGGGAAGAGCGATGGAGGTTATAGTCATGGTGGTGGCGGAGGGAGAGATTAGGGTTATGATGGTGGACCATGCTACTCTAGAGGTCAGTGTGGTTCTAATGGGAACTAGAGAAACTTAATAATAGTCGATCCGATCTGCTGCTTATGGAACTGTGTCTTTATAGTAGAGACAGTTCTAGTTATCTAGGGTATATGATTTGCTCTATGCGTGCTCAATTTTGATCTATGTCCTCGCTTGTGTCTTAGAAAACATGGTGTGTTACAACTTAGTTAATGAAATCGAAAAGAAGAAATGTTCAATATGAATTTGTTCTATTTTAAAAAAAAAACCAAAAACCCTAAACCCTAAACTAAAACCTGAACCCTAAAAATAAAACCTAAACCCTAAACCCCAAACCTTAAAAATAAAAATAATAAAATAAAAAAAATAAAAATAAACCTAACCATAAACATTAAAACATAAAATACCCACCTACAACCCACCCTAAACCCCACCCAACCCACCCTGACCCAAACCTTAAAATATAAACCCACTAAACCCTAAACCCTGGGCCTAAACCACCCACCCTAAACTCTAAATCCCAGGCCTAAACTAAATCAAAACCTAAACCCTAAACCTAAAAAAAACCAAACCTAAACTACATAAACAATAAAATAACTAAATAAAATTAAAACATACTAAACCTGATGAACAAGCTACCTAAACCTCAAAATATAATAAAAATAAAATAAAGCTAAAGATAAAATAAATAAATACCTAAACTAAACTAAAAATAAAATAAATCTACTAAATAAAATAAATAAATAATAAAATAAAATAAATCAAAATAAAAACCTAAACCTAAAACATAAACCTAAAAAATAAATAAAAAATAAAATGTTAACCTTAAACTAAAAAGAATAAACCCTAACCCTAAAATAAACAAAATAGAATAAACCTAAACCTAAACTAAAATAAAATAAGCTAAAATAAATAAAACCTAAACCTAAAACTAAAATACACTTAACCTAAACCCTAAACTAAATAAAATAAAATAAACTAAAAATAAACCAAAATCTAAACTAAGATATAAAACCTAAAAATTAAATTAAAATAAAAACCTCAAACCAAAACCCAAAATAAAAAATAAAATAAATTACTAAATCTAAACCTATAAATAAAAATTAAACTTAAACCTAAAAAATAAAATAAAAATCAAACTAAACTAAAAAAATAAACATAAACCTAAACCTAAACTAAAAGATAAACTAAAAAAAACGAACTAAAATAAATAAACCAAATAAACTAAATAAATAAAAAAATAAACATAAATAAAATAAAGATAAATTAAACTAAAATAAATAAAACTAAACTAAAATCCTAAACCTGCCGGTTTGCCTGGTTTTAAAGACACAAAATCACTTGAGCCAGATCAATCCTAAATCCTACCTGAGCCACGGAACCCCAAACTCTAGGCCATGACCCTGGGCCACCACTGGGCCCTACTAGGCCACTGCCCTGGCCTATCCTGACCACCCTGATCCTACCCTACCACAACTTGACACTGAGCCACTGATCTAGCCCACACTGAGGCTCCACACCACTGAGCTAAACCCTAATGACAGGCCCTGGGCCCAGGCCCTGAGCCACAACTGGGCCTAGCTAAGGCTTGACCTGTGCCTAATGGAGGCCCTGGGCCAAATCACAGGCTCTAAAAATACTGAGCCATAGCCCTGAGCCACTCTAGCCCAGATCTTGAGCCCTAGGCCTTCCCAAAACCCTAAAACCTAAATTGTAGGCCTAAACCTAGGCTAAAACTTGGACCTGGACTTAAACCACAACCACAAAACCATAAACCTTGTATCTACCATAAGCCACTAACTGAGCCCTACCATAGCCACTAAACCCCAGGCTACTTACCTAAACCTTAAAATCATAAACTCTAAAACCCTAATCCCTAAACCCTAAATAAATTGAGCAATGGTTAACAAACTTAACTGACCAATTTGTTACTATTCATGGGATTAATTAGTCATTATTTAACTTAAAAGGGTAATTAGAGTTCAATTAGTCAATTTTCATAACTAAGTGAGCACTAAAAAAATAAAATAATAATAATAATAATAATAAAAACATAAACCCTAAATCCTAAACTAAAACTTGAACCGTAGACCTAAAACTTAAACCCTAAACCCTAATCCCTAAAACCTTAAACCCTAAACACTAAACCCTAAACCCTAAACCCTAATGCTAAACCTTAAATCCTAAAATTATAAACTCTAAAACCCTAAACTCTAAACCATATTTCTTAGCTCATTTACTATTAAGTAATGATTAATAAAGTTAATTAACCAATTTATTATTGTTCATGGGATTAATTAATCATTAATTAACTTAAAAGAGTATTTAGGGTTCAATTAGTCAATCTTCCTAATTAAGTGAGCAATAAATCTAAAGAAAATCATGGGAGGTAGAGGTCATTCCAGTAAATTAACCCATAAAATTTGGGATTAATTGCTCACTTAATTTTAAACCTAAACTAAAACCTAAACCCTAAACTAAAACCTAAATCCTAAAGCTAAAACCTAAACCCAAAACCAAAACCCTTAAAATACAACCCTAAAACTAAAACCCAGCCAACCACAAACCATAAACCTAAACTAAACCACAAACAAAAAACAAAACCTAAACTAAAATAAACCTGAGACCACATGCACAAACCTCCCCCTAAACCTCCTAAACCTACCCTACCCCACTCCTACCACTAACTAAACCCTAGGCCCTAAACTAATATACCACTAAACTCGCTAAAGCATACCACAGACCCTCCACAGCCACCACACCCTCTGAGCCACACCCTCCACCCCCTAACTAAAGTTTAAATAAATAAATATCCAGGCCAACCACCCTAAACCCCTGACCCCAAACCCTCCCTACCCAAACTAATCCTAAAGTAACTAAATTTTTTTTAATTTATTTTTTTTGGTCCTAAAGTAACTAAATAAATTAAGAAATAAACCTAATAAAACTAAACCTAAACATAGACCCTAAGAATGGATGAACCTTGACACCTGGAACATCACCATCAATTAGGCTCAGCCTAGATCTAGAGGTGGAGGCAAAGGTGACGGTTATTGTAGTGGTGGTGGGGGATCTGGAGGTACTCATGGATATGGAGGTGGTCGTCAGAGTAGTGGTGGTTATGGAGGCGGGAGGAGCCATCGAGGTTACAGCCATGGTGGTGACCGAGGGAGATATCAGGGTTATGATGGTGGATCCCACTACTCGAGAGGCTGACGAGGTTCTGATGGAAACTAGAGAAATTAAAAAATGACCAATCCAATCTACTACTTATGAAACTATGTCTTTATAGTAGAGAGAGTTCTTATTATCTAGGGTTTTTTATTTGCTCTCTGTGTCCTCATTTTTGATCTATGTCATCACTTGAGTCTTACAAACCTTAGTGTGTTACTACTTGATTGATAAAATCAAAAAGAAGAAATTTTGAATCTAAATTTATTCTCTATTTAAAACCTAAATCTCTAAACATGAACCCTAAACCAAAAAACCTAAACCCTAAAACCTAAATTAAAACTAAAAATAATAAAATAAAAATAAAATAAAAAAAAAAAATTATGGCAGTAAACACTAAAAAAAAACTAAACCTAAACTACTAAACCATAAACCCTAAACCTAAACCCTAAAATAAAGCCCAAACCTTAAACCCTAAACCCTACCACAACACATGCCTATAACCCAAAACCTCAAACCCTAAACCCTAAACCCTAAACCCTAACCCTTAAACACTAAAAACATAAATTTAAATTAAATAAAACCTAAAAATAAAATAAATAAATAAACCTAAACCAAAATAAAATAATAAGATAAAAACCTAAACTAAACCTAAACCAAACTATAAAAATAAAATAAAAATAAAACTAAACTAAAATAAAATAATTAAAACTTAAACTAAAGTAAAAAATAAAATAAACCTAAAAATAAAAATACTAAATATAATAAAAATTAAACTAAAATTAAAACTAAAATAAATCAAAAATAAAATAAAATAAAAGCTAAATAAAAACCTAAACTTAAAAAATAAACTTAAAAATAAATAAAAATAAAATAGACCAAAAACAAAGTAAAATAAAAATGAGATAAAAACCTAAACCAAAAATATAAACCTAAAATAAATAAAAAAATAAAACCTTAACCTTAAACTAAAAGAAAAACCTAAACCTAAAATAAACAAAATAAAATAAACCTAAACCTAAATGTAAACTAAATTAAAATAAATAAAACATAAGCCTAAACTAGAATAAATTTATCCTAAAAAAACTAAATCAAATAAAATAAACTAAAATAAAAACCTAAACTAAAAACAAAACCTAAAAATAAATCTAAAATTAAAACCTAAAACTTAAACCTAAAAAAATAAAATAAAATCCTAAACCTCAACCTAAAAAAAAAAAACTAAACAAAAAAAATAAAATAATAAAACTAAACTAAAAAAATAAACATAAACCTAAACCTAAACCTAAAAATTGAACTAATGTAAAAAAACTTAAACTAAAATAAATAAAGCTAAAATAAATTAAATAAAAATAAAAAATAAATGTAAATAAAAATAAAAAATAAAATAAAATAAAATTCTTAAAAAATAAACTAAATAAATTAAAAAAAACCTAAACCTACTGGTTTACCTAATTAAGAAAACCCCTAAATCTTAAACTCTAAACCCTAAACCCTACATCCTAAACCCTAAACCCTAAACCCTAAACCCTAAATATTAAACCCTAAACCCTAAACTAACCCTAAAACCTAAACACTAAACCCTAAACCCTAAACCCTAAACCCTAAACTCTAAAACCCTAAACCCTAAACCCTAAACTAACCCTAAACTATAAACCCTAAACCCTAAAACCCTAGACCCTAAACCCTAAACCCTGAACTTTAATGCCTAAACTAACCATAAACCCTAAGCTAATCCTAAACCCTAAACCCTAAACCCTAAAAACCCTAAACCCTAAAGTCTAAACACAAAACCCTAAACCCTAAACCCAAAAAAAAACTTAAACCTAAATAAAACCTAAAAAACATTAATAAAAAAACATAAACCTAAATAAAATAAAATAATAAAATAAAATAAAAATCTAAAATAAAACCTAAACCTAAACCTAAAAATAAAAATACACTAAAATAAAATAAATAAAAACCTAAACCAAACTAAAAAAATAAAATAAACCTAAATAAAATAAAAAGTAAATGTAAAATAAAAATAAAATAAACTTCAAATAAAATAAAATAAAAACTAAATAAAAACCTAAACCTAAAAATAAACCTAAAATTAAATAAAAAATAAAACCCAAACTCTAAACTAAAAACAAAAACTTAACTTAAATTAAAAATAAAATAAACAAAATAAAGCTAAACATAAACCTAAACTAAAATAAACTAAATAGAAATAATTATAACCTAAACCTAAACCTAAAATAAACTAAACTAAAACCTGAACCTAAACTAAATAAAATAAACTAAACTAAAATTAAACCTAAACCTAAACTAAAAAATAAAACATAAAAATAAACCTAAAATAAAAACCTAAGACCCGAACCTAGAAAAATAAAATTAAAACCTAAAGATAAAACTAAAAATAAAAAATAAAACCTAAACCAAAAAAATAAAATAAAAATAAAACTCTTCTAAAAAATAAACCTAAAAATATGAAACAAATTAAAGTAAATAAATAAAATAAATAAACAAAACTAAATAAAAATAAACTTAAATAAATAAACCTAAACATATCAATTTACTTAATTTAAAAAAAATAGAATAAATAAAAAAAATCCTAAGCCTCAAACCCTAAACCCTAAACTCTATACCTTAAAACCATTAAACCATAAAACCTAAACCCCAAATCCTAAACCCTAAAACCCTAAACTGTGAACCTTAAACTCTAAACCCTAAAACCAACAACACTAAACGCTAAACCCTAAACCCCAAATCCTAAACCCTAAATCGTAAACCCTAAAATCCTAAAAACCTAAACCTAAACTAAACAAAACATAAAATTAAAATTAATAAAAAAATCAAAAGCTAAATAAAATACAAAAAACAAAATAAAATAAAAACCTAAGCTAAAGCCTTAACCTTAACCAAAACCTAAGAATGAACCTAAACGTAAAAATAAAATAAAATAAAATATAAACACTAAACTAAAATAAAACAAATAAAAACCTAAAATAAACTAAAAAATAAAATATACCTAAAAATAAAAAACCTAAATAAAATAAAAACTAAATATAAAATAAAAAATGATATAAAACTAAAATAAAAACTAAGCAAAAACTAAACCTAAAAAGGAATCCTAAAAATAAAATTGAAAAATAAATAAAAAATAAAACATAAAACTTCAATAAAAATAAAACCTAAACCTAAAATAAACAAAAATAAAAAAAACCTAAACCTAAACTAAAATAAACTAAACTAAAATAACTAAAACCTAAACCTAAACATAAAATAAACTAAACCTAAACCTTGAACTAAATAAAATAAAATAAACTAAAAATAAACTTAAACCTAAACTAAAAAAATAAAACCTAAAAATAAACCTAAACTAAAAACATAAAACCTAAACCTAAATAAACAAAATAAAACCTAAACCTAAGCCTAAAAATAAAAAAATAAAACCTAAACCTAAAAAAAAAAAAAAAAATAAAACTAAACAAAAAATAAGCATAAACCTTAACCTAAACCTAAAAAATAAATTAAATGAAAAACTTAAACTAAAAAATAAACCTAAACTTAAACTTAGAAAATAAACTAAAATAAAAAACCTAAAGTAAAATAAATAAACCTAAAATAATTAAACTAAACTAAATAAAAAAAACTTAATTAGAAATAAAAAATAAAATAAACTAAAATAAATAAAAAATAAACTATTTAAATTAAATAAACCTAAACTTATCGGTTTACTTAATTTCAAAAAAAAACTCCTAAACCTTAAACCCTAAACACTAAACCCTACAACCTAAATCCTAAACCCTAAAACTAACCCTAAACTAACTCTAAATCTTATACCCTCAAAACTCTAAACCCTAAAGCCTAAACACTACACCCTAAACCCTAAACCCTAAGCCCTAACCCTAAACCCTATTCCCTAAAAGCATAAACCCTAAAACTCTAAACCCAAAACCCTAAGCTCTAAACTCTTAACCCTAAACACTAAACCCTAACCCTAAACACTAAACCCTAAACTAAAAAATAAAGTAACTAAATAAATTAAAAAATTAACCAAAAACCATAAAACCTAATAAACTTAAACCTTAAGAATGGGGAGAACATTGACTGCAAGAACATCACACCATCAACCGCCTAGTCTAGATTTAAATACTGAGGCAGCTAACATAGTGGTGGTGGGGATCTAGGTTGGATATGGAGGTGGTGGTCAGTAGCTGGTTATGGAGGTGGGGGAGTGATGAAGATTACGCCCATGGTGGTAGGGAGAGATCTAGGATACATGATAGATCCCACTACCGAGAGCCGTGGTTATGGGAACTATAGAAACCAAGAACGCCAATATCTATTACTTATCAACTGTCTTTATCATAGACTAGTTATCTAGATTTTTATTTGCTCTATGTGATCATTTTATCTCTATCGCTATGTAAAACTAGTGTGTTATTTGGTTGATGAAATCGAAAAGAAAATTATAGAATTTGAATTTGTTCTCTATTAATTAAAAAGAAATAAAAAGACTAAACCCTAAATTAAAACCTGAACCCTAGACCTAAAACCTAAACCCTAAGCCCTAAACCCTAAACCCTAAACCCAAAAACCCTAAACCCTAAACCCTAAAACCTAAATCATAAATCTTAAACCCAAAACCAAAAAGCCTAAACCCTAAACCCCAAACCCTAAACCCTAAACCTAAACCCTAAACCCTCAAAAAACCCTAAACACTAAACCCTAAAAAGCTAAAAACCTAAACTTAAACTAAATAAAACCTACATATAAAATAAATAAATAAAACTTATAAAAAATAAAATAAAATAAAAACCTAAACTAAAACCTAAACCTAAACCTAAACCTAAACCAAAAAAAGAAAAGAAAATAAAAAATAATAATTAAACTAAAATAAAATACAAAAAACCCTAAACTAAACTAAAAAACAATTCCTAAAAATAAACCTAAAATAAAAACCTAAAACTTAAACATAAAGAAATAAAATAAAAACTTAAACCTAAACTTAAAAATAAAAAATAAAACCTAAACTTAAAAATTAAAATTAAAATAAGACTAAACTAAAAATAAACCTAAACCTAAACCAAAAAAATAAACTAAAAAAAAACCTAAACTAAAATAAATAAACCTAAAATAATTAAACTAAACTAAATAATAATAAAAATAAACCTAAATAAAAATAATAACTAAAATAAACTAAAATAAATAAATAATGAACTAAATAAAATTAAACCTACAAGTTTTCTTAATTTTTAAATAAAACCCTAACTTTAAACCCTAAATCCTAAAATTAAACCTAAACCCTAAACCCTAAACCCTAAACCTACAACCCTAAACCCTAATCCTTAAAAGCCTAAACCCTAAACCCTAAACCCTGAACACTAACCTCTAAAACCCTAAAACCTAAACCCTAGACCTTAAAACATACAACCCTAAACCCTAAACCTTAAACCCTAAACCATAAACCCTAAGCCTTAAAACCCTAAAAACATAAACCTAAACTAGATAAAACCTAAAATAAAATAATTCATAAAAACCTAAACCAAAATAAAATAAAATAAAAACCTAAACTAAAATCTAAACCTAAACCTAAACGTAAAAAAATGAAAGAAATAAATTAAAATATAACAAATAAAAACCTAAAATAAACTAAAAATAAATTAAACCTAAAAATAAAAAACTTAAATAAATAAAAAATAAACGTAAAATAAAAATGAAATAAACCTAAAATAAAATAAAAACTAAATAAAATCCTAAACCTTAAAAATAAACCAAAAAATAAATAGAAAATAAAACTTAAACCCTAAACTAAAAAAAACTAAATCTAAAATAAAAATATAAAATAAACCTAAAGCTAAACTAAAATGAATAAGAGCTAAACCTAAACCTAAAATAAATTACACCTAAACCCTAAACTAAATAAAATAAAATAAACTAAAAATAAACCTAAACTAAAAAATCAAACTTAATAATAAAACTAAAATAAAAACCTAAAACCTAAACTTAAAAAAATAAAATAAAAACCTAAACCTAAACCTAAAAATAAATAATAAAAACTAAACCTAAAAAATTAAATAAAAATAAAACTAAACTAAAAAATTAGCATTAACCTAAACCTAAACTAAAGAAAATAAACTAAAATAAATAAACTAAACTAAATAAAAATAAAAAATAAACCTAAATAAAAATAAAAAAATCTTAGAAACTAAAACAAATAAAAAATAAATTGAGTAAACATAAACCTACCAGTTTACTTAATTTTTTAAAAAAAACCCTAAACCATAAACCCTAAATCCTAAACTCTAAACCCTAAGCTCTAAATCCTAAAACTAACCGTAAACCATAAACCCTAAACCCAAAAAAACCTTAAACCCTAAAACCAAAGACTTAACCCTAACCCAAAACCCTAAACATTGAACCCTAAACCCTAAATCCTAAAAACCCTAAAGCCTAAAGCCTAAACACTAAACCCTAACCCCTAAACCTTAAACACTAGAACCTAACCCCTAAACCATAAACCTAAACACTAAACCCAAAAAAAACCTAAACTTAAAAAAATTTAAAAAATATAAATAAAAAAACATAAACCCAAATAAAATTAAAAAAATAAATTAAAATTAAAACCTAAACTTAAACCTAAAAAATAAAATAAAATAAAGAAAATAATAATACACTAAAATAAAATAAATAAACACCTAAACTAAACTAAAAATTAAAATAAACCTAAGAATAAAAAACATAAATCAAATAAAAACTAAATGTAAAATAAAATTAAAACAAACTTAAAATAAAATAAAATAAAAACTAAATTAAAACATAAACCTTAAAAACTAATCCTAAAAATAAATAAAAATAAAACCCAAACCCTAAACTAAAAATTAAAACTTAACCTAAAATAAAAAAAAATTAAACTTAATCCTAAACCTAAACTAAAATAAACTAAACTAAAATAAATAAAACCTATACCTAAACCTAAAATAAACTAAACTTAAACCTAAACCTAAACTAAATAAAATAAAATAAACTAAAAATAAACCTTATCCTAAACTAAAAACTAAAACCTAAAAATAAACCTAAAACCTAAACCTAAAAAATAAAATAAAAATATAAAGCTAAACCTAAAAATAAAAAAATAAAACCTAAACCTAAAAAAGAAAATAAAAATAAAACTCAACAAAAAATAAACCTAAACCTAAACCTAAACCTAAAAAAATAAACTAAAATAAATAAACCTCAATTAAATAAACTAAAGTAAATAAAAATAAAAATAAAAATAAAGATAAACTAAAATAAATAAAATATAAACTAAATAAACCTAAACCTACCACTTTACTAAATTTCTAACAAAATTTAAAAAATTGATAAATAAATAAATAAATAAAACACTAAACCTTAAACCCTAAACCTTAAAACCCTAAAACCTAATCCATAAATCCTAAACACCAAATCCTAAAACCTTAAAACCCTAAACCATAAACCCTAAACTTTAAACCCTAAACATAAATAAACCCTAAACCTAAACCCTAAAATAAATTAAACCTAAATCTAAAAAAAATAAAATAAATAAAATAAAATTAAATAAAATAAATAAATAAACCTAAACCTAAATAAAATAAATAAAATAAAATAAAATAAAATAAAATAAATTAAATAAAATATAATAAATAAATTAAAATGTAAAATAAAAAATTTAAACCTAAACTAAAAACCTAAACTTAAACCAAACCCTAACCCTAAACCCTAAACCTAAACCCAAACCTAAACCTAAATTAAAATTAAAAAAACCTAAAATAAAACCTAATCTAAACCTATAAATAACCTTAACCAGAACATCACCATCAACTAGGCTTAATCTAGATCTAACCAAAGGTGGAGGCTTATCACAAAGGGTGGGGTATTCTGAGGTGTGACATAGGAGGTGGTGAAAGTGGTGGTTAAAATGGAGGAGCAATAAGATTACTGGTGGTGGCAGGGAGAGATAAATGGATCCCCGCTACTGAGAGGTCTGGTTCATGAGAACTAGAGAAATTAAAGAATGGCCAACTCGATCTGCTACTTATGGAAGTATGTCTTTACAGTAAAGACAGTTCTAGTTATCAAGGGTTTTTTATTTGCTCTATGTGTGCTCATTATTTATCTATGTCATCGCTTGTGTCATAGAAAACTTGGTGTTATTTGGTTGATGAAATTGAAAAGAATAAATGTTGAATTTTAATTTATTCTCTGTTGAAAAAAACTAGAAACCCTAAACCCTAAACTAAAATCTGAACCCTAGACCTAAATCCTAAACCCTAAACTCTAAAAGCCCTATACCCTAAACCTTAAACCCTAAACCCTAAAACCCTAAACTCTAAACCCTAAAACCTAAACCATAAACCCTAACCCCTAAACCTAAAACCCTAAACCCCAAACCCTAAACCCTATCTAAACCTCAACTAACCCTAAACCCTGACCTAACCCTTTATATAATAAAATTCATAAGGTTCCCAAAAAAAACCTCAACCCTAAACCCTAAACCCTAAAAAGCTAAAATCCTAAACCTAAACTAAATAAAACCTAAAAATAAAATAAATAAAAAACATAAAATAAAATAAAAATCTAAACTAATACTTAAACCTCAACCTAAAAAAATAAATGAAAAATAAAAGCTAAAGTAAAATAAATTACATAAAAACCTAAACTAAACTAAAAAATAAAACATAAAGGTAAACCTAAAATAAAAACCTAAAACCTAAGCCTAAAAATCTAAAATAAAAACCTAAACCTAAACCTAAAATAAAAATAATACCTAAACCTAAAAAAATAAAATAAAACTAAACTAAAAAAGAAACCTAAACTTACACCTAGAAAATAAACTAAAATAAAAAACCTAAATTAAAATAAATAGCAAAAAATAATTAAATTAAACTAAATAAAAATAAAAAAAACCTAAATAAAAATAAAAAATAAAATAAGCTAAAATAAATATAAAATAAACTAAATAAACATAAACTTACGAGTTTACTTAATTTTTAAAAAAACACCTAACCCTAAACCCTAAACACTAAAACTAAACCTAAACCTTAAACTTTGAACCCTAAACATACAACCCTAAACCCTAAACCCTAAACCTTAAAACCCTAAACCCTAAACCTTAAACCCTAAACTCTAAATCCTAAACCATAAAACCCTAAACCACATACCCTAAACCCTAAACCCTAAAACCTACAACCCAAAACCCTAAATCATAAACCCCAAACCCTAAACCCTAAACCCTAAACCCTAAAAACCTAAACCTAAACTAAATAAAACTTAAAAATAAAATAAATCATAAAAAATGAAACCTAAATAAAATAAAATAAAAACCTAAATTAGAACTTAAACCAAAACCTAAACCAAAACCTAAACGTAAAAATAAAATAAAATAAAAAATGAAAACTAAACTAGAATAAAATAAATAAAAACCTAAACTTAACTAAAAAATAAAATAAACCTTAAAATAAAAAGGCTAAATAAAAAAACTAAACATAAAATAAAAATAAAATAAACTTAAAATGAAATAGAATAAAAACTAAACTAAAAAATAATAATAAAACTTATACCTAAAAAATAAAATAAAAATAAAACTACACTAAAAAATAAACATAAATCTAAACCTAAACTTAAAAAAATGAACTAAAATAAAAAACACAAACAAAAATAAATAAACATAAAATAAATAAACTAAACTAAATAAAAATAAAAAAATTAATCTAAATTAAAATAAAAAATGTAATACACAAAATAAACCTAAACCTATCGGTTTACTTAATTTTAAAAAAAAACCTAAACCTTAAACCCTAAACCCTAAACCCAAAACCCTAAAATTAACAGTAAACCCTAAACCATAAACCCTAAAAAACCTCAAACCCTAAATCCTAAGAAATCTTAAACCCTAAACCCTAAACTCTATACCCTATCCCTAACCCTAAACCCTAAACCCTAAACCTTAAAATCCTAAACCCTAAAGCCTAAATCTTAATACCTAAACTAAGCTTAAATCCTAAGCTAACCCTAAACACAAACCCTCAAAACCCTAAACCATAAAGCCTAAACACTAAAGCCTAAACCCTAAACCCTAAATCCTAAACCCTAACCCAAAACCCTAAACACTAAAATCCTAAACCCTAAAACCCTATACCCTAAACCCTGAACCCCAAACCCTAAACACTAAATCCTAAACCCTAAAATCCTATACTGTAAACCCTAAACCCCAAACCCTAAACACTAAATCCTAAACCCTAAAAACCTAAAAACCTAAACTAAACTAAATAAAACCTATAAAAAAACCTAAACCTAAATAAAAAAATAAAATATAATAAATTAAAAATCTAAACTAAAACCTAAACCTAAAGCTAAATGAAAAAAAATAATAATAAATAATAACTAAACTAAAATAAAATAAATAAAAATATAAACTAAACTAAAAAAACAAATAAACCTAAAAAAATAAAGAAACCTAAAAAAATAAAAACCAAAACCTAAAAAATAAACCTAAAAATAAATAAAAAATAAAACCTAAACCCTACATTTAAAAAAGAACCTAAACCTAAGATAAATAAAATAAAATGAACCTAAACCAAAACTAAAATAAACTAAACTAAAAGAAATAAAACCTAAACCTAAACTTAAACCTTAAACTAAATAAAATTAAATAAACTAAAAGAAAACCTAAACTAAAATTAAAATATAAATCTTAAAAATAAACCTAAAATAAAATCCTAAAACCTAATCCTAAAAAAAAATAAAATAAAAATTTAAACCTATTCCTAAAAATAAAAAATAAAACCTAAACCAAAAAATAAAATAAAAATGAAAATAAACTAAAAAATAAGAATAAACCTAAACCTAAACCTAAAAAATAAACTAAAATAAAAAACCTAAACTAAAATAAATAAACTAAACTAAATAAAAATAAAAAATAAACCTAAATAAAATTAAAAATATATAATAAACTAAATAAATAAACTAATTTATTTTAAAAAACCCTAAAGCTAAACCCTAAACCCTAAACTAAACCCTAAACTAATCAGAACCTAAACCCTAAACCTACAACCCTAAACCCTAAAAAACCCTAAACTTTAAATCTTAAACTAACCCTAAACCCTAAATCCTAAACTCTAAACCGTAAATCCTAAACCCTAAAGCTTAACCCTAACCCCAAACCTTAAACCCTAAACCCTAAACCCTAAACCCTAAACCCTAAACCTTAAAACCCTAAACCTGAAACCCTAAATTTCCTAAACCATAAACCCTAAAACCCTAAACCCTAAAGCCTTTACCTTAAACTCTAAACTAACCCTATACCCTAAGCTGGCCCTAAACCCTAAACCCTAAGTGCTAAACCCTAAACCCTAAAAACCCTAAACATTAAATCTTAAACCCTAAACCCTAACCCTAAACCTAAATCCTAAAACCCTAAACCCAAAAACCTTAAAATCCAAACCTTAAACCCTAAAAACCTAAAAACCTAAATCTAAACTAAATAAAACCTAAAAATAAAATAAATAGAAAAACCAATACCTAAATAAAATAAAAACATAAATAAAAACTTAATCCTAAAGCTAAACTTAAACCTAAACCTAAACATAAAAATATAATAAAATAAAAAATTAAAACTAAACAAAAATAAAATAAATAAAAACCTAAATTAAAATAAAATTTAAAATAAACCTAAAAATAAAAACCTAAATAAAATAAAAACTAAATGTAAAATAAAAATAATATAAACCTAAAATATAATAAAATAAAAACTAAATAAATACTTAAACCCAAAAAATAAGCCTAAAGCTAAAATTAAATAATAAATAATAAATAAAACCTAAACCCTAAACTAAGAAAAACTCAAACCTAAAATAAATAAAATAAAATAAACCAAAACTAAAATAAACAAAACTAAAATAAATAAAACCTAAACCTAAACCTAAACCCTAAACAAAATAGAAAAAAATAAACTAAAAATAAACTTATACCTAAACTGAAAAAGAAAACCTTAAAATAAGCCTAAAATAAAAACCTAAAACCTAAACCTAAAAAAATAAAATAAAAACTTAAACCTAAACCTAACAATAAGAAATATAAGCAAAACCTAAAAAATAAACTAAAAATACAACTAAACTATATAATAAACATAAACCTTAACCTAAACCTAAAAAATAAACTAAAATAAAATACCTCAACTAAAATAACTAAACATAAAATAAACTTAAATAAAAATAAAAAATAAAATAAAGTAAAATAAATAAATAATAAACTAAATAAACCTAATCCTACTTATTTACTTAAGTTAAAAAAACCCTAAACCCTAAAACTAACCTTAAACCTAATCTAATCCTAAACTAAACCTAAACCCTAAACCATAAAAAATCCTAAACTAACCCTAAATGTTAAACCCTAAACCTTAAACCCTAAACCCTAAACATTAAATCCTAAACCCTAAACCCTAAACCCTGAAACCCTAAACACTAAACCCTAAACCCTAAAACCCTAAGCACTAAACCCTAAACTAACCCTAAACACTAAACTCTAAAAGCCCTAAACCCCAAATTAACCCTAAACTATAAATCATAAACCCTCAAAACTCTAAACCCTAAAGCATAAACACTAAACCCTAAACCCTAAACCCTAACCCTAAACCATAAACCCTAAAACCCTAAACCCTAAACCTTAAACCCTAAAGGCTAAAAACCTAAAAACCTAAACCTAAAATAAATAAAACTTAAAAATAAAATAAATAAGTAAACCTAAACCTAAATAAATTAAAATAAATAAAATAAAATAAAAGCCTAAACTAAAACCTAAACCTAAAATTAAAAATAAAATAAAATAAAGAATCATAATAAACTAAAATAAAATAAATAAAAACTTAAACTAAACTAAAAAATAAAATAAAGCTAAGTATAAAAAACCTAAATAAATTAAAAACTAAAATTAAACTAAACCAAAAATTAAATTAAATAAAAAACTAAATAAAACCTATACCTAAAAAATAAACCTAAAAATAAAATTTAAAAATAAAAAAAACTTAATCCCTAAACTAAAAAAAATGAAACCTAAAATAAAAAAATAAATAAAATAAAATAAACTTAAACCTAAACTAAAATAAATAAAACCTAAATCTGAACCTAAACTTAAACTAAATAAAATAAAATAAACTAAAAATAAACTTAAACCTAAAATAAAGAAAACCTAAAAATAAACCTAAAATTAAAACCTAAAACCTAAACCTAAAAAAATAAAATAAAAACCTAAACCTAAACTTAAAAATAAAAAATTAAATTTAAACCTAAAAAGTAAAAAAAATAAAACTCAACTAAAAAATAAACCTAAGCCTAAAAAATAAACTAATATAAAAACCTAAACTAAAATAAATAAACTTAAAATAAATAAACTAAACTAAATAATAAAAAATAAACCTAAATAAAAATAAAAAAATAAAATAAACTCAAACAAATAAAAAATAAACTTAATAAACCAAACAAACTTAAACCTACCAGTTTACTTAATTTAAAAAAAAACCCTAAACCTTAAATCCTAAACCCTAAATCATAAACACTAAACCCTAAACCCTAAAACTAAACCTAAACCCTAAACTTACAACCCTTAACCTTGAACCCTGAATCCTAAAACCCTATACTCTAAACCTTAAACCGTAAACCCTAAACCCTATACCCTATACCTAAAATCTATACCCCTAAACCCTAAAATCCTAAACCTTAAAATAAACCATAAACCCTAAACCCTAAACCCTAAACATGAAAACCAACAACCCTAAAACCTAAACCCCAATAATAAACCTTAAACAAACCTTAAACCCTAAACCCTAAGAATGGGCATAAGTTTGACAGAAGGAACATTATCATCAACTAGCCTTAGTCTAGATCTTGAGGAGGGAAGGGGATAATTATCATAGGGTGGGGATAGAGGTTGGTGCATATGGTGGAAAGTGGGTTATGGGGTGGGAGGAGCAATGAAGGTTACCGTCATGGTTGTTGTGGAGGGAGAGATTGGGGATATGATGGCAGATCCCGCCATTGAAGAGGCCGAGGTGGTTCTGATGAGAATTGGAGAAACTGAAGAACAACCAATCTGATCTACTATAAACTAAGTCTTTATAGTAGAGATGGTTCTATTTATCTAGGGTTTTTGATTTTCTCTATGGTTGCTCATTTTTTATCTATGTCTTTGATTATGACTTAGAAAACTTGGGCTGCTACTTGGTTGATGAAATCAAAAAGAAAAAATGTTGAATCTGAATTTGTTCTCTGTTAAAAACAAACCTTTAACCCAAAACCATAAACCCTAAACCATAAACTAAAACTTAAACCCTATACCTAAAACCTAAACCCTAAACCCTAAACCTTAAAAACCCTAATCCCTAAACATTAAACCCTAAGCCTTAAACCCTAAACCCTAAACCTTAAACCCTAAACTCTAAACCTTAAACCTAAACCTAAACCCTAAACCCTAAACCCTAAACCTTAAAACCTAAACCCTAAAACCCTAAACCATAATCCCTAAAACTTACAACCCTAAACCTAAAACTCTAAATCCTAACCCCTAAACCGTAAACCCAGAACTAACCCTAAACCCTAAACCCTAAAATAACCCTAAACACTAACCCTAAACCCTAAACCCTAAGCCTTAAATAAAGATGTCATTAGGAGTAGATCTAAGGAATGAGCTAATCCTAACATAGTTATGGTAGCTAAAGAAAATATCTTGAAGAGACTTTCCCTTGACTATTAGAGATTTGAATACCTTAAACCTTAACCCTAAATCATTTTATAATACCATATATTATAGTGTAATGTAGCATCATGTATTTGAGCATGTAGTGATGTGTTTTTGGACGTTATAAGATGTTTTGAAATGTTTTAGTATATTATGGTATTGTGCCCTATATTCTACATTATTATAAATAATAAAAATATTGATTTAATAAATAAGATGATGAAATTTGTTAAATTTAAAGTGGGTATTAGGTTGTAGTACCAAAGGTGTGCTATGCCACTTGTAGTCTAAAAAGTAAGATTTTATGTTCAAAATTAATATTATATATTGTAACATTGTATTGCATCATATATATCATAATATATTGTTCTAATGATTTTAAATTCTTTAGTATAATCATGTAGTCGAGCTTACATTAGCATTATTTATAAAAATGTTGATTTATACTTTAAAATGGTGGAATTTGGCCAAATTCATAATTGGTAGATCATGGCATTATAATATATTGTTTCCATTTAAAATATGTAAGTGATAAGACTAAAATATAAAGTTTTTTATTCTCTAGACTAATTTTATGGTTTTTTATCTTAAGCAATCCCTTGTGATGTGATATGCAATATAATATAATATAATATATTATAGTGTATTATAATATACAATGCCATAACATAGTGTAGAATCATGCATTTTAGCTTACTATTGTGTATTACTACTTGTTGTTTAGCCTATTTTAGTTTGTTATAGTATAATGTAGTAGAATTTGTATTGGTATAATTCATAAAAATACAGATTTATAGGCTGAGATGATGGGATTTGGCCAAATTTAAGGTAAGATTTAGGGAACATCATTGGGGGTGTGCTATGGTCATTTAATCAAAAGAATGGAATTTTGCATCCAAAATAAATGTTAATTTTTCAACCAAATTTTATAAATTTTTTGCTTAAAGTGCTTCATTTTAAGTTGTAATGTAAGATAATATATTATATGAAAGCATATTAAAATATAATGTACATAATAATATAACTTCACATATATATGAATGTGGTGGTGTGTTACTAAATGTTATTGTACATTTTAATATGTTTTACTTTTATTATAATACATTGGTTAAAAACTCACAAAAATGTTAATTTGAAGGTTGAGATGGAAGAATTTGGCCAAATTCATGCCACACGCCAAGAAGCAACACCAAAATTATGCTATTTTGTACCATTTCTAATAGAAAAATAACAATTTTACATCCAAAATGAACATTATTCATATTTTGAGAAAATTTTGTTATTTGTTCCTTTTAAGTGATTCTAATGTGGTGTAATGTTAGACAATATATTATAATATTATAAATAATAATATAACATCGTATATTATAATATAATATAGCGTGTTAATTCACACTATAATATGTTTAGCATGATATTGTATAGTTTGAGCTTGCACCATCACAAATCATAAAATTTTGATTACAATGTTAAGATGATATAATTGAACAAACACATTGTTAGGCTTTTGAAGTTTGAAATAAGAGAAGAAATAAGATTTGATGAGAATTCATGTCATGGTCATGGAGTGAGATCTCTAGGGGATCACATCCATTGACATGACATGTGAGGGTCTTTAGAGGGTCATATAAGAAGAAAATATGTTGGGATAAGATTTGAATTTGATTTGATTATATGATTTGTGGAAAGAAGATCCGCTGGGGAGAAGAATCTATAATCCACCAAGGATTAAGATCAAACTGACTTTTCTTTATTTTATTTTAATTAATATGGAGGCATATCTACTAGAGATATGAGCTCGAGTTTACTAGGGATCGGGTATATGATCCTTCCACTAAGGAGGCAGGTTTGGGCTATCTACTGGGGATTGGGATTTAAGCTTGATTTCATAGATTTATTTGGGGATGTATCCATTGGAGATAAGATTTTGGTTGGATTTCTTTGATTTAGACTCTACTAGGAGAGTTGGTTTAATTTGGTTCCACTAGGGAGGTTGGTTTTGAATTTGATTTGTTTGCTTGACTTGTTTATATATGATTTAGGGCTCCACTAGGGAGAAAGGTGTCATTTAACTCCACTGGAAAAAATTAGATTGGGTTTAATTTAATCTGAGTTAATGTATGGACCCTATCAGTGTGTGATGGACCTAGTGAGAAGGGGCTATATCAGCCTTGACCTACCTTAAGTTTACAAATCCAAAGGGATAGTCTATCGACTGTGAGGTAGAGCTAACCCAAGGGGTTGCCACGGTAACTAGCTAAGAAGAAGGTATAGCATACTTACATCTTCCAAAGTGAGGAACAACCGTTAGGGTGACCTATTGGATGCACAACAAATCAAACCTAACCTACGGTGACTATTGAGTGAATACCGCTGTGGACATATGTCAACTCAAAAATAGTCAGGATTAATTTTATCATGATTTCATGTGATTTGATATTATTTGTTTGGTTTAGTTTGATTTTGAATTAAGGGCATATCCACTGGGGATGTGAGCTCGGTCAAATTTAATAGATTTAATTTATGGACCACATTAGTGTGCCATAGACCCACTGAGAAGGGGCTATATCAAACTTATCCTATCTCAAATTTATAAATCCAAAGGGATAGTCAGCCATGTAGAGCTAACCTAAGGGGTTGCCTTTCGGTGTGCAATGGTTGTGCTATGAAGGAGTAGCAGACTTACATCTTCTAAAGTAGGGAAGAATAGCTAGGGTGACTTATTGGTAGCACAACAAATAGAACTCGACAAAAGGACCACTACTGAGTGAATGCTATTAGGGACTTATATCAGCTCAAGAGTAGTTAGGAAATTCTTATAGGGAGTTTTGCTAAAACTATCTTAAAGATAGGATGCCAGCTTGGGAAAATGTACTGCTAGGGGTTTCCTCCTAATCCACAAGTGATATATATTTTGTTTATATTTTGCTGGACCTTGTGGTGAGGGACCACACTGGGGGGATTACCTTAACCTATCTCACATTTACTAAACCCAAGAAGAATCTAAGCATCCACATAATGGATTCTCAAACCACTAGGGTGGTTACTAAGAAAGGGGAACTGTCAAATCTGATAGTAACTCAGGTAGTGTATAAAGGGGTTCATAAAGGATGTGATCCAAATATAGCGCCTATAGGGGAGATGCTGCTAGGGGCATTATCTTAAGCCCTAAAAAATAAAGCCTATAATTGTACGATGGCCAACTCAAGGAGAAAGTGTAGCAAAATTACATTTTCCATGAGTGGTGTATCCTAAGGAGTGAGAACCAACCAACTTAAGGTGTATTCGTCAGCATGAGTGGTGTATCCATCAGCATAGTGAGAACCAACCAACCTAAGGTGCCCGTTAGTGTGCAATGATCAATCTGGAAAGAAAGTGTGTAGGATTACAACTTTCCAAGTGGAACTAATCATTAAGATAGTCTATTGTCGGCAGCACATATGCTATCTGACCTAGAGCAACTACTAAGTGGGGAGCTGGAGGAAGGACTGGACCCAGACTTGAAGAAGTGAGGAGGGAAGGAGATGCTAAGGGACTACTCCTAAACCTCAAATATACTTGACCCAGTCGATGCACAAAAGCTAATCCTATAAGAAATCATAGTAGACTAACATCCTCTTAAATGAAGCCAACATGAGGTAGCTTACCGACCATGTAGTAAGGCCGACCAAACTAACAATGTGCTCATTAGTGTGCAGTGGTCAGGTAAGGAAGGAAAGTGTAGCAGACTTACATCCTCCAAAGCAAGAAGACTACTTGGGTGACACACTAGTAGGGTAGACGTCACCGACCCAGTAGCTAAAGTGAGTGTTATGGGTGTTATCTCAAGACAGTGTAGCCTAAGATAAAAGATATCTATTTGTATTATATGTTTGTGTCTAGTTTGTGTTTGTGTGTCGATGATAGGATGCTACTGTTCTTACACCTACCCTAAACACATCATGGTGGACTCATAAAACAAGAATACTTTCAACATGGAAGAGATTGAATTCAAAATGGAATTTTTATTGATGATGATTATTTTCAAACATGATTTATAATATTTCATTAAGTAGAGCTCGTTGATTGGAAGCATTGGGCGGTCTCCCTTATGATTAATAAGCTGATAAAATCCTCCTTAGTAGGCTTTCTCTATGGCAAAAGGGCCTTTCCAAGTGGGTCCAAACTTGCATCCCATCTTACGATGGGCAACAATTTGTCTCCTTTGAACTAAAATATTCTCTCCTACTTGAAAAGCTCTAGGATGAACCAACTTATTGTGAGCTTTAATCATTTTAGCTTTGTACAACTCAAGATTTTGGCATGCCCACAGGCTTCTCTCCTCCAAACTTTTGAGCTCTTCTAACTGCAACTTGGCATTCTACTCTATTGTGATCTTGCTACCCATAGCTATCTTTAGTGATGGGAGTTGAACTTCTAATGGTAGAATGACCTCAAACCCATACACTAATGAGAAAGGAGTAGACTGAGTTGGAGTTTTATATGTGCTGCGATAGGCCCACAAGGCTTCAACTAACTCGTGCACTATTATTGTTGTTGTCGAGTGTCTTCTTTAGTATTTGGCTGAGAGTTTTTTTAATGGCTTCTGCTAAACCATTTTCCCTTTGGTAGTTGATGGTAGAATATCTCCAATTTATGTTGTCTCCGTGAAAAGTTTTGATCTCTGCTTTTGAATGCTCATTATCGATATAATCGAGGCACTTTGAACATATATATGACATGGTTAGTAAAAAGTTATAGCGCATGCAGAGTTGTGACCTCTCTAAGCAGAATTGCCTTCACCCATTTGGAAAAGTAGTCATTAGAAATTAAGATGAACTGGACCCTTTAAAGAAGGAGGATCAATCAGACCCCTTATGTCAGTACCCCCAACACTCGAATGGCCATAATATGTAGAATGTTGAGTGGTTGGTGTAGGACCACACCGTGTATTTGACATTGGTGGCATCACTTAGCCGTATCCATGCAATCTTTGATCATCGACGGCCAGTAGTATCATGGTCTCTTGATCTTTGCTTTCATCTTCGGACCAGATTGTTTAGCACCACATAATCCTGAATGTACCTCGGTCACCTTGTTACGGGCTTCATTCTTATCTAAATAACGTAACCACATATGATCGAAAGATTGCCAGTACAATACACCATCCACAAGAGTGTAAGAAAGTGATCTCTACTTCATCTCACAGGTCTGAGACTTCTCTTGAGGTAGTTTTCCTTTATTTATGTAATTCATGAATGGTTGCCTCCAATCTAACTCTTCATCCTTCTTGGTAATGGAAACCTTCCCTTTAAAAGAGTACTTTTTGATTAGTTCAATATAAATGAAAGATAAGACTTGTCTTTTTTAGACCTTTATTGATATGGACTCATCCTCCGGCATGACAACTCCATGGCAAGCTTAGCTAAAGCATACGCTACAACATTTTCTCCTTGAGGAATCTTATAAATCATAACCTCTAGGATTTGGGCCAACAACTCTATGGTCTACTTGTGGTAGTGATGGAGCTTGGGCTTTATAACCTTATAGGACCCAGTGATTTGGTTGATAACTAGCTGAGAATCCCTGAAGATGTTGATGTTCTAGATTCTTAGAGTAATGACTAACTCCATACTGGAAATCAGAGCATCATATTTGGCTTCATTATTGGTGCAAGGATTGGATAGATGATATGAGAATATTATCATATCATGAGTTAAGAGAACTATTCCTACCCCTACCTTTTATAGAGTAGTAGATTGTGGTTCTTCTCCTTTTTGAGAAGAAGCTGCACCATCAAAGTATATCTCCCAGTGGTGAATGCTAGTATCCTCTAAGTTCATGATTTATTCATTGGGGAGATAATCATTAAGCGGAGAGTCAGCAGGAAGTGTGTGTGCTACGAAGAAATCTACTAGTGTAGCGATTGTCCTTTCACCACATAGAGGGGTACAAACGTAATGCCAAACTGCGAGAGGATCATGGACCATCATGCCAACAATCAAGATAGTGTCGGTCGGGTCATGAGATACTATAGTGGAATGATCCGAAAGATTAAGTTCACCTTATGAGGAAGCATGTGTAGCTTTTTTGAGATGATAAAGATTAAAGCTAGGATATGCTTTCAATGGGTAGATAATTATCCTCAATAGGGATTAGATGATGGCTAAGGTAGTAGAGTGCATTTTTTGTCCCTTTGTCATTGGCTTGGGCCAACAAAGCACCAAGGGAGTCATCTAATGTAGTAGTGTAAAATATAAGTGGCTTGCCTGGGATAGGGACTGCTAGAACTAGCAGCATCATCAGGTAATGCTTGATGTCTTCGAAGTCATGCTCACACTTGCCATCCCACTTGAACTTGGCATCCTTTTTGATAAGTGCTGAGATTGCCTGACAACTTCTTGATAGGTTGGATATAATGCATCTTAGATATGCCAACCACCCTTGGAATGATCTAAGTTAAGTTATACTTTTAGGGGGTTGCACTTCGAATATCATCTCGATCTTCTCTAGATCAATTTTGATTCCCTGGTGTTAGACAACAAACCCAAGGAATTTCCCTGAAGCTACTCTGAATGCACACTTCATGGGATTCATTTTGAGGTTAAATTATCTTAAGTGTTCAAAATCTACTCTCAAGTCAAAGAGATAGTCTTCCTTTTCTCTACTTTTGACCAAGAGATCATCGATATAGCACTCAACTTGATGAAATAAGTTTATCGAAGATTCATCACCCACGGTATGTAGCACCAAAGATTTTAAGGTTGAAAGGCATGACCTATAGCGTTTAAATTCTCGACGGGGTTCTGCAAAGTGTTGTTTCTTTCTATCTTCAAAGCCATCTTTATGTAATTACATCCAGATGAGCCATCCATGAAAGAGAAGACTACATGAGATGAGGCAATGTCCACCATCAGCTCTAGGATTGGTAGTGTAAATTCATCTTTTGGACATGCCTTATTTAAATCCCTAAAATTGACACTTATGTGAATTTGGCCAATCATTTTCTTAATTGGGATGGCATTGGCTAACTAAGTAGAGTATTTTTCTTCCTAGATGAAGCTAGTATCAATTAGTTTCTTGACTTCAGAAATGACCTGCTGTTCTATGTCTAATCACATGCATCTAGGAGCTTACTTTATAGGATAAGCAGTAGGCTCTATTGCTAGTTTATGGACAGCTACGTCAGGAGCCAATCTAGGAATCTATTCATAACTCAATGCAAAGAAGTCCTTAAACTCAGTCAATAACCTAACTTAAGTCATTGGTTTTAATTTCATTTAACAAAAAATTGATGTATGTCTGGCATGAATCTTCTTCAGTTCCTAAGTTGATTTCCTTGATTTCATCGATGGTTGACTTGATCGCTTGTTCAAACTCTATCTAAGCACAGCTCCTCATATGAGTTAATGTGAAGTAGTCTGACCTGTGCTTTGACCTAGTATGTGGGATTAACCATTTCTTTGCTAAATTATGAACACAAGGCAAGTATCAATCAAAAGGTAATTATATTAACTCTTTATATGAATCATCCTTAAGCTCTACATCAACTTCTTCACTTGAGGATTTTGCCCCCAGAAAGAACCTCTAAGTCTTCACACCTATGGATGACTTAAGTGCTTCTTTAACTACCAAAACCTTAACTTTTTGAGAGCAAAGTAGGGTTAGAGCTGAGGTTCCCAACTAATGCCTAATTATTTCACATATAGACTTCGATACACTTATTTGGAGCGATCTTCATCACTATCCGCTCAAGTGTCACCTCCAAGGGAATTCACCGAGAAGAGTCACATGTGCTAACCATATAAGACTCATCCTATGAACTAGATTCTAAGTCTATATGGATAGCAAGTGTACTCTTAGTAGCTGGAATATATCTTCTATTGGGTTATCAATAAAGAGGTTTTCCACCTCTAGGACTGCCTCTGAATTGATCTCTTCCTCTACCTGGTGGATGTCCGGTCATCTTACCCATATGTTCGAATGGAGTAACGAACTGTGGGTGGAATCTAATGTCATGCTCTACTTCCTCCTCCAAGTATATTTCCGCTCCCTTTTATTTTTCTTTTTCATTTTCTCTTTCCTTTTCTTTTACTTTTTCTCTTTTTTTTCTTTTTTATTTTTATTTTTAAACTTTGGCCAAGTTCACGAGAATAGACTTGTTGATTTTGAGGGAGGTAGTAAGCCACATCCTCATATATGCTGACCTCGTGAACTATAAATGGCTTGAGATCTCCTTTGACACAGTAGATGATCCCACCTCTCACAAACTTCATACACTGATGTAGAGAGGATGGAACTATGTTGTTCTCAACTATCCATAGTCTTCCAAGCAAAGCATTGAAAGATATATCTAAGTCTATAATGTGAAACTTAGCTTTGGTCATCCAATCATCTATCTCCAAGGGCTGTGAGACACTATAGCACCCAAGAGGGGGGGTGAATTGGGTAATATTAAAATTTTCAAAACTTAAATTTTAATTTTTAAATAGAAAATTAGATTTTGATTTTATAATGATAAGATATAATTCTAAATGCAGCAAAATAAAATACAATAAAGTAAATAGAGACAAGAGGCACACGATTTTACGTGGTTTAAACCCCAAAACCGCTACCCACTAGCCACCACGGCTAGGAATCCACTAAATGAAAAATGGTTTACAAAAAGTACTCTCCTATAACGGGGCAAGTACAACCCCTACAACAATATGTACTCTCCTACAAAGGGGCGAGTACAACCCCAAAATAAATTTTACAACACAAAAAAAATACAAAATAATAAATTTTGATAAAGTAAATCTCTCACAAATATACCAAGAAATCAAATTCAAAAAGTGATCTCACAACTTATAAATGATCACTTTACAACTCAAAAAATTTGGCAAGCAAAATGCTCACTTAATAAAAATAAATATCTTAAAGTGATCTTACTAGGATGTTTAAGTTATTATAATTTGTAGAATAATACAAAATGATTTCAAAATAAATTCACAATATTCTTTTTCATGATAAGATAAATTTCAGCAAGGAGTAATTTTTTTTTTTTTTTAACCAAAAAGATTCTTTCAAATAATGCTAATGATCACAAAATAAAAAAATAAGTATATGATAGATCTAAGTTGGCTAGTAAGCTTTCAATTAAAAAAAGAGAGATCTAGAAAATATGAAAATAATTTCAGCACAATAATTTATTTTAAAATGCTTAAAATAGATCTAAGAATAAATGATCTTTCAAAATAAGACCAAAGAAGAAATATTTCAAGAAACCAAAAGAAATTTGTAGGAAGCTAAAATTTCAGCAAGTTGAAATAGATCCTACAAATTATCACAAGAGTTTTTCACAAAAAAATGATTGAGAAGCTTTGATGTGAAAACCAATATTCAAAGACTAATCCACCAAAAGTATAAATTAGAAAGAATAAATAGATGGTGAAAATAGCATGAACAACTAAGTATTAAGATCAAGAAAACAAACTCAAGTAATTTAAAAGGCTTGCGTTGAAGATGTTGAAGCTTCCAAACCAAGGATTTGATCTTGCAATATTTGGAGAACACTTGGAAAGAACATTTAAGAGATTTTCTCTTAGATTTGCTGGAGAGATTTTGAATTTTGAATGGGATGCTTTCATGAAGAGAATGAGGGCTATTTATAGGCAAGAAGGTCATTTAAAAAATTATTTCAAAGAAATATATTATACAACCTCATGCTATCATGTGATAATTTAATATTCAATAAAAATATAATTTATATTAAACAAATATTAAATTTAGCAGCAAAAAATTCGGCTATTCACATGGGAAAGTCAAAAGTAATCACATGTAGCTCTTAATATATTCAAAGCATGTAGCATGCATCCATTATTAAAATCAAGTAATGTTTAAAAAATCATAATAAATTCAATTTTAATGCAAAGTGGGTCATGTAACCACTTATTTTAAAGGAAAAATCCAAGGAATCCGATGGAGATAAAATCAGATATGAATTCTTTGATTAAACAATGACTTTGGCTAAAATACAAAATTTTATATTTTTGTTAATTTTGACATGTGATATTTAAAAATTATGATATAATTTATATATAATCATAAATATGTTAGTTATCATATAACCAGCAAATTAAATTAAAATACCTAATTATATTAAGTAAATAAAATAATTATACTTAATAGTTATGATCATTTATTACTTTGACAATTTTATTGCTATGTAGAAAAAAAACATATAATTGAATGTTAATTAAATAAAGATTTATACAAATTAACCTCATTAAAATAGTATGTTAGGTTGTGAGCAAATTGATTCATGCCAAAGAACTCATATGAATAGTCATATAACCTAAAATCATGAGCTTCACATTATCCCTTTCATTCTTTTATTCTTGCAATTTCTTCTAACAATTTGTGAGATGTATTGGATATGTAATTAGCAATTATATATGAAACACATAAAAATATTCATTAGAACATCCAAGCATTTGTTTGTTATCATCAAAATTAATCAAATTGAACATGAGGCTAATTAAGCCAACAATCTCCCCCTTTTTGATGATGACAAACTAATGTTGGGTATTGATTTTGATGAAGGTGCAAATTGACCTTTCATCATAGTTTTTGAAAGAAATTCTATTAAAAAAATTATGCATATGAGATGAATAATGTTGCTCCCCCTAAATGTATGCATTAAATAGACTTAATATTAACCAACATTTTACTCTTCTCCCCTTTTGACAACATCAAAAGTGAGAACAAACTACATACAATTTTAAATATTAGGATCTAACATTCCAAGCATGCATCTTAAAGTACAAAAACGTTCTTCCGTAAGGGTTTTGTAAAAATATCTGCAATTTTGTAAATCGGTGCTAATAAAATTAATATTAACATCACCTTTCAAAACATGATCCCTAATAAAATGATGTCTAATTTCTATATGCTTGGTTCGAGAGTCTTTGGATAGGATTTTTAGTTAAACTAATAGCACTAGTATTGTCACATTGAACTAGAATGTGATCTTGCTTAATACCAAAATCTTCTAATTGTTGCTTAACTAAAGGACACGAAAGCAACTACAAACGTATGTACTCGCCTCGCGATGGATAAAGCTAAATTTTGTTTCCTAGATGACCAAGACACAAGTGATGATCCTAAAAAATGACATGTGCCGGATGTGCTTTTCTATCTACTTTGCATCCTGCAAAATCAGCATCAGAATAAGCAATCAAACACATGATAAAGAATTTTAGGATACCATAAACCTAACCTAGTAGTGCCTATCAAATACCGAAGATACGCTTGCTATTAAATGAGATTCTTTTGGGTTGGCTTGAAACGAGCACACAAACAAACAGCAAACAAAATAGCAGGCCTACTAGCAGCAAGGTATAAAAGTGAACCTATTATAATCCTATAAAGTTTTGATCAGATTTTCCTAATTCATCTAAATCCAATTTTATAGATGGGCTCATAGGAGTTTTACTAGATTTAAATCTTTTCATGTCAAACCTCTCAAGCAATTCATTTATATACTTAGTTTGACAGATGAATGTGCCATTTTCTTGTTGCTTCACTTGAAGACCTAAGAAAAATTAAGTTCTCCCATCATACTCATTTCAAACTCTTTAGACATCAAAGATGAGAACTCATGGCATAAAGATTCATTTGTACTTCCAAATAATATATCATCTACATACACTTGTACCACAATCAAATCATCATCTATGTTCTTAAGGAATAAAGTGGTATCTACTCACCCTTTCTAAATCCATGATCTATCAAAAGTTACTTAACCTATCATACCAAGACGAGGAGCCTGTTTTAAACCATATAAGGCTTTCTTTAATTTATACACATGATTTGGAAAATCAAGGCTCTCAAATCCAGGTGGTTGCTCTACAAATACATTTTGGTCAATAAATCCATTCAAAATGCACTTTTGACATCCATTTGAAAAAGTTTAAAATTTCTAAAACAAGCATAAAAGGAGTAACGATAGCTTCTAGTCTTGCTACGGTGCAAAAGATTCTTCAAAATCTATACCTTCAACTTGTGAGTACCCTTGTGCCTAACCTAGCTTTATTTCTAATAATACAACCTAAATCATCTAGCTTATTCCTAAAGATCCATTTTGTTCCAATGACATTTTGATCTTGGGGGCCTTGGGACTAATTCCCAAACATCATTTCTTACAAATTGATTTAACTCCTCTTCCATAGCAATAATCCAAAATTATCATTTAATGCTTCTTCTAAATTTTTAGGTTCAACCTCGATAAAAATGCTGAATGATCTACAACTTCTCTACTATGCCTTCTAGTCATAACTCCTTTTGAAGGATCCCCTATAATTAGTTCCTTTGGATGATTTTTATTATATTTCCATTCTTTAGGCAATGAATCATCCATATTATCTTCTAAAGATATTTTCTTAAAGTTATCAATCTCTTCATCAATCACTTCATTTCTAATAGGATCAATCAAATTTTCATCAAAAATAACATGTATTGATTCTTCTACAATCATTTTCTTTTATTGTAAACTCTATAAGCTCTACTAGAAGAGAGTATCCTAAGAAAATACCATCATCGATTTGCAATCAAACTTACCTAAATGATCTTTTCCATTATTCAAAATAAAGCATTTACATCCAAATACATGAAAGTGTTCAATCTTAGGCTTCTTTCCAAAAAAACAATTCATAGGGTGTCTTCTTCAAAATTGGTCTAAAATAGATCCTATTCATTACATAACATGCAGTATTTCTACGCAAAATATTTTGGCAATTTATACTCATCAAGCATAGATCTACTTAATTCAATTAATATTCTATTTTTTCTCTCTATTTTGTTGGGGAGTTCTAGGTGCAGAAAAATTATGTCTAATCCCATGTTCATCACAAAAATCCTCAAATAATTTATTTTCAAATTCACCACCATGATTAGTTTGAACCCTATTAATCAAAAGGCCTTGTTCTCTTTGAATATATTTAGAAAACTTTCTAAACTCACCAAAAACATCATCCTTGTAAGTTACAAATAAGACCCAAGTATATCTAGAGAAATCATCAACAATCACAAAACCATAATTTTTTCCACCTAAGCTAGTGGTGCTAATAGGACCAAATAAATCCATGTGTAATAATTCTAGAGGTCTAGAAGTAGAAACAATATTTTACTTTTAAATGAGCTTCTAGAATGTTTACCATGAATACATGCATCACAAACATAGTTTGAATGAAAATTTAATTTAGGCAAACCAACTACTAAATCAAGTTTAGCAATTTTATTAAGTGTGTGCATGTTAATATGACATAGTCTCCTATGCCATAACCATATATCATCATGAGTGCTTTTAAAACAAAGTAAGTTTAAATTTACATCATGAAAGCTATCTAAATCAATGACATAAATATTTTTGTATCTTTTCCTACTAGCAAAACATTTTCATTATTTTTATAATGCAATATGATGCATGGAATACTACATTCAAACCTTTATCACATAATTGACTAATAGAAATTAAATTATGTTTTAATCCTTCTACTAGAAAAACTTTATCTAAAGTGATAGAATTCTTACAAATAGAACCAATGCCAATGATTTTTCCCTTGCATTATCTCCATATGTAACAAATCCTCCATCACTTGATTCTAAAGTTGTGAATTTATCTTTATCTCCGTCATATGTCTTGAACATCCACTGTCCAAGTACCACATGCCTTCTTTGATTTTGCTTTGAAGGCATTCCTACAAAATAAACTCACATGTTAACTTTTGGAACCCAAACATGTTTGGGTCCACATTCTAAATTTGAAGTAAGATATTTAGCATGCATGGTTTGTGTAGTGTTTGTACCTTTTGGTACCCATACATAAGATGATTGCTTAGTATTTTGTATTTTTATGTGCATAGCAATCAAATGAAATATGCCCTTTTTTATTGCAATAGTTGCACCAAACATTAGTGTTTGCATATGATTTAGAATGATAATTATAATATATATGAGTGGGATGTGTATGATGCAAATAATTTTTATTAAATGTTTTTCTTGATGAAGTATTATAATGAACTTGTGATTTTAAACATAATTCTAATCTTGCTTTTAATAAGATATTCTCTCTTTCAAGTTTACCTACAACTAAGGAACAATTTAATAAAGAAGTATTTTTACTTTTAAATTATCACATTCATTTTTAAATCACAAAATGCATATCTAAATTTTTATGTTCTTTTCTAAGGTTTTGTATTTTCTTTTAATTTTTTATATTCAATAACTAAATCATTAAAAGCATCATCTAATTCATCATAAGATATATCATTACATACCTCTTGAGAATCTAAGTCAAATTCTCCATTTGCCATAAGACATATGTTGACCTCTTCATCGATGAGCTAGTTCTTGATTCATTTGAATCTGGATTGGCCCATAAACTGTCTTCTTCTTCTTATGGTGCTTTTTCTCCTTCATATTTTTTCTTTTGTTTACATCAATTTCTTTTTCTTTGATTCAATAAGTTCGGACAATCACCTCTTATGTGTCCGGGCTTTTTTTCAATGATAGCAAATGATCCCTTCACCTACAGGAAATTTCTTAGTTTGAAATTTATAATTTTTAGATTTTTTATACCTTTGATTCTTCTTCCTTAGCAAGTTCCCAAGCCTTTTGGAAAGCATGACCACCTCATCACAATCACCATCCGAGCTTGAGGTGTTATGCTCATCATCCTATCATCAACTTGTAGTGCAATGGCTTTTCCTTTCTCCTTCTCCTTTTTTCGAGTTATCCATCTTATCCCTTTGAGCAATAACTGTTCATGTGCTATCAAAGAACCCAAAAGCGATCAAGTGGATAAGTAGATAAATCTTTTAGCTTCACTAATAGCATTCTTTAGCTTCCCATTCTTTTGGAAGACATCTAAGAATCTTATAAACTAAGTCTTGATTCCTATATGTTTTCCAAGAGAATGTAATGTTAATTATTTTCATAAATCTAGTATACATATCGAAATAGATTGAAGGAGACATATGAAATAACTCATAATCATGAACAAGTCTATTTATGTGAGCATCTCTAACTTCACTAGTTCCTTCATAAGTTATAATAAGTTTATCCCATATTTCTTTTGTACTTAACATAGAAATTTTCATGTAATCATCAGTAATAAAGCACAATGTAAAGTATTACAAGCCCTAGCATTTAATTCATCAAGTTCTCTTTCACTATAGACCATTCCTCAAAAGGTTTTTCTACTTTAATGCCATTTACTTCTACGTGGGTGTATGATATTGATGTGTCAACATATACCACATGTGCATCTTGACCTCTTAAGAATGTACTAATTCTATTTTTCCAATAATCAAATGGTACACTATCTAAAAGTGGAGGTCTATGAGTGGATTGTCCCTCCATGAACCCTTTGTGAAACCTTGTGCCATAGTGAAAAGATTTACTCTTGGATGTTAAGCCAATAAAAGAGCCTAGCTCATACCAATTGTGAGACACTATAGCACCCAAGAGGGGTGGGTGGTAATATTAAAATTTTCAAAACTTAAATTTTAATTTTAAATAGAAAATTAGATTTTGATTTTATAATGATAAGATATAATTCTAAATGCAGCAAAAATAAAAAATACAATAAAGTAAATAGAGACAAGACACGATTTTTTGGTTTACAAACCCAAAGCATACGTCCACTAGCCACCCACGGCTAGGAATCCACTAAATGAAAATGGTTTACAAAAGTACTCTCCTATAACGGCAAGTACAACCCCACACAACAATATGTACTCTCCTACAAAGGCGGTACAACCCCAAAATAAATTTTACAACACAAAAAAAAATACAAAATAATAAATTTTGATAAAGTAAATCTCTCACAAATATACCAAGAAATCAAATTCAAAAGTGATCTCACAACTTATAAATGATCACTTTACAACTCAAAAAATTTGGCAAGCAAAATGCTCACTTAATAAAAATAAATATCTTAAAGTGATCTTACTAGGATGTTTAAGTTATTATAATTTGTAGAATAATACAAAATGATTTCAAAATAAATTCACAATATTCTTTTCATGATAAGATAAATTTCAGCAAGAGTAATTTTTTTTTTTTTTTAACCAAAAGATTCTTTCAAATAATGCTAATGATCACAAAATAAAAAAAATAAGTATATGATAGATCTAAGTTGGCTAGTAAGCTTTCAATTAAAAGAGAGATCTAGAAAATATGAAAATAATTTCAGCACAATAATTTATTTTAAAATGCTTAAAATAGATCTAAGAATAAATGATCTTTCAAAATAAGACCAAAGAAGAAATATTTCAAGAAACCAAAAGAAATTTGTAGGAAGCTAAAATTTGACAAGTTGAAATAGATCCTACAAATTATCACAAGAGTTTTCACAAAAAAATGATTGAGAAGCTTTGATGTGAAAACCAATATTCAAAGACTAATCCACCAAAAAGTATAAATTAGAAAGAAGAAATAGATGGTGAAAATAGCATGAACAACTAAGAAGTATTAAGATCAAGAAAACAAACTCAAGTAATTTAAAAGGCTTAGTTGAAGATGTTGAAGCTTCCAAACCAAGGATTTGATCTTGCAATATTTGGAGAACACTTGGAAAGAACATTTAAGAGATTTTCTCTTAGATTTGCTGGAGAGATTTTGAATTTTGAATGAGGGATGCTTTCATGAAGAGAATGAGGGCTATTTATAGGCAAGAAGGTCATTTAAAAATTATTTCAAAGAAATATATTATACAACCTCATGCTATCATGTGATAATTTAATATTCAATAAAAATATAATTTATATTAAACAAATATTAAATTTAGCAGCAAAAATTCGGCTATTCACATGGGAAAGTCAAAAGTAATCACATGTAGCTCTTAATATATTCAAAGCATGTAGCATGCATCCATTATTAAAATCAAGTAATGTTTAAAAAATCATAATAAATTCAATTTTAATGCAAAGTGGGTCATGTAACCACTTATTTTAAAGGAAAAAATCCAAGGAATCCGATGGAGACAAAATCAGATATGAATTCTTTGATTAAACAATGACTTTGGCTAAAATACAAAATTTTATATATTTTTGTTAATTTTGACATGTGATATTTAAAAATTATGATATAATTTATATATAATCATAAATATGTTAGTTATCATATAACCAGCAAATTAAATTAAAATACCTAATTATATTAAGTAAATAAAATAATTATACTTAATAGTTATGATCATTTATTACTTTGACAATTTTATTGCTATGTAGAAAAACATATAATTGAATGTTAATTAAATAAAGATTTATACAAATTAACCTCATTAAAATAGTATGTTAGGTTGTGAGCAAATTGATTCATGCCAAAGAACTCATATGAATAGTCATATAACCTAAAATCATGAGCTTCACATTATCCCTTTCATTCTTTTATTCTTGCAATTTCTTCTAACAATTTGTGAGATGTATTGGATATGTAATTAGCAATTGATATATCTGAAACACATAAAAATATTCATTAGAACATCCAAGCATTTGTTTGTTATCATCAAAATTAATCAAATTGAACATGAGGCTAATTAAGCCAACAAGGGCAACACTATGGAGCCTAAGGCCTGTTGGCCTCACTTTTGGAGTGCGAATTCAATCTTCCGATTTTAGACTTAGGAATCTTCTAGGCACTAAGACTTTCCTAGTCATAAGATACTTCTAATAATTAGGTAATCACTTAACCTAAGCCTAAATACTTAGAAGGGTTAACCATAGGATTAGGTTATGCCTTAGGGATTAGGATAATCCACCTAGCCTACAAGGAAAATCAAATACATGTTCACCTTCTCAAACCAAACATCAAATTCAAATCCAAATCCAAACCCAAATTCCAAAACCAAATGATTGAAGCCCATGATCAAATCCAAACATGAAACCCTTCCAAGCCATATGACCTATCCATGGACTTAGCCAAATCTTAATCCAAATCAATTCAAAATAAAATGATTTTCTCATAATAAATTTATATCTTCAATCATCTTCCTAAATATAAATCAAATC
Source organism: Cymbidium sinense (assembly GCA_021442155.1). NCBI lineage: Eukaryota > Viridiplantae > Streptophyta > Magnoliopsida > Asparagales > Orchidaceae > Cymbidium > Cymbidium sinense. The sequence continues at coordinate 57,715,332 of CM038218.1, read as the reverse complement.
TACATTCAAATAATCAAAACTAAATTAAACTAAATTAAACTAAATCAAATTAAATCAAAACCCTTCCTAAGCCATATGACCTACCCCATGGACTTAGCCAAATCTTAATCTAAATCAAGTCAAACCCAATTGATGTTTTCACAAATCAATCATATTTTCAATCGTCTTAGCAAATTTAAATGATATATACATTTAAATCATCAAAACAAAATTAAACCAAATCAAAATCCAAACCTAAGCCACATGACCCAACTCCATGGACTTAGCCACATTCCTTCATTCCAAAACCCAAATTAAATTGATTTTCTCATGAATCAATCCTACCTTCAATCATATTCATAAATATAAATGAAATCTATAATTATCAAGCCAAACTAAAATCAGCCCAAGCCAAACCCAACTTAACCCTTTTGACTTGAAATGTTCAAATGAACCAAAACCCATTTGAACCCAACCCAATTGAAATTTAATTTATATATCAATCCCAAATCCATATATAAACTCAACTAAATCAAACTACCCCCAAAATTAAACCAACTAAACCCAATTGGTCCACTTAACCCAAAGTGGCCAATTTGACCTATTTGAGCTTAGTTTTATTCCTACCCAAATTAGATTGAACCAAGCCCATCAAAACCTCCCATCATAATTGTTGATCGCTCTAGGTTGATCAATTGTCACAAATTGGGTCAAACTAAGTCAACTTGGTCATTTGGCCAAGTCAACCCCTTAACCCATATAAACCTAAACTAGCCAAATTGTAACCTAAGCCAAATCCCTTGAAACCAATGATTCATACCAAATCAAAATCAATATTTGAATATGTCTAGACCTTTAGTTGAGTCAAACCAAACCTAATTAGCCCTCTTTGACACAAGTTGACCCAAATTGACCTAAAAGCCAAATTGGGTCAAATCAAAATATAAACCAAATTGATTGCAATCAATGTCCCAAGTTCATTCCAAATTGATTGTTGAACTTGACCAAAGCCATGATTGGACCAAATTGAACCCAATTGGCCTACTTAGCCCTAATTGACCTAAAGGTTCAAGTTGTCCTAAATCAAAATTGAATCTAAATTAATTATAACCAAAGCCTACAATCATCTTCAATTGGTCAACTAAACCCAAACCAACACCCAACCCAAGCCAATTTGGCCAATTTGGTCAAATTGGTCAACTTAACCCATTTGACCCAAATGAATTCAAATAAGCCAAAATAAAATCTAAGCCAAACTAAACTAAAACATCCCAAATGATCATATGAACTTGACCCAACCCTTAATTTGACCTAATTTGACCAATTAGTTAACTTGATCCAACCTAGCCCAATTTGATCTAAATGAGTCAAATTGAGCAAAACCTAACCAAATCAACTCCAATTGACTTGAGATTTGGGATAACCCACTTTTGGCTCATTTCAAATCTGCCCAAATCAAATTCAATGCCAAATGATCATTCTATCCTTGGGTCAAGGGCATCACATAAGACAAATCACCCATATAAGTGGTCATTTCCATTACTTGGCCACTTGGTACTCTCCCAATGGTCCACCCAGGAACCTAGGACACTACCCAACTTGACTCAAGAGGTGGTTGGGTTGGACATGACCCATGGGAGGTGAAATCACCTCTTCCTCCCCATTGGAGCATTTGAAACACATAGGACACCCATGATTCCTCCTTAGCAGCCACTTCCACACTTTCAACCAACCAAGCTGAGTCAACTCAGTTCCTCGCTATCACCCACAACTCCATAAGATAGCTGGATGGCCACTAGAAGCCAAACTTGATCCGAATGTCTGATCAAAATAAAGGGGGGTATACACCCCCTTATTTCCACTCAAAGACACACAAAAATCATTCCTCAGAACTCTAGGTACCCAAGGCGAGCTGCTAGAGCCATTCCCTAAGCTCCCAAGCTCATTCCTCGATCAAAAAATGCCATTCCCATCCACCTCAAAATAGGACACTTCAATTTTTGACCAAACCTCCCCATTTCTCTATCAAACTCAAATTAACTTTGCACGCACCTTCCCTAGGCCTCATCGAGCAATAACAAATCATCTCCCAAGCTTCTCAAGCAACAGAGGTGGGACTTCGATCAAAGCTGAGTTCCAAATCATTGGTTTGTGGCCTTCTAAATGAACGTCAAGGAATTGATCCAATTGCTGCTCAATAGGGCTTCATCTCCATTAGATGAAGCTTCCTCAATCGTTCAAGCTGTCAGTCTTGAGCTCCGATGAGGTATGCTTCCAAAACTAATCTTTAGGCAAAAATGGGTTAAAGTTTTTTGAAGAAAACTTGCATATCGTGTGATCTTGACCATTGGATTCCCTCCAATCGGTGTTGCAAAGGCATGGGATCCTTTTGGGGTTGATATGAGCTCTAGTAAGCTCAGATCAAGTGAGCAATGGCGGACAAACTTCATTCTCCCTCACTCGCATTATGTTAGATCATGCACCATCAGTTCCTCATGATCAGAATGGACAGTCATGATTAGATCAGCTAGATCAATCTGATTTAATCCTATTATGCTGTGGGATTAATCGTAGCCATCAGATCTTAGATCGGATGGCGGACAAGAAATTACATCCGCCGTCGCCACGAAAGCACTGAGTTGGATAAGTTTTAAGTATCTAATCCTGCAGTGCCACATGGAAAGCGTGCCGCGACAGCACGCCACGTGGCACCAATAGGATTAGGTTTTAATTTGGCTTAATTAATCATTTTTAATGGCTTAAACTTCTAAAAATTTTAAACAATCATAGAGAAATAAAAAAATGCAAATAAATACTCATTTTAAAGGTATATCAGAGGAGAATTAATTAAAAATTCTCTTAACTAATTTTGAATAATAATTAAGGTTTAATTAAGGTTTAATTACAATATTTATTAGCCTAATTACTCCATAATTACTTAAGCAATTAATCCAAAATTTTGTAGGTTAATTTAATGGGATGACCTTGGGATTTCTTGCTCACTTAATTAGGAAAATTAACTAATTAAACCTTAACAACTCTTTTAAGTTAATTAATGATTAATTAATCCCTTGAATAGTAACAAATTGGTTAATTAAGTTTGTTAATTATTGTTCAATAGTAAGTGAACTAAGAAATAGGGTCGGGACCCCTTTCCCTATGTTCATTTCACCCTTTTTTAAAATAAAATTAATTAATATTTAACTAATTAATTAAATCACTTAATCAAATTAAAATCATAATCACATAAGACCTTAATTAAGTAAACCATGGGGTAGATCATTATGTGTTTAATAACCTAAAGAACTTTAATGAAATTATGGTTAGTTCACATGTGTGGGAAAACCATAAGAGTAATTAATTAAGTCTCCTAATCTAATTAACTATTAATCATGAGCCAACTGCATTAGGCCCCTTTTATTTCCAAGGATCATTATAAGTTTATTTTCCCTGCATATCATGTTGGCTCATAATTATTTAGTTAATTACTTTAAGGTGACATAGGTAAGGGTAATTAATTCATCTAATTAAGGGTTCAACTTAATTACATTTCCTTAAATTAAATCAAATCACTAATGTGGGAATGGGTTTAAAACAACATGTGATGATTTCTCTTCTCCTCTTTAAATCAAATCACATCCAAAATGTAATTAATAAAGAAACTTTGGTTTGCTTTCAATAATCTTATTTGATTTGGTTATCCTTAAGAACTAGTTTGTTTGAATGAATCACATGTATATCATGTTGGCTCATAGTTATTTAGTTAATTACTTTAAGGTGACATAGGTAAGAGTAATTAATTCATCTAAGTAAGGCTTCAACTTAATTAACCCATAAAATAAACTTAATTACATTTCCTTAAATTAAATCAAATCACTAATGTGGGAATGGGTTTAAAACTGCAAGTGATGATTTCTATTCTCCTCTTTAAATAAAATCAAATCCAAAACTTAATTAATAAAGAAGCTTTAGTTTACTTTAAATAATCTTATTTTATTTTATTTTCCTTAAGAACTAGTTTGGTTGAATGAACCACATGTTTATATTTGATTGCCCTCTTTCCAATCATTTCAAATTTTGTATGTCATTTGAATTCATGCATCCATCAAAATCAAGTAAAATAAAATAGATTTCTTTTATGTAAGCTTGCATGTGTTGATTTAATTTAATATATGCGTGACTATTATCACTATTAAATCCAAATATATTTTTGAAAAGCTTATAAATAAATAATAATATGTGTTATGATGCTAGTTATAAATACATAAGAAATGCTTGTGCTTATACCTTAAGTGTATGAATGTTGAGTTCCCTTTCCTCTATTCATGTGTTGATTTATATAAGATTGAATGGTAATGGGTATATAGTCTAGACATCCGAGGAACACGAGGCTTTAGGTAGCTCCAAAGAGGTCATTTGATTACCTCACTTCCCTGGTTTAATAATGGCACATACCCATTTGATTTCATTCTTCTATATTTCAACATTAGAATTTGGATAAAGCTTTAATTCAAATATATATATAAATGATTCAATCAAACAAAAAAAATACAATATGTGCATGATTTTTCTTTCCCTTATTTATGCATATATCCATGTGTATCCAAGAAAAGTAAGTATACAGTCTAGACATCCTAGGAATATGAGGCTCTAGTTAGCCCCAAGGAGGTCATTTGATTACCTCACTTCCCTGGTTTAAAAATGACACGTACTTGCCTATGTCTTTGTACATGTATATGTATATGTGATTAGTGAAGAAAAACCCATTTTACATTAAAATTGCATCAATTCATAATTAACTTAGTGGTTGAATATATTAGCCATATGATTAAGAGCTTATTTCCTATGTTCATGTATACGAAATTACTTATGTTTGAATGCAAATGGGTATATAGTCTAGATATCCTGAGAATACAAGGCGATTACCTCACTTCCCTGGATTAACAACGACACATGCCTATTTAATTTCATTCTTATGTCTTACTTATATAAGAATTTGGATAAAGTTTTAAATTAATATGTTTAAATAATTCAATCAAATAAAATATAAATTCTAAACATACACATACATCCATCATTTAAGTGTACTAAAATATGTTACATGAATAGAAACACTTAGGATTAAATCATATACATGTTACATGTGATGGAAAGGAATGATTTAATATATGTCATGTGGTAGTAATTCAATCAAATTAATCTTAAGATGCTTTTCTTTTTGAATTGGATTATTTAAGGTGAACCTAAACTTAGGATTAATTAAATTATTTAATAAGCCATTCACTAAAGAGAACTAAATCAAATTAATGTAATTTAGAAAGTGACTTAAGGTAGGGATGAAAGAGGGAAATCCTTTTTCCTCTCTTTATAACACTTAGTTGCTAAGTGTAATAAAATGAAACAAAAGAAAATACAAATTAAAATTCTCAAATCAATTAAACTACTTCAAGTGAAATTAACCTTTCATGTTAAATTAAATCCTTCTACACTTAGAAATATAATACTAATGCCTACCAAGACTTACCATACAAGCCTTAATACACACATTAGAATTAAGTCACCACTTCTAGCTTTAAGTTAGGACAGTGTATGATGTGATGTATATTTTGTTTTATGATGTATTAGTTTATATTGGATGTTAGGGCGTATGCTTCGTAGACTGGATGATAGGCCAATATTAGCCTAATCATGTTTTCTGTAGGGGATTATGCTTAAGGGATGCTTAAAAATTAATGTGAATGCTCTTTTTATAGGTTACTTAAATCTTTAAGCATAATCAAGATAGATGTGGGCTTAGTTACCCATGTGTAGGGGCTAAGTCCAAATTATAAATACAAGCTTGGGATTATATAATTAGCTAACCTCTATTTTTTAGGTGTAGTTAGATTTACTTTTCCCACATAAATGTAATTTTTTCAATAGGAATTAGAATTAGTGCTATGGGGGATCAGGATGTGTAGTGGCAAGAAGGCTTGGTCCTGGGGTGCCCTGTGAGACCTTTGAAGCAAGCACCATCCAAATCAAAGAAGGAACCAAATCAGACATGGAGATACATTGAAAGAAGACCTCCATTGCATTTAATACAATTATAATTATTCTTTCATATTCCAGGTTGTATAAGGGTAGAGCTTGGCTACCTATCTTTCTTCTCTTCGAGTTGTATGGCGGTAATCGACTGCATCGGCCTTTTATTCTTTTACGATAGTTTATATAATTGTTTGATGTTATATTTACATTGTACATTAGGACGACATGCTTTTCATTATTTCTTAAATGATTAATGCATTAATGTGTGGCTTGGATATGATTAGGCTCTTAGGATAAAAATAACTTTTCTATCCAATCAATCACTCATAACTAAATTTTAAACAACTCATAACCTCATAATAAAGCCTAAGACATAAATATGATAATTAAAAGATTTAGAAACCCCTTTATTATATGGTTGTATGTTTCACATCATGCATGCATATTCTTTCTCTCTTGAACATGAAAGATCTCCATCCTTGCATGATAAAGGAATGCTTGACCTGTGAGGGCATCCCTTGTAGTGGAGAACACCTTCTAGCTAATTTTACCCATAACCTATTTTATCATGCAATTAGGCATAAGAAATCCTAAAGCTTCTGTTAAAATGATGTGTCTAAAGTGAAATAAAATTTGAAAAGATTTTGCATCTATAAATTAAGTCATATGCTCATACCACTCATGTTCTAGTCTCTTAGGGAGTGTGTTTAGGACTTTAGTCTCTTTCTAATTAAATAAATACCCTAACTATCTTGTAATTTAAAAGACCAGACAACATGGTTATAAAATCATAGTAGGAGTTAGTTGGCGACTATGAGGTTATAAGTCCAGTCGGACAATTTATTCTCTCTTAGGAGGTAAACCCTTATGTCCTATCGCTTAGATTTAGGTTGTGCTTTAGCTCATACTAAAGCTCCCTAAATTTAGGATCCGAGGTAGCTATTTTCTTCAGGCCATGAGCATAAATTATCACCTCTTAGGCATTCCCACAACCTTATGTTGGTGGATTATAAGCCCTAGTAATCTAATTAAATTTCAACTTGAAATATATAAATAGATTGTAATGCTCACTAGGCTTCTTAGTATCATGAGCATTTATTACTTATTTCATTTGGATTCCAAAAATAAGTCTTCTCCTTGAACTTTTCTAATTGAGTTTTCAAATACAACCAATCCTTTAATAGTCAACATTGAAATCTTTGAAGATGATAATTATCTACTTTAATTGAGAGAATTCTTAGGAAATTTCATTTTCTAAGATGTAATTAACTATGGAGGCTTGCCTCATAGGGATCCTAAGAACCTGGTTTATTATAAATACTACTTTATTCATCCATGTAAAGTAAGGGAAAAACCTCTGGTGCATTCAAAGACCCATCATGCCTTAAGAGTCCTTATTACGTGATTAGGTCCATTATAGGGTGATGCCTCACTGAGATGGTACATCATACCTCAATGTTGAACCTCAAAAGTACCCCTATGATCATGGTGTCCCCTCATTCCCCTCCCCTCTCATCTAAAATAAACTCCATAAGGCCCTCTCTCCTTATTCATTGAATCCTCTCAGCATTATCCTTTCTTTTTGGAGTTTGGAGACGTCGATCCTCAAGTAGGCAAGGGTTCTTAGACTCATAATATTGACTGATACACCTACCTCAACCAAAACTCTGGATAGTCTATATCTTCCAACATCCACTATAATGTAAAGAGGCAGTTGTGCTCGGTCATCCCTAGGAGTAAGTCTTCATCATTGAATGTAACTCCTAAGATGTCCTTTGAGTGGCATGCCTCCTCTTTAGTAGCTGTCAGCTGGGGTAAGCATATCTCCAGTTCAAGTAAGGCATTGATTAGAGATTCCCTCATCTCTTTGGATAAGAAAATGATGTCATATATGCTTATCTTAGCTGTAAACTTTTTAAGGTGAGCTAGGGCATCATAATCAACTCTAGCTTGGTCCTCCACAATCATATCCATGGGTGGAGCATCATGTGGAGGGGGTATATGCTCATTGGAACCAATGACTTGCTTATCCTTATCTTGAGATGCTACCCTAGGAGGTAGAACTTTTCCCCTACGTAGGTTGACTTCAATGACCACTTGAAATGATGAGCTTGTGCAAAGTTCTACCTTCTCATCAGGCATACTTATAGCTTCTCCTATGGGATCCTCATAGAATTAGTTGATTCCATGTCAATCTTAAGAGGTGAACCTGATTGATTTGGAGAAGGATAGTCCGACTCTGAATGAGAAAAGAAATGATCAGAACTACTAGAACTATTATTTTTATTTAGATTCGTAGAGCTTTCAATAGAAATAAAATCAAGAGCATCAGAAGTGGATAATATATAAGTAGAATCATCTTTCTTCATTAATTTCTTTTTGGGTGGAGATACATGATAAAAATTAAGTAAAGTAAGTGGAGCAAGGGATTTAGTGCCCTTATCCGAACAATGCTCTTGTCGTAGAAGAGCTAGCGAGAAGAAGGTGTAGGCTACGTGGAAGGAGTATTGGACTATGGTGGCATTCTTGGACTATCTCAAGTATGGTGAGTCCTGGGTTGTCCCTCCCGAGTTGTCCTTTACAACTAGCAAACTTTCCTTTGTGTTGGAGGTTTGAGCTACTTCAGGCACCTGTAAGGAAAGCTTCCTGAACTTAGAAATGACCATCTTAAGGGTTCGATATTGGGAGATATCCTAACCTTCTTTGGTCTTAAGAGGATCGCAAGTATCCCCAAGGATTACTCTAACAGAACTTGATGGTTATTCTAATAAGTATTCCTTAGGGATAACTATGGCTCCCAACTTGTAACTGTGCTCAAGCTAGTCCTTAAAAGTGATACAATCCTTTGAGGCATGGCCTAACAAGCGGTGGTAGAGGCAATAGCTAGGATCATCACTCTTGCCCACTTCCTCGGGCCTCTTAGGCTTTAATGAAAGTCGGTTTCTTTAAGAGATTCTTAAAGATTTTCCTAACTACCTCCCTATTGAATGAATATGGCTTTTCAATCTATCGGCAAGAGTAGGTGTAAAGTAGCTACCTGGCAATGGATATGAATACTGCTGTAGGGTAGGTTGCTGAGGTGGTTGAAATGGTCATTGTGATAGTTGTGGTGGCTGGTATGATGGCCGAGGTGATGGAAGAGGAGGCTGCTGAGCTCGTAGTCTCTCCTAAACTCACATTTTGCTTCCTTTCATCAATGACACAATCCCCGACTTCTTCTCAAACACCTTCGCAGGCTTAGATGATTGGTTAGGAAAGGGCAACTATTTGGCATCCTCTTGTAGGCTAGCTGCCTTATTGATTAATTTCTTGAATGTTTTGATGGTAAAGCCCTTAAGCATGAAGGCAACCAGGTCATGGATATTCTTGAGAAGAATCTCAATGGCATGCTATTCGGACAATTGTGGCTCACATTTCATGCTCAGGTTGTCCCACCTGAGAATGTAATCAACAAGGGACTCATTGAGTTTCTATTTCTCTACAGGTGCTCATCACCCTCTGAGCTCCAACAAACCTCTGGATGAAGAGGTGCTCCAACAACAAAGTCTTCACCAAGCTTGGTGGTTTGACATCAATCAAATGCAACACGATGACCCAACAAAAGAAGAGTGCGTTGCTTCCATCAGTGTTGCAACAATTGGCTCTAAAGTGTACAATGTGTTATTGTGGGTTCCCACTACCATCAAAGATCTTGAAGGATGGTGGCACAAAACCCTAAATAAAATAAAAACTAAATAAAAACCTAAACCTAAAAAATAAACCTAAAAATAAAACCTAAACCCTAAACTAAAAAAAACCTAAACCTAAAATAAACAAAATAAACATAAACATAAACCAAAACTAAAATAAACTAAACTAAAATAAACTAAACTAAAATAAATAAAACCTAATCTTAAACCTAAAATAAAATAAACCTAACTAAATAAAATAAAATAAATAAACTAACATAAACTTAAAATAAAATACAAATCTAAACCTAAACCTAAACCTAAAATAAAAATAGAACCTAAACCTAAAAAATAAAATAAAATAAAACTAAACTAAAATAAACATAAACCTAAACATTAACCTAAAAATAAACTAAAATAAAAAACCTAAACTAAAATAAATAAACCTAAAATAAAACTAACAAAATATAAATAAAAAACCTAAATAAAATAAAATATATTAAACTAAAACAAAATAAACCTAAACCTCTTACTTAATTTTTAAAAAACCCTAAACCCTAAACCTAGACTAAACCTAAACTGGCTAAACTAAACCTAAAACCCCAAACCCTAAACCTTAACTTAATGTAACTATATAAATAAAAAATAGTCATAAACCCTAAAACCTAATAAACCTAAAACTAAACTTAAACCCTAAGAATGGGCAACATCACTGCTAAATAGGCTCAGTCTAGATCTAGTGGTGGAAGCTAAGGCAGAGGCAGAGATTATCGCAATTGTGGTGGAGGATCTAAAGGTGGTGGTCGGAGCAGTGGTGGTTATGGAGGCGGGAGGTGCGAAAGAGGTTACAGTTATGGGGGTGGCGAAGAAAGAGATCGTGGATATGATGGTCGATCTCGCTACTCAAGAGGCCGGGTGGCTCTGATGGGAACTAGACTAAAGAATCGATCCAATCGTTATAGAGCAGTGTCCACAGAGAGGCGATTCTAATTATCTAGGGTTTTTGATTTGCTCTATGTGTGCTCATTTTTTATATATGTCATCGCATGTGTCTCAGAAAACTTGGTGTGTTACTTGATTGATCAAATCAAAAAGAAGAAATGTTCAATATGAATTTGTTCCCTGTTAAAAAAAAACCAAAAACCAGAAACCCTAAACTAAAACCTGAACCCTAAACCTAAAATCTAAACCCTAAACCCTAAGCCTTAAACCCTAAAATCCTAAAACCTAAACCTTAAACCCTAAAACCTAAACCCTAAACCCTAAACTGAGAAAAAAACCCTAAAATAAATCTAAAACCTAAAGCCTAAAGAAAGCTAAAAACCCTAAAAAAGCATAAACCTAAACTAAAATAAAACCTAAAATAAAATAAATAAAAACCTAAATAAAATAAAATAAAGAAATAAAATAAAATAAAATAAAAATAAAATAAATAAATAAAATTAAATAAAAAATAAAATAAACCTAGTAAAATAAAAAAATAAAATAAAGTAAAATAAATAATAAATAAACTAAATAAACATAAACCTTCTTGGTTTACATAATTTGAAAAGAGCCCTAAACCCTATATAATCCTAAATCCTAACCTAAAATACAACCCTAAACAAACCCTAACCTGAACCCTAACTAAACCTAAAACTTAAAAACATAGATCCTAAAACCCCAAACCCTAAACCCTAAACCCTAAATCTTAAACTAAGCCAAAACCCTAAACCCTAACCCTAAACCCTAAATAAATTTAAAAATAAACCTAATAAACCTAAAACTAAACCTAAACCCTAAGAATGGGCATAACTTTAATGGCAAGAACATCATTGTCAAATGTGCTCAGTCTAGATCAAGTGGTGGAGGCGAAGGCGGAGGTACTAGTTATCATAGTGGTGGTGGGGGATCTAAAGGTACTGGTGGATATGGAGTTGGTGGACGGAGTAGTGGTCGTTATGGAGGCGGGAGGTACGACAGATGTTACAGCCGTGGTGGTGGCGAGGTAAAGATTAGGGATATGATGGTTGATCCTGATACTCAAGAGACCGAGCTAGTTCTAATGGGAACTTAATCAAGAATGGTCGATCCGTCGCCAGGAATTGTTTTACACAGACAGCTTCTAGTTATCTAAGGTTTTTGATTTGCTCTATGTGTGTTCATTTTTTATCTATGTCGTCGCTTGTGTCTTAGAAAACTTGATGTGTTACTTGGTTGATGAAATAGAAAGAAGAAAGGTTGAATCTGAATTTGTTCTCTGTTAAAAAAAATGAAAAAAATCCTAAACTCTAAACTAAAACCTGAACCCTAAACCTAAAACCTAAACCCTAAACCCTAAACCTTAAACCCTAAAAGCCCTAAACCCCAAATGCTAAAAACCCTCAACCTTAAACCCCAAATGCTAGACACTAAACCCTAAACCCTAAACTGTAAAACTGTAAACCCTAAACCCTAAACCCTAATACCTAAACCCTAAACTCTAAACCCTAAATCCAAAAGAAAAAAAATCCTAAATCCTAAAAAGCAAAAAACCTAAACCTAAACTAAATAAAACCTAAAAATAAGATAAATAAAAAAATCTAAACGAAGATAAAATATAATAAAAACATAAACTAAAACCTAAACCTAAACCTTAAAAAAAGTAAAAAATAAATTAAAATAAAATAACTAAAAACCTAAACTAAACTAAAAAATAAAAGACTTAAATAAAATAAAAACTAAACTTAAATAAAAATAAAATAAACCTAAAATAAAATAAAGTAAAAAACTAAATAAGAACCTAAACCTAAATAATAAACTTAAAAATAAAACCTACAAATAAATAAAAAATAAAACCTAAACCCTAAATTAAAAATAAAACCTAAACCTAAAATAAAAAGAAAAAAATCTAAACCTAAACTAAAATAAATAAAACCTAAACCCAAACCTAAAATAAACTAAACATAAACCTAAACCTAAACCTAAACTAAATAAAATAAAATAAACTAAAAATAAACCTAAACCTAAACTAAAAACCTAAAACCTAACCCTAAAAAATTAAATAAAAACTTAAACTTAAACCTAAAAATATAAAATAAAACCTAAACCTAAAAAATAAAATAAAAATAAAACTAAACTAAAAAAGAAACCTAAACCTAAAATAAAACTAAAAAATAATGTAAAATAAAAACCCTAAACTAAAATAATTGAACCTAAAATAAATAAACTAAATTAAATAAAAAAATAAAATAAAGTAAAATAAATAAAAAATAAACTAAATAAACCTAAACCTACCAATTTACTTATTTTAATAAATTTTAAAAAATTAAAAAATTTAAAAAAATTAAAAAAACCCTAACCCTAATCCTTAAACCCTAAAGCTAACCCTAAACCTGAAACTCTAAACCCTAAAATGACAACCCTATGCCCTAAACCCTAAACCCTAAAACCAAACCCTAAACCTTAAAGCCTAAACCATAAACCCTAAAACATAAAACCTGAAACCCTAAACTATAAACCCTAAATCCTAAACCCTAAACCCTAAATCCTAAAGCCTAAATAATAAACCTTAAACTTTAGACCCTAAACTAACCTCAATCCCTAAGAGAACCCTAAACCATAAATACACTAAACCCTAAAGACTAAATACTAAACTCTAAACTCTAAACCTTAAACCCTAACCCTAAACCCTTAACCATGAAACCTTAAACCCTAAACCCCTAAACGCTAAACGCTAAATCCTAAACCCTAAACCATAAACCCTAAAAATCTAAAAACCTAAACCTAAACTAAATAAAACCTAAAAATAAAATAAATGAAAAAACCTAAATCTAAATAAAATAAAAGCCTAAACTAAAACCTAAACCTAAACCTAAACCTAAAAATAAAATAAAATAAACTAATAAGAATAAACTAAAATAAAATATATGAAAACATAAACTAAACTAAAAAAAATAGATAAACCTAAGAATAAACACCTAAATAAAATAAAAACTAAATGTAAAATAAAGGAAAAATTAGCCTAAAATAAATCTAAAATAAAATAAAATAAAAATTAAATAAAAACCTAAACCTAAAAGGTAAACACAAAAATCAAACCTAAAAATAAATAAAAAATAAAATCTAAACCCTAAACTAAAAAAAAAACTAAACCTAAAATAAAAGTAAATAAACAAAATAAAATAAACCTAATGCAAAATAAACTAAACTAAAATTAATAAAAACTAAAATAAACTAAACCAAAACCCTAAGCTAAATAAAATAAAATCTAAAAATAAACCTAAAACCTAAACCTAAAAAAAAATAAAACCTAAACCTAAACCTAAAAAATAAAATAAAAATAAATCTCAACTAAAAAGTAAACCTAAACCTAAAAAATGAACTAAAATAAAAAACCTAAGCTAAAATAAATAAACCAAAAATAAATAAACTAAACTAAATAATAATAAAGAATAAACCACAATAAAAATAAAATATAAAATAAACTCAAATAAATAAAAAATAAACTAAATAAACCTAAACCTACTAATTTACTTAATTTTAAAAAAGAAGTTAAGCCCTATATCCTAAACCCTAAACCCTAAACCTACAACCTACAACCTTAAATGTTAAACCCTAAATGCTAAAAACCCTAAACCCTAAACCCTAAACTCGAAACCATAAAACCTAAGCTAACCCTAAACCCTAGATGCTAAAAACCCTAAACCCTAAAGCCTATACACTAAACCCTAAACCTTAACCCTAAACACTAAACCCTAAAATCATAAACCCTAAAGCTCTAAACCCTAAACCCTAAACCCTAAACTCTAAACCCTAAACCCCAATAACTTAAAAACCTAAGCCTAAACTAAATAAATCCTAAAAATAAAATAAATTAAAATTAAATCTAAATAAAATTAAAAAATAAAATAAAATAAAAACATAAACTAAAACTTAAACCTAAAAATAAAATAAAATAAAATAATTAAAATAAACTAAAATAAAAAAATTAATGACCTAAACTAAACTAAAAATAAAATAAACCTAAGAATATAAAACCAATATAAAATTAAAACTAAATGTAAAATAAAATAAAATAAAACTAAAATAAACCTAAAATAAAATAAAATAAAAATAAAATAAAAATCTAAACCTAAAAAATAAACCTAAAAATAAATAAAAATTTAAACCTAACCCCTAAACTAAAAAAAAATCTAAACTTAAAATAAAAATAAAATAAATAAAATAGAACAAACTGAAACCTAAATAAAAATAAACTAAACTAAAATAAATAAAACCTAAGCTTAAACCTTCAATAAACTAAACCAAAAGCTAAACCTAAAGTAAATAAAATATAATAAATAAAAAATAAAAACAAACCTAAACTAAAAAATAAACCTAACAGAAAGGCCTAAAACCTAAATCTAAAAAATAAATAAATAAAAATCCTAAACCTAAACCTAAAAATAAAAAATAAAACCTAAACCTAAAAAATAAAATAATAATAATAATAAACTAAAAAATAAACATAAACCTAAACCTAAACCTATAAAATAAACTAAAATAAAAAAAAATTAAAACTAAAATAAATTATCCTAAAATAAATAAACTAAACTAAATAAAAATAAAAAATAAACATAAATAAAAATAAAGAAAAATAAACTAAAATAAATAAAAAATAAACTAAATAAACCTAAACTTATCGATTTACTTAATTTTTTTTAAAAAATTAAACCCTAAGCTAACCCTAAACCCTAAACCCTAAAAAAAACTAAAAAAAAAAAGAAAACAAAACCTACCAGTTTATTTTAATTTAAACATAAATCTAAACTAAAGCCTGAACTTTAAACCCTAAACCCTAGAACTAACCCTAAACCCTAAAACCCTAAACCCCAAACCTAAAACCCAAAACCCTAAACATTAAAACCTAAACCCTAAACCCTAAAAACCTTAAACCTAAACACTAAACCTAAACCCTAAACCCTAAACCTTAAGCCCTAAACCCTAAACACTAAACCATAACCCTAAACCCTAAACCCTAAAACCCTAAGACCCTAAACCTTAAAACCTTAAACCCTAAACCCTAAATGTTAATCCCTAAACCGAAAAAACTTAAACATAAAAAATAAATAAAAATAAAACTCAACTAAATAATAAACTTAAAGCTAAAGCTAAACCTAAACCTAAAAAATAAACTAAAATAAAAAACCTAAACTAAAATAAATAATCTAAAATTAAATAAACTAAATTAAATAAAATTAAAAAATTAACCTAATTAAAAATAAAAAATAAAATAAACTAAAATAAATAAAAAATAGATTAAGTAAACTAAATAAACCTAAACCTACCGGTTTACTTTAACCCTAAACCCTAAACCTACAACACTATACCTACAACCCTAAACCTTAAATCCTAAACCATTAAAAACCCTAAACCCGAAAACCTAAATCCTAGACCCTAAACCCCTAACCCTAACCCCTAAACCCTAAACTCTAGAAGCATAATCCCTAAAACATTAAACCATAAACCCTAAATTCTAAACACAAAACCATAAACCCTAAATCCTAAACTTTAACCCTAAACTCCAAACCCCAAACTCTAAACCCAAACATAAAGTAACTAAATAAATTAAAAAATAAACCTAAACCCTAAATCCCAATAAACCTAAACCTAAACCAAAATGCTAAGAATGGGTAGAACCTCGATGATAGGAACATCACCGTCAACCAGGCTCAGTCTAGTTCTGATAGTGGAGGTGAAGGTGGAGGCGACAGTTATCGTAGTGGTGGTGGGAGATCTGAAGGTGCTGGTGGATATGGAGGTGGTGGTAATGGTGGTTCTAGAGGCAAGAAGAGCGACAGAGGTTACAGGCGTGCTTGTGGCGAAGGGAGAGATCGGGGATATGATGGTGGATCCCGCTACTCTAGTGGCCGGGTGGTTCTGATGGGAACTAGACAAATTGAAGAACAACCAATCTGATCTGCTGCTTATGAACTATGTCTTTACAATAGAGATGGTTCTAGTTGTCTAGATGCTCATTTTTTATCTATGTTGTAGCATGAGTCTTAGAAAACTTGGTGTGTTACTTGGTTGATGTAATCAAAAAGAAGAAATATTGAATTTCAATTTGTTTTCTTTTAAAACTAAAACCCTAAACCCTAAACCCTAAAAACCCTAAACACTAAACCCTAAACCCTAAACCCTAAACCCTTAATTCTAAACCCTAAAACCCTAAATACAATACACTAAACACTAAACCTACAACCCTAAACCCTAAAAAACCTTAAACCCTAAACCCTAAACCCTAAGCTAACCCTAAGCCCTAATCCTTAAACCCTAAAGCCTAAACCCTAAACCCTAAAAACCCTAAACACTAAAGCCAAAATGCTAAACCCTAATCCTAAACCTTAAACCCCAAAAACTTAAACCCTAAACCTTAAACCCTAAACACTAAACCCTAAAGCCTACACACTAAACCCTAAATCTTAATCCCTAAACCCTAACCCTAAACCCTAAACCCTAACCCTTAACCCTAACTGTCATCCCTAAACCCTAAAAGTACAAACCCTAAAACCCTAAATTATAAACCCTAAATCTAAACCCTAAACCCTAAACACTAACCCTAAACCTAAATCTAAAGTAACTAAATAAATTAAAAAATAAACTTGAACCCTAAAACCTAATAAACTTAAACCCTATGAATGAGCAGAACCTTGACGGCAGGAACATGACCATCATCCAGGCTCAGTCTAGTTCTTGCTATGGAGGTGAAAGTCGAGGCAGTGATTATCGCAGAGGTGGTGGGGGATCTAAAGGTGTTGTTGGTTATGGTGGTGGTGGTCAGAGCAGTGGTGGTTATGGAGGCGGGAGGAGCGATAGAACTTATAGCCATGGTGGTGATGAAGGGAGAGATCAGGGATCTGATGGTGGATCCTACTACTCAAGAGGCTGGGGTGGTTCTTATGGGAATAAGAGAAACTAAAGAATGGTCGATCCGATCAGTTGCTTATGGAACTGTATTTTTACAGTAAAGATAGTTCTAGTTATCTAGGGTTTTATTTTACACTAGTGTGCTCATTTTTAATCTATGTCATCGCTTGTGTCTTAGAAAACTTGGTGTGTTACTTGGTTGATGAAATAAAAAAATGTTGAATCTTCTCTGTTAAAAAAAAAAACCCAAAAAGCCTAAACCCTAAATGAAAACTTAAACTCTAATCCTAAAACTTAAACCCTAAACCCTATACCCTAAAAATCCTAAACCCTAAACCCTAAATCTTAAACCCTAAACCCTAAACCCTAAACCCTAAAACCTTATACCCTAAACCATAAACCCTAAAATCCTAAACCCTAAACCCTAAACCTACAACCCTAAACACCAAGTCCTAAACCCTAAAAAACTATAAACACTAAACCCTAAACCTGAAACCATAAACCCTAAACCCTTACCCAAACCCTAAACCATAAACCCTAAACTTTAAACCCTAAAACCCTAAATGTTAAACCTAAACAAAATATAATAAAATAAACTATAAATAAATATAAAAATAAACCTAAAATAAAAACCTAAACTTTGAATAATAAAATAAAAATCTTAACCTTAACCTATAAATAAAAAATAAGATCAAAGCATAAACAATAAAATAAAAATAAAACTAAACTAAAAAATAAACCTAAACCTAAAAAATAAACTAAACTAAATAAATATAAAAATAACCCTAAATACAAAAACCAAAATAAATAAAAAATAAACTAAATAAACCTAAACCAGCCGGTTCACTTAATTTAAAAATAAATAAACAAATAATAATTCAAGAAAAAACCCCTAATCCTAAACCCTAAACCCTAAACTCTAAACCCTAAACCTACAGCCCTAAACCCTAAATCCTAAACCCTAAAACCTAAAACCAAAACCCTAAACCCAAAAACCTACAACCTTAAACCCTAAACCATAAACCCCAAAGCCTGAGCCCTAAACCCTAAACCCTAAGCCCTAAACCCCAAGCCCTAAACCCTAACAATCTAAAAACCTAAACCTAAACCAAATAAAACATAAAAATAAAATAAATAGAAAACATTTACCTAAATAAAATAAAATAAATAAAATAAAATAAAAACCTAAACTAAAACCCAAACTTAAACATAAACCTAAACTTAAACCTAAACTTAAAAAAAATACTAAATTAAAATAAAATAAATAAAAACCTAAACTAAACTAAAAAAAATTAAATAAACCTAAATAAACTAAAAACTAAACATAAAATAACAATAAAATAAACCTAAAATAAAATAAAATAAAAAGTAAATAAAAACTTAAACTTAAAAATAAACCTAAAAATAAAACCTAAACCCTAAACTAAAAAAAAAACATAAACCTAAAATAAACAAAATAAAATAAACCTGAACCTAAACTAAAATAAACTAAACTAAAACCTAAACCTAAACCTAAAACCTAAATAATTTAGAATAAAATAAACTAAAAATAAGCCTAAACATAAACTAAAAAATAATACGTAAAAATAGTCCTAAAATAAAAACCTAAAATCTAAACTTACAAAAATAAAATAAAAACCTCAACCTAAAACTAAAATAAAAAATAAAACCTAACCCTAAAAAATAAAATAAAAATAAAACTAAGTTAAAAAATAAACCTAAACCTAAAAAATAAGCTAAAATAAATAAACCTAAAATAAATAAACTAAACTAAATAAAAATAAAAATAAAAATTAAAATAAACTAAAATAAATAAAAAATAAACTAAATAAACTTTAACACACTAGTTTACTTAATTTAAAAATAAAATTAAAAATTAAAAAATTAAAAATAAATAAAAAAATAGAAAGCCTAAACCAGCAACCCTAAACCCTAAACCTTAATCCTTAAACCTTAAACCCTAAATCCTAAGAACCTAAAAACCTAAACTTAAACTAAATCAAACTTAAAAATGAAATGAATAAAAAAAACCTAAACCAAAATAAAATAAAAAAATAAAATAAAATAAAAGGATAAACTAAAACCCAAACCTAAACCTAAACCTAAACCTAAAAAGAAAATAAAATAAAAAATAAAAATTAAACTAAAATAAAATAAATAAAAACTTAAACTAAAGTAAAAATAAAAAAAAACTAAATAAGATAAAAACTAAACCTAAAATAAAAATAAAATAAACCTAATATAAAATATAATATAATAAAACTAAATAAAAACCTAAACCTAAATAATAAACCACAAAATAAAACGTAAACACTAAACTAAAAAAATTAAACCTAATCCTAAAATAAAAATAAAATAAACCTAAACTTATACCTAAACTAAAATAAACTAAACTAAAATAAAAAAACCTACACTTAAACCTAAAATAAACTAACTAAACCTAAACCTAAA
Source organism: Cymbidium sinense (assembly GCA_021442155.1). Taxonomy (NCBI): domain Eukaryota; kingdom Viridiplantae; phylum Streptophyta; class Magnoliopsida; order Asparagales; family Orchidaceae; genus Cymbidium; species Cymbidium sinense. Next base: position 57,695,338 of record CM038218.1, on the reverse strand, counting down.
CTAAATAAAATAAAATAAACTAAAAATAAAACAAAACCTAAACTTTAAAAAAAACCCAAAAATAAAGCTAAAATAAAAATCTAATACCTAAAGCTAAAAAATAAAATAAAAACTTAAACCTAACCTAAAAATAAGAAATAAAACCTAAACCTAAGAAATAAAATAAAATAAAATAAACTCAACTAAAAATAAACCTAAACCTAAAAAATAAACTAAAATAAAAACCTAAACTAAAATAAATAATCCTAAGATAAATAAACTAAATTAAATAAAAATAAAAAATAAAGGTAAATAGAAATAACAAAATAAAATAAACTCAAATAAATAAAAGGTAAACTAGATAAACCTAAACTTACCGGTTTAGTTAATATAAAAATCCTAAACCCTAAACCCTAAACCCTAAAATAAACCCTTAACCCTAAACCTTAAACCTACAATGTTAAACCCTAAACCCTGAACCCTAAAACCCTAAACCCTAAGAAAGGGTAGAGCATTGGTGGCAGGAACATCACCACCTACTAGGCTAAATCAAGATCTGGCAGTGGAGGCGAAGGTGGAGGCAACGATTATCGCAATGGTGTTGGGGGATCTAGAGGTGTTGGTGGATATGGAGGTGGTGGTCAGAGCAATGGTGGTTATGGAGGCGGGAGGAGTGATGCAGGATATAGCCGTGGTGGAGGCAGAGGGGGAGATCAATGTTATGTGGCAGATCCCGCTACTCGAGAGGTGGGGGTGGTTTTGATAGGAACGGGAGAAACTAAAGAACAGTCGATCCGATCTGTTGCTTATGGAACTATGTCTTTACAGTAAAGATGATTCTACTTATCTATGGCTTTTGATTTGCTCTATGTGTGCTCATTTTTTTATCTATGTCATCGCTTGTGCCTTAGAAAATCTGGGTGCTACTTGGTTGATGAAATCAAAAAGAAGAAATGTTGAATCTAAATTAGTTCTTTTTTAGAAAAAAAAAACCTTAATCCCTAAACTACCGTTTACTTAATTTTATTTTAAAAACCTAAACCTACACCCTAAATCAAAATCATAAAGCCTAAACCCAAAACAACCAACCCTAAACCCAAAACCAAACCCTATAAAAAAAACCTAAACCTAAACTAAACCAAACCATAAACCCTAAAACTAAACCAACTAAACCCAACCCTAAACCTAAACTTTACCAAACTCTAACCCTAAATCCTAAACCCAACCTAAAAACTAAACCCTAAACCTTAAACTCCTAAAATCTTAAAAGCTAAACCCTAAACACTAAACTAACTTTAAAGCTTAACCTGAGCACTAAACCCTAAACCCAACCTTAAACCATCTTAACCTAAACCCTAAAAAAACCACTAAAACCCTAAAACCTAAACCCTAAATCCTAAACCTACTAAACCTAAACCTAAACTAAATAAAACCTATTAATAAAATAAAAAATAACATAAACCTAAATAAAATGAAAAAATAAAATAAAATAAAAACCTAAACCTAAACCTAAAATTAAAATAAAATAAATAAATAAAAATAAACTAAAATAAAATAAATAAAAATCTAAACTAAACTAAAAAATAAAATAAACTTAAGAATAAAACCTAAAAAAATAAAACTAAACAAATAAAATAAAATAAACCTAAAATAAAATAAAATAAACATTAAATAAAACCTAAACTTAAAAAATAAACCTAAAATAAAAGAAAATAAAACCTAAACCCTAAACTAAAAAAAAACCTAAACCCAAACTAAAATAAAATAAACCTATACTAAAATAAACTAAACTAAAATAAATAAAACCTAAACCTAAACCTAAATCTGAACCTAAACTAAATAAAATAAAATAAACTAAAAATAAACCTAAACCTAAACTAAAAAAAATAAAACCTAAACCTTAAAATAAAATAAAAACCTAAACCTAAAAATAAAAATAAAAAACAAAACCTAAAACTAAAAAAAATAAAAATAAAACTCAACAAAAAATAAACCTATACCTAAAAAGCTAACTTAAATAAAAATCCTAAACTAAAATAAATATACCTAAAATAAATAAATTAAACTAAATAAAAATAAAAAATAAACCTAAATAGAAATAAAAAATAAAATCAAATCAAATAAATAAAAAATAAACTAAATAAACCTAAACCTTTTAATATAAAAACTCTAACCCCAAATCCTAAACCCAACGTCTGACCCTAAACCTTAAACCCTAAAAGCCTAAACCCTAAACCCTAAACCCTAAACACTACACCCTAAACCCTAAACCCTAAACCCTAAACTCTAAACCCTAAATCCTAAAACTTAAAACCTAAAACCTTAAACCCTAAACCCTAAACTAACCCTAAACCCTAAATTAACCCTAAACCTTAAACTAACCCAAAACCCAAAACCCTAAACTAAACCTAAACCTTATGAATGGGCAAAAGCTTGATGGCAAGAACATCACTATCAACAAGGCTCAATCTAGATCTAGCGATGGAGGCGAAGGTGGAGGGGGCAGTTATCACAATGGTGTTGGGGGATCTTGAGATACTGGTGGATATGGAGGTGGTGGTGAGCGGTGGTTATGGATGTGGGAGGAGCGACGGAGGTTACACCCATGGTTGTGGCGGAGGGAGAGATCAGGAATATGATGGCGGATCCCACTACTCGAAATACGGAGTGGTTCTGATGGGAACTAAAGAAATTGAAGAACGGTCGATCCGCTTTGCTACTTATGGAACATTGTCTTTATAGTAGAGATGGTTCTACTTTTCTAGGGTTTTTGCTTTGCTAAATGGGTGCTCATTTTTCATATATGTCATCGCTTTTATCTTAAAAAACTTGGGGTGCTGCTTTGTTGATGAAATCAAAAAGAAGAAATGTTGAATCTGAAGTTGTTCTCTATGAAAAATAAAAACCTCAAACCCAAAATCCTAAACCTACTGGTCTACTTACTTTTCTTTAAAAGAAACCCTAAACCCTAAGTCATATGCCCTAACCTTAAAAATAGCTAAACCCTAAACCATAAGCTAACCCTAAACCTTAAATTCTAAACCCTAAATCGTAAACCCTAAACCCTAACCCTAACCCTAAACCCTAAATCCTAAACCCTAAACTTTAAATCTTAAACCCTAAAACCCTAAACCCTAAACTAACCCTAAAACTTAAACCCTAAACACTAAAAACCCTAAAGTCTAAACCCTAAACCCTAAAATAAACCTAAGCCTTAAGCTAATCGTAAACCCTAAACCCTCAAAACTCAAAACCCTAAAGCCTACAAACTAAACCCTAAACCCTAAACCTTAACCATAAACCCTAAATCAGAAAACCCTAAAACCCTAAAACTTAAACTACCACCATAAACCATAAACCCTAAACCCTAAAGCCTAAAACCTAAACCTAAACTAAATAAACTTAATAAAAAATAAAATATTTAAACCAAAATAAAATAAAATAAAATTAGCACCTTAACTAAAACAAAAAAATGATAAAATAAAAAAATAAAATAAACTAAAGAAAATAAATAAAAAAACCTAAACTAACTAAAAAAAAATAAATAAACCTAAATAAAAAATAAAATAAAATAAAAACTAAACATAAATAAAAATAAAATAAACCTAAAAAAATAAAATAAACACTAAATTAAAACCTAAACCTAAAAAATAAATATATAAATAAATAAAAAGTAAAATCTAAACCCTAAACTAAAAAAAACCTAAACCTAAAATAAATATAAAATAAACAAAATAAAATAAACCTAAACCTAAACTAAAATAAACTAAACTAAAATAAGTAAAACCTAAACCTCAACTTAAAAAAACTAAACCTAAACCTAAATTAAGAAATAAATCCTAAAAATAAATTTAAAATTAAACCTAAAGGCTTAACCTAAAAAAAATAAAATAAAAACCTAAACCTAAACTTAAACAAAAAAAAAAATATAAACTTAAACCCAAAAAATAAAATAAAAATAAAACTTAATTAAAAAATAAACCTAACCCTAAATAAACTAAAATAAAAACATAAACTAAAATAAATAAACTAACTAAATAAAAAAATAAACCTAAAGAAAAATAAAAAAATAAAATAAACTTAAATAAGTAAAAAATAAATAAAATAAACTAGATAAGCCTCTTGGGTTTACTTAATTTAAAAAAATAAACCACAACCCTAAAAACCCTAAACCTGCCTGACTAAACCCTAACCTAAACCAAAACCCTAAACCTACAACCCTAAATCTAAACACTAAACCATAAACCCTAAAACCTAAAACCATACCCCCCTAAACCCTAAACTTTGATCTAAACCCTAAACCCTAAAACCCAACCCAAAACAAATGGGAAAGCAACCCTCCCCCAAACCCTAAATCCTAAACCCTAACCTTAATCTCTAAACCCTAAAATCCTAAACCCCAAAACCCTAAAACCAAAACCCTAAACCCTAAACCCTAAACTTTAAAAACCTAAAAACTTAAACTTAAACTAAATAAAACCAAATAATAAAATATATAAGAAAACCTAAACCTAAATAAAATAAATATAATAAAAACCTAAACTAAAAATTAAAAATAATATAAAATAAAAAATAAAAATAAACTAAAATAAAATTAAAAAAACTTCAACTAAACTAAAAAAATAAAATAATCCTAAGAAAAAAAACCTAAATAAAATAAAAACTAATTGTAAAATAAAATAAAATAAACCTAAAATAAATTAAATTAAACACTAAATAATAACATAAACCTAAAAACTAAACCTAAAAATAAATAAAAAAAGTAAACTGAACCCTAAACTAAAAAAAAAACCTAAACCTAAAATAAAAATAAAATTAACAAAATAAAATAAACCTAAACTTAAATTAAACTAAAGTAAACTAAAATAGATAAAACCAAACTGAAAAATAAAAAAGCTAAAACCCAAACCTAAACTAAATAAAATATAATAAATTAAAAATAAACCTAAACCTAAACTAAAAATTAAAACCTAAAATAGGAACCTAAAAAAATAAAATAAAAACCTAAACCTAAACCTAAAAATAAAAAATAAAACCTAAACTAAAAAAAATAAAATAAAAATAAAACTCATCTAAAAAATGAACCTATACTTTAAAAATAAACTAAAATAAAAACCAAAACTAAAATAAATAAACATAAAATAGATAAACTAAACTAAATAGAAATAAAAAATAAACCTAAATAAACATAAAAAATAAAAAATAAAATAAACTCAAATAAAAAATAAACTAAATAATCCTAAACCTACCAGCTTACTTAATTTTAAAAAAACCCTAAACCCTAAATTCTAAACCCTAAAACTAACTACAAAATCAAACTGAAACCTAAACCCTAAACTAATCCCTAAACCCTAAACAACAACTCTAAACACTAAAACCTTAAACCCCTCTAAACTAAACCTAAATCAAACCCTAAACCCTAAACCCTAAACCCAAACCTACAACCCTAAATCCACCTAAACCCTAAACCCTAAAACCTACAACCCTAAATCCTAAACCCTAAATAAATCTTAAACCTTAAACCTTAAACTAAACTAAGCAGAAACCCTAAACTAACCCTAAACCAAGAATGGAGAACCTTGATGGCAGAACATCACGATAACTAAGCTCAATCTAGATAGTTTGTGGATCAGAGAGGCATTATCATAGTGGTGGGGGATCTGGAGGTGCTGGTGGATATGGAGATGGTGGTCAGAGCAATGGTGGTTATGGAGGCGGGAGGAGAGACAGAGGTTATAGCCATGGTGATGGCGGAGGGAGAGATTAGGGATATGATTGTGGATCCCGCTACTTGAGAGGTGGGATATGGTTCTGATGGGAACTGGAGAATCTCAAGAACAGCCAATTTGATCTACTGCTTGAAATTGTGCCTTTATAATAGACACATTTCTACATATCCATGGTTTTTAATTTGCTTTATGGGTGCTTATTTTTGATCTCTATCATTGCTTCTATTTTACAAAACTTGGGGTGCTACTTGGTTAATAAAATTGAAAGAAATAAATGTTGAATCTGAATATGTTCTCTTTAAAAAAAAACTTTAACCCTAAACCCTAAACTAAAACTTAAACCCTAAACCAAAAACCTAAACCTTAAACCCTAAACCCTAAACTAAACCTAAACTCTAAATCCTAAGCCCTAAATCCTAAAAAGCAAAAAAACCTAAACCTAAACTAAATAAAACCTCAAAATAAAATAAATAAACAACCTAAAGAAAAATAAAATAAAATAAAAACATAAACTAAAACCAAAAGCTAAACCTAAACCTTAAAAAATAAAAATAAAAACTAAACTAAAATAAAATAAATAAAAACCTAAAATAAACTAAAAAATAAAAAAAACATAAATAAAATAAAAAATAAACCTAAAATAAAAATAAAATAAACCTAAAATAAATAAAATAAAAACTAAATAAAAACCTAAACCAAAAAATAAATAAAAAAATAAAACCTAAACACTAAAGTAAAACAAAAAAACTAAACCTAAAATAAAAATAAAATAAACCTAAACCAAAACTAAAATAAATTAAACAAAAATAAATAAAATCTAAACCTAAAATAAACTAAACCTAAACCTAAAATACTATATAATAAATAAACTAAAATAAACCTAAACCTTAACTAAGAAAATAAACCTAAAAAAAAGCTAAAATAAAAACCTAAAACTTAAACCTAAAAAAATAAATTAAAAACCTAAACCTAAACCTAAAAAAGAAAAAAAAAATATAACCTAAACCTAAAAAATAAAATAAAAACAAAATTCATCTAAAAATAAACCAAAACCTAAGAAATAAACTAAAATAAAAAACCTAAACTAAAATAAATGAACCTAAAATAAAGAAACTGAACTAAATAAAAATAAAAAATAAACATAAATAAAAATAAAAAAAATAAAATAAACTCAAATAAATAAAAAATAAACTAAATAAACTAAATAAACCTAAATCTATCGATTTAGTTAATATAAATAAAACCCTTAACCCAAAATCCTTAACCCTAAACCCTAAAACTAACCTTAAACCCTAAACCCTAAACCTTAAACCCTAAAACCCTAAACCCTAAACCGTAAGCCCTAAACCCTAAACCCTAAACTCTAAACTCTAAACCCTAAACCCTAAACCCTAAAACCCTAAAACCCTAAACCTTAAACCCTAAACCCTAAAATAAACCTTAAACCTTAAACTCTAAATTCTAAACCATAAACCCTAAGCCCCAAACCCTAAACCCTAACCTTAAACCATAAGCCCTAAGAATGTAGACCTTGTAAAAGAACATCACTATCAACTAGGCTCGGTCCCAGATCGGTGTGGCTAAGGCGGAGGTGGCAGTTATCATAGTGGTGGTGGGGATCCAGAGGTCCTGGTGGATATGGAGGTGGTGGTCAGAGTAGTGGTGGTTATGGAGGCGAGAGGAGTGATGGAGGTTATAGTCGTGGTAGTGGTGGAGAGAGAGATCGGGGATATGATGTCAAATCCTGCTACTTGAGAGGAGGAGGTGGTTCTGATGGGAACTGGAGAAACTAAAAATGGCTGATCTGATCTGCTACTTATGGAACTATGTCTTTATAGTAGAGATGGTTCTACTTATTTAGGGTTTTTGATTTACTCTATTGGTGCTCATTTTTTATCTATGTCATCGCTTATGTCTTAGAAAACTCTAGGTGCTACTTGGTTGATGAAATTAGAAAGAAGAAATGTTGAATCTGAATTTATTCTCTATTAAAAAAAAAACCCTAAACCCTAAACTAAATCTTAAACCCTAAACCTAAAACCAAAACCTAAACCCAAATCGCTAAACTCAAAACAACAAACCCTAAACCCTAAACTAACCCTAAACCCTAATAAGCTAAAAAAACCTAAACAAACTAAAAAAAAACCTAAAAGAAATAAAGAAATAAAATAATAAACTAAAACTAAAACTAAACCTAAGAACTAAATCTAAATATAAACCTAAAAGAAAATAAAATAAAACTAAAATAAAATAAAATAAATAAAACCTAAACTAAACTAAAAAAAATAAAAACCTAAATAAAATTAAAACTAAACCTAAATTAAAAGAAAATAAACCTAAAATAAAATAAAATAAAAACTAAATAAGAATAAACTTAAAAAATAAACCTAAAAATAAAACCTAAAAGTAAATAAAAAATAAACCTAAACCCTAAACTAAAAAAATAAACCAAAACTTAAAATAAAAATAAAATGGAAAAATATAAAATAAACTTAAACCTACACTAAAATAAATAAAACCTAGACATAAACCTAAAATAAACTAAACCTAAACCTAAACCTAAAATAAATAAAATAAAATAAAGTAAAAATAAACCTAAACCTAAACTAAAAAAAATTAAAAATAAACCTAAAATAAAAACCTAAACTTAAGAAAATAAAATAAAAACCTAAACCTAAACCTAAAAATAAAAAATAAAACCTAAACCCAAAAAATAAAATAAAAATAAAACTTAACCAAAAAATAAACTTGAACCTAAAAAACAAACTAAAATAAAAAACCTAAACTAAAATAAATAAACCTAAAATAAATATATTAAACTAAATGAAAATTAAAAATAAACCTAAATAAAAATAAAATAAACTCAAATAAAAAAATTAAACTAAATAAACATAAACTTATCGGTTTACTTAATTTAAAAAAAAATCCTAAACCCTAAATCCTAAACCATAAACCCTGAACCAAAAATCCTTAAACTAACTCTAAACCCTAAACCCTAAACCCCAAACCTTAAACATAAAATCTTAAACCTTAAACCCAAACCCTAAACCCTAAACCCTAAACCTAAACTAAACCCTAAACCTTGAACCCACAAACCCAAACCCTCAACTAAACTAAACCCAAACACTAAAAAAACCCTAAATCCTAAACCCTAAAGCTTAAAGCCTACAACCATAAACCCTAAACCCCAAACACTAAACCCTAAAGTAACACTAAACCCTAAATTAACCCTAAACCCTATGAATGAGCAGAACCTTGACGGCAGGAACATCACCATCAACTAGGCTCAATATAGATCTAGCGGTGGAGGCAAAGGCGGAGGCGATGATTATTGCAGTGGTGGTGGGGGATCTGGAGGTGTTGGTGGATATGGAGGTGGTGGTCAGAGTAGTGGTGGTTATGGAAGCGGGAGGAGCGACGAAAGTTACAGCCATGGTGGTGACAGAGAGAGAGATCGGGGATATGATGATGGATCTCGCTACTCAAGAGGCGAGGGTGATTCTGATGGGAATTGGAGAAACAAAAAAATGGTTGATATGATCTGCTAAGTATGGAACTGTGTCTTTACAGTAGAGATGGTTCTACTTATCTAAGGTTTTTGATTTGCTCTATGGGTGCTCATTTTTTTATCTATGTCATCACTTGTGTCTTAGAAAACTTGGGGTGCTACTTGGTTGATGAATTGGAAATAAGAAATGTTGAATATGAATTTGTTCTATGCTAAAAAAACCCCCAAAACCCTAAACTAAAATTTAAACCCTTAACCTAAAACCTTAAACCTAAACCCCAAACCCTAATCCCTAAACCCTAAACTAAGCCTAAACTCAAAACCCTAAACCTGTAAACCCTAAAAAGCTAAAAGCTTAAACCTAAACTAAAATAAAATAAAATAAAAACATAAACTAAAATCTAAACTTAAAATAAAATAAAATAAATAATAAAAACTAAATTGAAATAAAATAAATAAAAATCTAAACTAAACTAAAAAAATAATAAACCTAAATAAAATAATAACTAAACCAGAATTAAAAATAAAATAAACCCTAAATAAAATAAATAAAAAACTAAATAAAAACTTAAACCTACAAATAAACCTAAAAAAACATGAAAAAAAATAAATAATAAAACCTAAACCCTAAACTAAAAAAACAAATTTAAACCTAAAATAAATAAAAAATAAACAAAATAAAATAAACCTAAACCTAAACTAAAAAATAAAACCTAAAAATAAACCAAGAATAAAAACCTAAAAGCCAAACCTAAAAAAATAAAATAAAAACCTAAACCTAAACCTATAAATAAAAAATAAAACTTTATCCTAAACTAAAATAAAAATAAAACTCAACTAAAATAAACTTGGTAAGAATAAACTAAAAATAAAAATAAACTAAAATATAATTAAATAAATAAAATAAACTAAATAAAATATATACTAATTAAAATAAACTCAAATAAATAAAATAAACTAAATAAACTAAATAAACCTAAACTCTGGTTTACTAAATTTAAAACAGACCCTAAACCTAAACCCAAAACCTAAACCTTAAACCTTACCCTAAACCCTAAACCTTAAACTTGTTCTCTAAACCCTAAACCTAAATCAAACCCCAAAAACTCTAAACTATGACCACAACCCAAACTCACCAGTCCTAAACTCACCCTAAACCTGCAACCTAAACCCTACTGCCCTACCTTAAACCCAAACCTAAATCCACCCAATGACCCAAAACCACAACTAAACTATAAACCTACAAATCCAAATCCTAACCAAACTCAAACTCAACCCTAAACCCTAAATCCTAAACACTAAACCTTAAAACCTAAATCATAAATCCTAACCCTACACCCTAAACCCTAAAACCCTAAACCCTAAAACCCTAAATCCTAAACCCTAATAAAAAAATTCTCCTCTCTCCTCACCCGTGCAGCTCTCTCTGGCGATTCCATGTTCCTTCTCATTTTCCTTACAGTTTGGCTGCTTCTCAACCCTTCCCAATCAGATTTTTAGGTTTTTTGCTCTCAGTTTGGCCACTTATGTGAGTTTACCTTGACCTCCAATGGCAGACGCACCATCTTCTGCGCAACCGAGCTCTTCAAACTTAGAGGCATCAGCTATGGCTCCTGATTTACAAGGTAGTATGGACCGACTCAATCCGTTACTGCGCCTGCTATTAAATCCTTCAAAGATGCACTATCTGGTAAGAACACTTGCTCTAATGCTTCGGTCAACTTAATTTCTACTTCTTTCCATGGAATGTCAGCTGTAATGTGCTCTGATCTTGATGTGGAAAAATTGGCGAAGCCATTTGAGTTTTCATTAGTGGGTAAATTTTCATTACGTCGCCTGACTCTTGATAATATACATTCCTTCTTTCATAGCCTAAAGCTCTCGAACATTTTCACTATAGGATTGATTGATCCTAGGCATATTCTTATTCAGCTATCGAATAATTTAGACTACTCTAGAGTCTTTGCTCGTCGCTCCTATTTTGTGTACAATTGTCAAATGAGGCTTTTGAAATGGTCACCTCTTTTTGATGTCAAAGAGGAATCCCCTATTGTTCCTTTATGGCTAGCCTTTCCAAACATGAGGATACATTATGTTACCCATCAAGTCCTATTTGCAGTTGGGGCTCTCTTTGGTAGGCCCCTTCAAATTGACCAAGCCACCATCGCGAGATCTCGACCATCAGTTGCACGTATCTTAGTTGAGATTGATATTACCAAAAAGTACCCTAAAGAAGTTTGGATCAGTTCAAAAAAATTTGGGTATAATCAGAAAGTGGAATTTGAAAATTTCCCTATTTTTTGAACACACTGTAAGATCCATGGTCATGATCACTCTGAATGCTTTGTGTTACACCCTAATATTAAAAAGAATAAATTGTCAGATCCTAAACCCTCTCTAGGAAATGAAAAAACCAATAAGTTCACTTATGTGCCTAAAGCTACTCAAAATGGAACTCACCCTCCTACCCCTACTCCTTTACTATCTACCATTGGAGAACAATTTGAGCTTGGTAAAATAATGATATTGAGGTTTGTGAGGAAACTAATGATAACTTATTTAACATTACTCCTTATAATAATTTGGCATCACAAGACAATCCCTTGACTCATATGAACCATCATGGTGATTTGAATGGAAATCTCAAGTTGGATCAAAATCTCAAAACTAATTCTAGAATTGTTCTGAAAAATGTTGATACTTTGGTGATGGACCAAAATTTGAATAATCATCATGGAAATGAGAATAAAATTTGTGCTATTAATGGTGTCAAAACCTCTCTTTCTACCCTTCAGGGTGATATCCATGCTAATCCAATTCCTCAACTCTGATACCAAAGAAGGAGAAATCACCATTAGGAATGCTTTGATAGATACTGCTCCTATTCTAAATATCACCAACCACTCCCTTTCTGATGGAGATACACTGGACATAGATAGGCCTTTTCAAACTGTTATTAAAAAAAATCCCTTAAAGCTAGAATGTTCACTAATAGCTCCACTAGAACCACTCGATCTTCTCTAACTTTGCAAAAATAATTGCTTCATGCTCTCATTTTCTTCTCCTTCAATTTTTCAGTTATCTCTTTTCTTTGCTTTCCACATTATTATGATCAATTTTCTTATTTGGAATGTTCGAGGTATTGGGACTCTCATCCATAATCTGTTAGTGTATGCACTCATAACATAACCTTACTTGTTGTTATTGAGCCTTTCATTCACTCTTCTAAGATCACACATGTTGCTAGAATGCTTGGCTTTCAAAATTTCCTTTATAATATTAGTAATAAAATTTGGTGTTTTTGGAATAATTTAATCAACATTTCTATCCTTGATGATCTCGAATAATTGGTTAATGTTCAAATCTCATTGGGTGAATTCTCTGCTCTTGGTTCCTTTATCTATGCTTCTTGTAATAGAGCTGGTAGGAACATCCTTTGGGATCACTTAAGAACCTTCGCCTCCTCGGTTAACAAACCCTGGTTGGTTGGGGGTGATTTCAACACTATTATTGCTTCTTCAAAAAAGAGGGGAGGCTGCTCTCCTAACATCCATTCCATGGAAGACTTCTCTAATATGATCCTCGATTACAACCTGATTGATATTGGTTTTTCTGGCTCCGACTATACGTGGCATAACTCTAAACTTTGGCAGCGGCTTGATAGGACCCTCTTTAATTCCCTTTGGATCAATCAATGGCCCCTCACTTCTATCGAGCATTTAAGCAAAACTTTATTGGACCATGCTCCTCTTTTGATCTCTATCAAAACCTCTTCCAGTAATCTTTCCTCCCCTTCTCCTTTTATATTCCAAAATATGTAGACCCAACATCGTGATTTCATTAATGTTGTTTCCACTAATTGGATGGCCCCTATTCACCCGGACAATTCTGTTAAAGGCATGATTTGGTTTTGGCTTAAGCTAAAAAAGACTTAAACAAAATCTAAATTGGTGGAACAAGCATCATTTTAAAAATCTTTTTGCCAATCTCAAAATTATGGAACAATTAGTTTGCTCCCTTAAAGATCTATCGATCCTAGTAAGCTTGATGAGTTGAACACGCTAAAGATAACTTGATCAATTATCGAATATGGAGGAAACCTATCAAAAGGCTAGGAAACATATTCGATGGTGATACAAGGTATTTCCATGCTCTTTTCAACAAAAGGAAAGCCTTAAACTCTATTCAAAAAATAAAAAATATTAACGGTAGCTGGATCACTGATAAGAATGAAATTAAATATTTTGTCATACAACATTTTCAAAATTTATTAAACATCAACCCTCCCTTAGAAGCCCTCTCCAACACACACCTGATCCCCTTTATGATTACTAATGTTGAGAATCATTTACTCACTTTGCGTCCTATGAAAGCTGAGATCAGTAGTACTCTCAATAGCATGAACACTGACTCTATTGCTGGCCCTGATGGCTACACGACCCATTTTTTTCAGCATTGTTGGCCTTTTATTAAGTCTGACCTTGTTGATGCTATTGTTGACTTCTTTGATGGCATCCCTTTACCTAGATACTTTTCTAGCACTTCCATTATCCTCATTCCCAAAACTAATAATCTTGCTTCTTGGGGAGATTTTAGACCTATTAGCCTTTGTACCTTCTTTTAAAAACTCATTGCTAAATTAATTAATAATAGGATAAGTCTGCTCTAAAATTATTTCTCCTAACCAAACCGTTAAAATAGAGCTATATCCGACAATATCCTTCTTGCCCAAGAGTTGGTTCATGACATTGATGTTCCTACTAGAGGTGGCAACATCCTCCTCAAACTGGATATCTCTAAAGCCTTTGATAACCTCTCATGGGATTTCCTCTTTCAAGTCATACATTTGTTTAGGTTTTCTGATAATTTCATCCGCCTCATCAAAAACTGTATTACCAATGTTTAGTTCTCTGTTATCATGAATGGTGACTCCCTCGGTTTCTTTACTTCAAGGCATGGCTTGAGACAAGGAGACCACCTATCACCCTCACTTTGTATTCTTACTGTTGAATATCTTTCGAGGAGCCTGAATGATCTTTTCACTAAAAATCCTACCATGTTTTTTAAAACTCATTGTGGTATCCCTGTTTCTCATCTCAGTTTAGCTGATGATTTTATAATCTTTTGCAATGCCTCTATTCAACACATTAAAACTATTAAGAACCTTTTAAATGAATTTGGTAAAGAAAGTGGCCTCTTTCTCAATGATGGAAAATGTTGTTTCATTCCTTCCACTAAAATCCTTACCAAGAGGCTCAACCAAATCTCCAGAATTACTAATTTTCAGCTTCATCAACTTCCTATTAATTATCTCGGGGCTCTGCTTTTAAAGGTCAAAAAAGATCTCATCTTTTTGATGATCTTATCTAGAAAATCTCCAATAAAATTTCTGTTTGGGAATTTCATTTACTCTCTTTCGGTGGTAGGCTCACCTTGATTAAGAGCACTCTTAATTCCATGCCTTTATACCTCATCCAAACATTGTGTCAACCATTTCTATCATTAACAGAATTGAGCGTCTCTTTAACAAATTTTTTTGGGGCTCTAATAACTCCTCTAAAAGAATGCACTGGATCACTTGGGTTAAAAGTTGTGGCACTCTCTCCGAAGGTGGTCTTGGATGTAAGCCAATCAAAGAAGCTATTACTACCTTTTCTTATAAACTCTGGTGGAATTTTAGGAGTAACAATAGTCTTTAGGCTAATTTTATAACTATTAAATATTATCAAGGTAAGCACCCCCTCATTTGTCCCTATAAAGCGGGAGATTCTCCTATTTGGAAAAGACTTTGCTCCGTCAAATGGGATGTCGAATCCTTAATTTTTTGGGGGATTAACTCTGGTTCCTCATTCTTTTTTGGCAAAAGCTGGAGTGGATGTGGGTCCATTGACGACTTACTCTCCACTCATTCCACTATCGCTATTAAAGTGAAATCTTTCTAGCAGAATAATATATGGAACAATAGTAAGCTTATTGATTATATTCCTTCTTTTCTCTTGAACAAACTCACTACTATTCCTATCATTCCTACCAATCAAGATCAGATCCTTTTTAAGCTCTCACATAATGGTGATTTCAACTTTAAAAATGTTTTGCTTCACATTAAAAAAACTCATGTTTCTTCCAATGTGTTTTTCAAACTTTGGAATATCACTATCCCTACTTCTTATTCTATTCTTACTTGGCGTATTTTGAAAAACTTCATCCCTGTTGACTCCTTGTTGTGGGATAAAGGTTTTCAATTACCCTCAAAATGCCAATGCTGCTTTCACATTGAGAATGTGAACCATGTCTTTGTTAACTGGGCCATTGCTTCTAAACTCAAGATTTGGTATGATGATCTCTTTAACATTGTCATTTTCAATGGCTCCCTAACTTTATACCAACTTCTTGAAGTTTATTTTGACAACACTATTAAAGAAAACATTAAAGTCATAACTGCTATCACCCTTATTTAGTTCATATGAATGGACAGAAATGATGCAAAACATCGTGAGATCCCTATGAACCACATGAGAATAATAGCTAGAATTAAAAATAAAATTCATGACTTGTTTAATGCCAATCTCATTCACTACAAACATTTCAAAGGTTGTAAATTTGTGGCTAATAAATTGGGTCTTAACTTACCGAATCAACCCTACTATAGAAATGACAAGATTGTTTATTGGGTAAAACCTCATGATCATACTATTAAAATTGATGGCTCTATCTCTCATAAAGGTTCAGGTTGTGGTGGCATTTTCAAAAATCTTCATGGTAAAGTCCTATGTGCTTTTGCCTACCCCCTTAATTCTTGCTCTGTTCCTTTTGCTGAGCTTATGGCAGGGTACAAAGCTCTTGAGATTTGCCTTCAAAATGGTTGGCTCAATATTTGGATTGAGGTGGATGCCCTTCTGCTGATTGATCTTTTGACTTCCACCAAAATGAGCAACACTGAATTATACTACCTTCTCAAGCAAACTAGAGCTCTTCTTACCCAACTTAATTTTAACATCACTCATGTATGGCATGAATGTAATGCATGTGCTGATTATCTGGCCAATCTAGGTGCTAGATTGGATGGAATAAAATTCTTTGATCAACTAACCCTTCCTAAACATTTGCATGGCTTGTTTAATCTGGACAATACTAGGTTTCCTTATCTCAGAAATTAATCTAACCAATAACTCTTTTATTGCTTGATCATTTTCTATTTACTATTGTTATTTCTTTGGTCTTTGTTGATGCATCAACCTGATATCCCTTGATGTTTACTTGTTGATCTTTGTCGCGTCTTTGTTGGTTTAATTATCTTAGCTTTAATTGGGAGCTAACGCCTACTATTTTTTCTTGTTAATGTGTTGCTTCTTTGGAATTTGCTGATGCATCATCATATTACTCCTTACTGGTCCTTTGCTGAGCTAAGTGGCATCTACTGTTGGTTTAATTATCCCAACCTTGTTTGGGGTCTTGCTATTTATGGATGCTACATCTCTGTTAAAGGTTTAATTGTTGGCAATTGGGCTTTTGGGCCCTTTGTCCAACAAGCTAATCTTTGAGTTAGTTTAATGTATTTGTTGAATGTATATGCAAAGCCCAGCTTACATACCTGTAAGGAAAGAAAATGCAATACCTTTGTTATTATTAATGGTTCTTTCGTTTGGTATTGTTTAATGAATTCCTTTCGGATGATTTCTCACGAGGAGGGTAGTTCTTGCTAGCGATTTCTCTAATGGATTTCATTGATAATACCCTTTTAAACCCTTATGGTAGCTCTGTTGCACGCTTTTTTATTTTATGGTTGCAATAATTATAGTGACATTTTAACCTATGGCTATTGGATTTTTGGATTCATTGTCTTGCTGTCTAACCTTGTGTTTGTTAGCTTTTTGTTGCCTGGTGTTCTTCTGACTGTCTTTACTATTCTCATCCAAGTAAGCGATCAATTAATCTATTATTTTTTTACCTTTTGGCTCTATTAAAATTGCAGATCCTTGTTAATTCTTGTCTAGATGTTTTGATCACGGATTATTGCTCCTCATCTTTGCCAGGTTTTTTTTTATTTTGTTCGGTTGGCCTCTATTGAGGTTGTAGGCAAGATGGCTTTTATTTTCGCTTGATTGTTTCTTATCTCTCATTTTTTTTGAATGTTTGTCTTTGTTAAAACACAGGATGCTACGCTTTAGTTGCAATTTTATATCTGGTTCTAGTCTTGGACTTCTTCCTTAACTTTCTGGATTTAATTTAGGCACTGTATAATTTGAATGGTTGGTTTTATGGCCAACCTACTGTTATTTTCTTTCTTGATTATTAGATGGTCTAGATCATTGAGTCTTTTATCCAGCAAGCTATTACTGGGGTTGTTTATCTGGTTCAGCAGGGTGTTGTTGGTGTTGTCTTGCTTATTGTTTTGCCCAACCTCATATTCCCAATTTTCCAAGAGAGATTTTGCAATTTCCTATTCAATTTTATTAATTCCTTGCAGGTTTGGACTTCCTTTATGGCTTTCAGTTTGCCTTTAATGTAGTTGTGGTTTAGCTGCTAGCTTGATCATCTTTATCTGGAAGGTTTTTCTGTTGATTATCTTTTGAACCCTTTTTATTGCTACTTTACATCTCTATTTTTTATTGGAATTTTATATGGTGGGTGTAATTTTTATTTTATTGCTACCCTTGTCTTTGTGGTTATTATTTATTTCCTGCCTTTTGTTTCTCTGACTGTTTTTGCTATTAACAACTAGGCAACTGCTGGTTGGCTGAACTGGACTAATATTCTACATGTTGCTTCTGGGGTTTTGGTTTGTTTTGTTTAGCAAGCCTCTATTGAAGTTGTTGAATACTTGGTGGCTTTTGATTTGAATCTCCTTATTGGTTTATTATATGCTTATCATCTGAATTCTATGGACTACTTTATCTGCTGCTCTTTTCTCCATCTTCTTTCGTTAAACTTGTATCTATTACCTTTTATTGAATGGGTGGTTCTCTAGTCGACTAGCTGATTTTGTTGTCTTGGCTATTTGTTGTCTTGGATATTTCTTTGTCCTTGCTTTGATTCCAATGTTGGCTCTATCTTTGTTGGTTGTAGGACTTTAAGGTCCTATGTTCAGCAAGTTGTTTCGACTTTGCTATTCTGATTGATTTTTATCATTGGTGTGGATCGCTTTTTGATCCATGTTTCTATGCTCTATCTACTTGGTTGCAAACTATTGCAATGTCTTCTCTGATTGAGAGGCTCTATGGACATCTTGCTATCCCTTGTTGTCTTGGCTGTGGCTGTCTTGGCTGTTGCTATCTTGGCTATTTTTTATCTTGGTTATCTACTATCTTTTTTTTTTTGGATTCTAATAAGGACCCTAATTTGAATCCCCATTCGATTTATCCTCTGGTGGGTTCCAATGTTGCACTAACTATTTTGTTGTTGGGGTTGGCTTTCTGATTTCCCTTGCTATTTGTGTCTGGGCTACCGTTCATTTCCTGATAGTTGTGATCTACATTAATTGCTGCTATTTCTATTCCCATCTGGGTTCAGTTAGGCTTGTGCTGCTATCTCCTTGGAATGCAATGTCTATTATGAATGGGTGGTAATTTGGACAGCTGCTGTCATTTGCTTTCTTGTTGTCTTGGTTGTTTGTTGATCCGATTATCGATTTTTTGTCCGATGATGATCTCGGGTTTACTATCTTTATTTGGTGTTTTTTTGGTATTGGATTATCTGCCTTCCTTTACAAATGCTTTTTTTAACTATTATGGATATCATTAAGGGTTTGTTCACATCGCACTCATTACTATGATTGGGCTCATTTTCTGGACTTTGCTTCTAGGCTGTACTCCTGGCCTAAAAGATTCATATATATATATATATATGTTTGGGATGGTGTTACTTATAGATAGGCTCATCGACTTGCTTAGCAGGATTTTAGCAGGCTACCTCTTCTGTTGTTTTCTTGTGGATGGTTTTTATGTTGGCCTATTTCATATGTATAAGTATCCTCATGTCAGGGTGACTATATTGATGATAATTTCCAGCATGGGACCCCTTATCTTTTTGCCCTTTGAAATTTCCTCTCTATATTATATATAGTTTTGCTTAGGTTTACTGGTAATAAAGCCCATAAGACTTTCAACAAGCGTATATCTTCTGTTTGTTGGCTATGATGGCTGTGATGATTTCACTTCCTTTTGGTTTGGTAGTAGCTCTTGTGATGTAACCCTTCTGCTAAAGTTTGGATGCGCATATTTGCATCTTCCCCAACTTGGTGTGACTGAGCTTCATCCTTCTCTATCACAATTCTTTACTATCATTCTCAGATTATGCTATTTTCAGTTATCATTATGTCTGTATTACCTTAACTACTCTAATTTCTTACTGTTTACATTTTTGCAGGTGCTTCTCTCTTATCTTCTTGCAAGTTTGCTCCATAGTGTCATGCATTCTCACGTCCTGTAGAGCATTGGCCTTAATCTTCCTTTGGCTTTCTATGTTAATCTAATTGTATCTTTTGATTGTTTTAATGCCTTCTTTTGCTTTTGGATGTACTTAGATAGGGGATTTACTCTTTAGGCTGATTGTAGCTCTTTGAGCAGTATTTCTAGAGTTTATCCCCTTTAAGGACCTTGTAACCCTCTTTTTGTGGCAATAAAATACCCCTTACATGGGGTTTTCCTAAAAAAATAAAAATAAAAAATCCTAAACCCTAAACCCTAAACCATACACCCTAAAAACCTAAAAACCTTAACCTAAACTAAATAAAACCTAAAAATAAAATCAATAAAAAAACCTAAACCTATATAAAATAAAATAAAAATAAAATAAAATAATAACTTAACATAAAACCTAAACCTAAACTTAAAGTTAAAAATAAAATAAAATAAAAAATATAAATAAACTAAAATGATATAAATTAAAACCTAAACCTAAAATTAAATAAAATAAAAACTAAATAAAAACCTAAAGCTAAAAAATAAACCTAAAAATAAACCATAAAAATAAATAAAAATAAAACCTAAACCTTAAACTAAAAAAAACCTAAACCTAAAATAAAAATAAAATAAATAAAATATAATAAACCTAAACTTAAACTAAAATAAACTAAACCTAAACCTAAACATAAACTAAATAAAATAAATAAACTAAAAATAAACTTAAACCTAAAGTAAAAAATAAAACCTAAAATAAAAAGCAAAAATAAAAACCTAAAATCTAAACCTAAAAAAATAAAATAAAAACATAAACCTAAACCTAAAAATAAAAAATAAAACCTAAACCTAAAAAAATAAAATAAAAATAAAACTCAACTAAAAAATAAACCTAAATATAAAAAAAAAAACTAAACCAAAATAAATAAACTTAACAAAATAAAAAAATAAACCTAACTAAAAAGAAAAAAAATAAAATAAACTAAATAAACCTAAATCTATTGGTTTACTTAATTTTAAAAAAAACGTAAACCCTAAACCCTAAACTCTAAAACCCTAAACTCTAAACCTTAAACCCTAAACGCTAAACCCTAAACCCTAAACCCTAAAACCCTAAACCCTAATCCCTAAACCCTAAACCCTAAATCCTAAACACTAAACCCTAAAGCCTTCAATTGTAAACCCTAAACCCTAAACTAACCATAAACCATAATCCCTAAACTAACCTAAACCCTAAACCCTAAGAATGGGCAGAACATTGGATGACAGGAACATCACTGTCAACTAGGCTCATTATTGATTTGGTGGTGGAGGCGAAGGCAGAGGCGGCGGTTATCATAGTGGTGGTGGGGGATGTAGAGGTGTTGGTGGATATGGAGGTGGTGGTCGGAGCAGTGGTGGTTATGGAGGTAGGAGGAGTGACGGAGGTTACAGCCATGGTGGTGGTGTTGGACGAGATTAGGGATATGATGGCAGATACCACTACTCGAGATGTGGGGGTGGTTCTAATGGGAATTGGGGAAATTAAAGAATGGATGATTTGATCTACTACTTATGGAACTGTGTCTTTATAGTAAAGACAGTTCTACTTACCTAGGGTTTTTGATTTGTTCTATGGGTGCTCATTTTTTATCTATGTCGTCGATTGTGTTTAAGAAAACTTGGGTTGCTACTTGGTTGATGAAATTGAAAAGAAGAAATATTGAAACTAAATTTGTCTCTAATAGAAAAAAAACCTTAAATCCTAAACCCTAAACCCTAAACTACAACTTAAATCCTAAACTTAAACCCTAAAGCCTAAATTCTAAATCTTAAACCTTAAAAATTGTAAACCCTAAACACTAAACCCTAAATTCTAAACCCTAAACCTTAAACCCTAAACTCTAAAGCCTAAACCCTAAACCCTAAACCTTAAAGCCTAAAACCCTAAACCCTAAACTCTAAACCCTAAACCCTAAAACCATAAACCTTAAATCCTAAAACCTACAACCTTAAACCCTAAATAAAAAACCCCAAACCCTAAACCCTAAAAAACTCTAAATTAACCCTATACCTTGAATAAAGATGTCATTAGGAGTAGATCTAAAGAATGATTTAATCCTAACATAGTTATTGTAACTAAAAAAAATGTTTTCAAGAGACTTTCCCTTGACTGTTAAAGATTTGAATACCATAAACCCTAACCGTAAATCATATCATAATACCATAATCTTGATCTTGGCTTTCATCTTCAGACTAGATTGGATGGCTCCACATAATCATGAGTGTTCCTCAGTAATGATCTTATGGGCTTCATTCTTGTCTATACAACTGTGGAGAAAAATTCCTATAGAGGGAGTCGACTTCCAAATCTGTTGGTGAGAAATGAAAGAGGCAACACCCTATATAAAAATTTGTCTTGGTAAGATGTCATGCAGATCCACAGATGTACTTATTTAGGTGATTAGATATGCCATCAAGAAAATAGTGTACTATCTCAAAAGACAGAAGTCACTACCCTTTCATGGAACCAATCACCTTAATAAGGACTCCTAAGGATGATGGGTCTGAATATGTACCAGAGATTCTTTCCCTACTTTATATGGAAAAGTAAAGCAAGGTATATTTTAAATTGGGTTTGTTAAGTTTCCTATAGGGGCAAGCCCCCATAGTTAATTACATCTTAAGGGATGGATCTCTTAGGAAAACTCTTGATGAAGGTAAATGATCATTATCTTTGAAAATTTCAATAGGGAAAGACTATCAATCGATTGGTTTATGTTTGAAAGATCAAATGATATTGATCAAAAGAGGGAGTTCTTATTGAAGCCAAATGGTAAATAAGTAGGAGATGCCCACGATGCTAGGAAACCTAGCAAGTATCTCAAACTATCCTATAATCGGGCTTTACATTTTAAAAATTTATTTAGTTTATTTGAGTTACCTTTTTAATTAGAATTTTAGGACTTAAGATTCCTTAACACAAGATTAAGGAAATGCCTAAGAGGTGAGGAATTATGGTTATGGCCCACAAAAGAGAGAAGCAACCTTAGAGCCTAAATCTTGGGAGCTTTAGCGAGGGCCAGAAGCACCACCTAAATCTAAGGCTAAAATGGGTAATTTGTTTGCCTCCACAAGAGAGGACAAACCACTGACTTGGACTTTAGCCTGGGGTGGTGCCAACTAACTCCTATGATTTTAAATACATGTAGGCGTGTCTTTATGCTTATGCAAGATAGCTAGGCTATTATTATTTTGAAAGAGACTAAATCCTTAAACTCACTCCCTAAAGAGACTAGATCATATAAAGGGACATGCTTCAGGTGACTTAAATTTAATGAAATCCAAATGTCATTTTATTTTTATTTTTGGAAAATTATTTTGATACAAGCTAATAGGATTTTTATGACTGATGCATGAGAAATCAGACTATTATTAAATTAGCAATAAGGAGGAGAGTTTTCTGACCCTCAAAGGTCAAACTGGGTTCTCTAGCAAAGGTGGAAGCCCTACAATCAAGAGTGAAATAAGATGCATTTGTGCATGATATTATAAAGAAATGCTCATCCAGTTAAGGGGTTGCTAATTCTTTTATCTTGATTTTAAACCTAAGCTTTAGGTGAGGTTATGAGTTATTTATTTTTAATTTGAGTCGTTAAGTTGGGTAAAAGAAATATTTTTCTCTAAAGAGACTAATCCACATCTAGGCCACACATAAAGCAAGGAAGAAATTAAGAAAATCATGCCACTTAATGCAAAAGCTAAATAAATCATCAATCAATTTATAAACCTAATCGTAAAAAGAATAAGTGGCCATTTTTGGTCGGGCACCACTGTACAAACCCAAAAATATCAAATGCTGGTAGCTGAGCTCTACCCTTAAACAACTCAGATTACAAATGAATATTACATTTAAGCAAAGGAATTCATTGTTATGGGGGTCTTCAAGCTTTATTCTTCTTTCTTCTCTTTCTTCTTTTCTTTTCTTTCTTTTTTTCTTCTTTAGTTCCTCCTTTGGATGGTTGGAAGGTGGATGCTCCAAGGCTTCACATGGTGCATAAGATAGAATCTTATGACCAATGATCATCCTAATCCCCCTAACAAATCATTCCAAAATCCTAATTATATAATTTTTTACATGAAAAGGAAAAGTAGAAATCTAACTAACACCTGCAAAATGTTAGTTAAATCACACCACACAAATCCCAAGCATGTATATTGGACTTATCATCCCACACATGGGTGACTAAGTTCATCTGGCCTATGGATTATGCTTAGGGGTATAAAGCACCTACAAGCAAAAGCATTTATATTTTTATTTATGATAGGGCCCCTTAAGCACAATCCCCTGCAGAAAAGAATAGTTAGACCAAGCATGTCCTACCATTCATTCTATGAGCATACACCCTAACATCTATTCTAAAACATATATCACAAAATAAAACAAACACCAAATCATGTACCGACCTAACCTAAGGCTAGAAGTGGGGACTTAGGCTAATGTGTGTGCTTTGATGGCTTCTGCGGTATGCTTAACTATGGCTTTAGGTTTAAATTATGTAAGTGTGAAGGACATTTTCAACTTAGAGAAGGGTTTCATTCAAGTTATTTAAGTGTTTTGGGTTGATTTTATTTCATATTTTGATTTGGTTTAAGTGAAACCAAATTAATTACTAAGTTATGAAGAGAAGGAAAGAGAGAGAACTTATTTTTCCTTCCTAAACTTAAGTAATTTTCTAAAGTAGGTTCACAATTTAGTTTCATTTAGGTGAATGTTTTAATTACATCTTTTAAGCAATCCTAAGTTTAGATAAACTCTAAACAAACCTATTCAAAAAGAAATGCATTTTAAGATTTAATAAAATGAATCAAAATTCACATAACACACATTACTTCATTTCTTTCCCAACATATATAACATGCATATGGATGGACCCTAAACATATCTATATATGCAAATGAGAGTAGTTAACACACTTTATGATGCATGCTAAGTAATCCAATTAAGAAAATTTAGAAGTTGAATATGCATGATTTTTCTTAAGTAGAAAAGGTTTTCCTTATATAAGTTTTCACATACATACATGAAAGTAAGAAAGGCATAAGTGAGTACAGTGCCATTGTTAAGCAGAGGTGTAAGGTACAAGACCTACTTAGGGCTACTTAAAGCCTCAACCTTGGGGTTGTCCAGACTAATATACCACTTTCCTTAAATACAAACATTTATATAAGATAAATGAAATAGAAAAGGAAAAAATGCAAAAGTTATTTAATAGACTTGTTTTGTTTATGCAATTTATGTATGTACGTGTAAGTAACTCTTCTTAGATGGTAGCACAGGGATGAATAGGATATGAAATTAGGAGAGTATTAGGTCTTTTTCAGCTGAACCTTATATCTCACCAAAATTCCTATTCAAAACTATGCCAACATAGGAAAGAAAGGAAAGATATACTAAGCATAACCTTATAATACTTCACATGCAAGCTTATAATTAAATTATAAGTAGCATACTTTTAGATTTGATATTTTATTTATAAGTTTTAAAAATAATTTAGATTTAGTAGTGATAATAGCCACTCATATTTTATTTTATCCAACACATGCACATTTGACATAAAGTAAACAATTTTATTTTTAAAATTTGAAACATGAAATTATGAATGTATGAAGTCACATGGCATACAACTTAACATGTTGGAAAAGTTCCAAAGCAATGAAATCATGTAAACCAACTCACTTTACTTAAGTCCTAAAGACATTCTAATAGAATAAGAAAATTTAGAACAAATCAAAGTGAATTTCAAAATGATTTTTGTTTAGTTTGAAATTTGATTTAATTTTGAAAAGGTGAGATGAGTTTCCTATTCCTAATTCATTCCCACATGTGTTTTGTATTTTTATTTAATTTTTAGGTAATTAGATCCATTTTTATGTCTTGATTAGTTAAGGTATGAATTAAGTGGCTTAATAACCCTTACCTACACCATCTTAGAAGATTTAACTAAATAATTATGAGCCAATGAGATGACATAAAACCCACAAAGAATTTAAATTTATAATGCACCTAATAATGAAAAGGCCTAATGTAATTTGGCTCATAATTAAAAGTTAATTATGCTAAGGGGTTTAGCTTAAGTAATTTCAGAATATCCTTTCACACATGTGAATTGGATTTTGATTTCCTTAATTGAACTTAGGCTATTAAACACCTAAGCATCTACCCAAGGTAGATTAATTAAGTTCTGGAACATTTTGGAATTTTTGAAAATTGATTAAGGGGATAATTAATGAGTTAAACCCTTAATTAAGAGGAGATTAAGGAGAGAAGAGGGTTTAGGGAATAGCTTAGGGGAAATGCCCTAAAAATTATTCCATAAACCTCCTACTTATTGGATCTTAATCCCCCTAATCGTGAAGCCACTAAGCACACCTTAATTACCCTTAATTGCATGAAAGGGGTAATTAGAGAATGAAATAGGAATTTCCCCAATTGAGCCTTCAATAAATCTCAAAACAATTAGGGGAGGCAGAGGTCATCCCCTAAAATGAACCCCATAAATTAGAGATTAATTGATGACCTAATTAAAGGAAAATTAGCTAATTAAAATTTCCAAAGAAACCCAAATTCAGAGAAAAGAGTAATTCAAAATCCATTAAAATCATTTTTAAAATATTCAAGATGAAATTATCTTTTCATACAATTTTTCTTTTTATTTTTCTAATTTTTCTAGAGAGAATTTTAAATTTTAGAAGTTTTTTGAATTAATTAGGAATTAATTAGTGCATTTCCTTAATCCTAACTAATCCCTAGCTCATGGCGTGAAGCGTGGCGGCAGCAGTCAGCGTGCTTTCCACGCGTCACGCCATGAGGGGGTGACTTAAATGTCACATCCCAAATGGCAGTGGCGGCGGACACGCTTATATGATTGGTCGTCCGATTAAATATCAGAAGACTAAGGATTCACTCACAGTTTAAAACAAATAAATGGATTTACTAAACATGCTAAATAATCTTAGGCGTCCATCTAAAATGTGTGGATGGACAAATGAGATGAGCCAAGTTCTTTTGCTTGATCAACAGAGATCATCCATGGTCAAGGGGAAGATCCAAGCTCGATCTAGCATGAAATCACACCAAAATCAACTCACACCAACCAGAGAAATAGAATGGCAATTCCAACGGCCAAAATTCAATGAGGTGAGAATTTCTTTCACAAAGCTCCACACCACATTGAGTTTAGTGATCAAAAAATTCCATACCTCACTGGAGGTGATCACAGGCACTCGAGATCGATGAGGTAGCTTCATCTAGTGGAGACGAAGCCCTATTGAAATTCCTAGGCCTTGAGAATGAGTGGATCAATGGATGGACCAACACCACTTCATTTGGGCTTCAGTTTTGATTGAATTAATCCTCTCCTTGCTATGGGAACTCTAATGTGAGCTTGAGTGAGCTCAGATTGGTCTTTAGAAGAAGTGTGTAGGAGAAATTTGGAGGAAATCAAGTGCAGAGGAAGTTAGAAATTCACTCTACCTCCCCTATTTTTGGATTGTGCAATACCAAGAAAGAAGAATTCAAATCCCTTCTAAAGACCTTGGGAATGCTCCCTGATGATTTCTAAGGGTTCCTAACCTTCAATCAATAGAGAGTGAATTAGAATTTCATTGAATTAGGGGGAGTATATATCCCCATATGGCAATTGGATAGCCAAACCATGAGTTGTCATTTAGATCCCATTGCACAAATTGGAGAGGTTGTGTAGGCTATTTTCAGATTGCACATGGTCAATTTGACCCAAGGAATGGATAGCCAACTTCCCATATGCTGAATTTAAGCTTAAGAGGGAATTTGAAAATTCAATTTTGCTCTAAGTGGTCGAGTTTGATCTAGGGACCAAATGGGCTGACCCAAACCCATTGGGTTGGGTGCACCACTCATCCCTAAGTCCCCTTGACCTTTTAGGAAAGCCTCAAGTGATTGTGAAGAGGGTATGACCAAAATACCCATGGGCTAGGCCAAATTTTGTTCTATGGCCTAGGGGTAGAATGGTCATTTTGCTATTTTTTACTTTGGACATGTTGGGTATGTGGAGAAATTAGGTTTGGTCAAGTTTCATTGGATTTGGAATCCATTTGATAGGGTTTGGCTCATGTTGATCCATTTAGGTCAAAATGGGCCAACTTGGGTTAAGTTGACCAATAGGTCAAATTGGGTAAAACCAAGGATTGGGTCAAGTTCATAAGACCATTTGAAATATTTTGGTGGCTTTGGCTTGGTTCAATTTGGTATATATTTGGTTTTGGCTCAAATCATTTCACTTAGGTCAAAAATACCAAGTTGACCTATTTGACCCATTTGACCTATTTAGGTCAAGGGTAGGTTTAGGTTAGGTTAGTCATATGGAGTGGATTGGTATCTTTATTTCCAATCAATTTGGGTTAAGTTCAAATTTGGCTCAACATAACCCCTTTAGGTCATGTTGGGTCTTAGGTCAATTGGGCTAGGTTGGGTCTAGTTGTCCAATTGAGGCTTTGGTCAAGTTCCACAAGTGATTTGGAATGGACTTGAGCCATTGGTTTCAATCAATTTAGTTTAGATCAAGTTTTGACACATTTTGACCCTTTAGGTCAAAATGGGTCAACTTGGGTCAAGTGGGCCAATTGGGCTAGGTTAGGCTCAAATGTTGGCTTGGTCAAGTTCAAACATAGGTCATGAGTGAACTTAGATCAATGGTTTCAATCAATTTGGCCTATGGTTGAATTTGGCTATGTAAGATTTCATTTTAGGTTAAGTGTTGACTTGGTCAACCCTTAGGTTTGACTTGGTTTGACCCAATTTGATTGATTGATCATCCCATGATGATTGTTGATCATGATGAGCAGGATATATGAGTTTAGTTCAATCGAATTTGGTTAGGATCAAAAGTTGGCTCATAAGGGTACTTTAGGTCACTTTGGGTCAAGTGAGCCTAAGTGGGTCAAATGGCTTGGTCAAAGCTTGATTTGAAGTTGATTGATCTTGTATATGGACTTATGATTGAAATATAAATCCATTTACAAGTGGTTTGAAGTCAAATGATTTTGATCCATTTGAAAATTTCATATTCAAAGAAGAATATGAAAGGATTTTGGGTTTGATTTTTGAATTTGATTTTGATTGAATGATTGAAGTTTGGATTTATATATGAGCTCATGATTGTAGGATTGATTGAACCATGAGAGAAAATCAAGAGTTTGGCTTGATTTGAAAATGATTTGGCTAAGTTCAAGATTTTGACTTGAAAGGCTTAGATTGGATTTTGAATGGATTTGAGTTTGATTTTTGGAATTGGTTTTGATTGTTTGAATTTATATTTCATTTATATATGTGAATATAAATGAGATATAAATTGATCATATAAAAATTTCAATTTGAAGGGTTTAATCATGATTTAGTTAAATCCATTAAAGGGAATTTAAAGGATTTAAAGAAATTTTAATTTGAAACTTAATTTTGAATTGGATTTGATTGATTTATATTTATATTTCATTTATATATGAGAATATAAATGAAAATATAAATAAGTTTTAGAAAATCTCATGAGTTTGAATGGGTTTGATCAAAGTTTAAGTCCTTAAGGTGGGCTTAGGGATTTAAGGGAATTTCAAGGATTTTAAATTTAGAATTTAACTTTTTGAGTTGGATTTAATTGATTTATATTTGTATTTCATTTATATATGAGAATATAAATGAAGATATAAATAAGTTTCATAAAAATATGAATTTGAATAGGTTTGATCAAGATTTAGAGTTGATTTTGGCTAAGTCCTTTAATGGAAAATTAAAGGGACTTAAGAAAATTTTAATGAATTGATTTGGAATTTTGAATTTGATTTGATAGGTTTGAATTTATATTTCATTTATATGAGAATATAAATGAGAATATAAATGATCATGAGAAAATCTCAAAGATTTGAATAGGTTTGAATCATAGTTTTGGTTAAGACCTAAGCTTAGGACTTATGCAAAATTTGGACTGGAATTTTGTGGATTTTAATCATGGGTTTCAATCATATGGAGTTGATTTGAGCTTGGAGAAAATCAAATAGAATTGATTTGGAGTTTGACTTGAAAGAAGGAAAGTGAGGAATGGTTTAAGCTAAGGGTAGGAAGTTTTCCTAACACCCTAAGGCATGACCTATTCTATGGCTAACTTCTAAGTCTTCTGCTAGTGTCCACCTAATCACTAGATGTGTCTTAAGACTAAGGAACTCTTAAAGTCTAAGAGAAAATCCTCCTAAGATGGAGGGGTTGAGAGCTTCTAAAAATGAGGTCAACAAAGGGTGCCCAGTGGTGTGTGACACAAGGAACACCATGTATTGGTGTTGACCAAATGATCAACAGAAGATCACAAGCACTAAAAAAATCTATCCTTAACCCAAGGAAAAGAAAGAATCCAAAGCTTAGTGCAATTTCTACTTATGTCCAAGACATAAGAGAGAGGGAAGAAATCCACTAAGGGATATAATGTGAACCTTCCACTGGGAAGCGTGTTCAAGTCACCTACAAGAAGATGAGGTTTGATTGTTTCAAATTTTTTAGGTTTGAATTTTTATTTTAGATGAACTGGGGTTTGCAATGGGTTGTACTAATATGAGCCATGGAGGCTAAGACTATTTACAATCAATCCAAAGTAGCCAACTAAGCACATAGTAGACTAACCAAAGGATGCCTTTCAATATGCAAGCAATTGTACAGGATGAAAGCATAGTAGACTTACATCCTCCTAGTAGTGAATCAGTAATCTATTGGCAAGATAATAGAATGAACCCAACTTAGGAATATTGAGTAAAATGCCATCGAGACTTAGATTAGCTCAAAGATAGTCAAGAAAAG
Organism: Cymbidium sinense; assembly: GCA_021442155.1. Lineage (NCBI taxonomy): Eukaryota > Viridiplantae > Streptophyta > Magnoliopsida > Asparagales > Orchidaceae > Cymbidium > Cymbidium sinense. Next base: position 57,664,867 of record CM038218.1, on the reverse strand, counting down.
CAAGACTCACATCTTCTGAGACAAGAAACCACTAGGGTGATCGTTTTGAGCAACAAATGAAACTCAACCTAGGGCTAACTATTTAGTGAATGCCACTAGGGGACATAAATTACCTCGAAGATAGTTAAAATTTAATTTTCATTTTTAATTTATTTTAATGGATTTCATTGGTTTGGATGGATCACATTGAGAAGGAGCTTATAGAAGCCTATACCTATCTCATATTTACTTAACCAAAGGGAGTAGCTTTCTGGTCAATGGGAGCACTATCCAACCAAAGGAGTGCCTTTTGGTTTGCAATAATCAATTGAAGGGAAGAAAGCTCGAGGACTCACATCTCCCACTAGAAAGATCACTAGGGTGATCTTTAGAAACAAATCAAACTCGACCTAAGATTTGATGCACAATCATGCTAGAAAGAATGCATCATAGTTATATCTTTCAAAGTGAATGATAGTAACCTGTGGAAAAATAGATTGAACGACCTAAGGGTGACTACGAGTGAGTACCAAGGGATTTATCTCAACCAAGTAGCAATTCTATAGGGATTTCTACAACATTAAACATGATGCCTAGAAGGGGCTGGGGCTTGAATTCCTAATCAACAAGTGAATTAATTTTGTTTATTTCATTTATTTGTTTTAGTTTAATTTATTTATTTTATCATGGACCCTGTTAGTTTGTGAGGGATCAAACTGAGAAGGAGCTTATATCAACCTAGACCTATCTTAGATTCCAATTGGGGAAATATGTGCATCCGCTAAATATATTTTCCAACCATGGGTGGCTACTAGAAAGGGGACTATTTAACTTAAAAAGTAACCCGTAGTGTCTAAATGAGTCATAAAGGACTTGATCCAAATAGAGTGCCCACAGGGATGTAAAGAGGCTTAATCTAACAAAGAATGACATGGCTACCATAAATCAATAGGTATTTGGTCCAACTCAAGAGAAATCATGGGGACTCTACCAAGAGTGGTGTACCCACCAAGTGAGTCAATGTAAGCATAGCAAACATCAACCAACCTAAGGTGCCCTCTTGCAAATAATCAACCTAAAGAAAGCTCGGACTCACATCCTTATAAATAAAGACTACTAGATAGTCTATCTTGGCTCGATAGTGTTATCCCACCTATTTACTCTGAGTGAATGCAGGGAGACTTATATCAACTCAAAAGTAGTCAAGATGAAAGGAGGGAACTTATCCTAAGCCTCAAATATACTACATAGAGAGAACATGATGGTTAGTTTAAAAGAAAGCATGGGACTCACATCTTCTAAAGTCAAAATGAGGTAGTTTACTGGGTAGTGAAGACTATACTAAAGTTATTTTTAAATGATCAACTTAGAAGAAAGCATGAGGACTCACATCCTCTAAATAAATGACCACCAAAGAGACATATAGCAAGGTAACATGTGATCATTTAAAGCACCTAATGAGTGAGTGCCATGGGGCGGCTCCCACATCAAATAGCTCAAGAAAAGATTTGTGTTTGTTGTTGTGTATGTGTTAAATGGAATGATGCCTGGGGACTTTACACCTACCTTAAAACATGCAAAATTATGGAATGATGCCATGGATGACAACAAGAATTTCACTAAGAAAGGATGTCGCTTCTCTCACATAACTTATTTATGCTAATCGAGATAAGATGCCTCTGTTCTCTACACCTATTCTAATAGCATGAGATTATTGTCAAGAGGATGGGGATGCCATAGGGGACACTTACACCTACCCATACATCAGGGATCACAAGACAAGAAACAACACTAAAAGAAGAGAAGATTTGATGAATGAAATCAAATTTAGTTCTTTTATTAATGATTATTTTCAAATGTTTTGTTTCAAGTGGTAATATTTTTTTAGATTAAGCCCATTAATTGGAAGCAAGCATTTACAATCAATAAGCGATAGATCCTCCTTAGAGTTCTCTATGACATGTGGGCCTTCCCAAGTGGGTTCAAACACCTCCCATCTTTCAACAAATAACAATGTCTAGACTAACATAAGTTCTCTTACTGGAAAGACCCAAGGCGTGACTAGCTTATTGTGAGCTTGAATCATTTTGTAAACTTGAGGTTCTGCATGAAAGCACTCTATAAATGTTTGAGCTCTTCTAACCGTAATTTTGCATTCTTCTATGTAGTGATCTTGTTACCCAATGCTATCCTTAGTGACAAAAGTTAAACTTCTAAGAGAAAAATAGCTTCATACCCATACACTAAGGAATATAGGGTAGACTGAGTTGGAGTTCGGTATATGATGCGGTAGGCCCACGAGGCTTCAACCAACTGCTCATTCCACTGTTGTTTGTTATCATCAAGAGTCTTCAAGATATGATGAGATTTTGTTGAATGCTTCTACTAAATTAGCTATAGTAGATGGTGAAGTTTCTCAATCTATATCTTCAAAAAGCTATTATTCTTCATGCTTTTGAATCTAGTATCATTATTAGATATAATTTATCAGGCACCTAACCTATATAATGATATGGTTCTACATTCCAAAGCACAAAAGAGACCTCTCTGAGTGATGGCTTTTCCATTTAAAAGTAGTAGCTAAGATGAATCAATGCTCCTTGGAAGAAGGTGGATCAATTGGACCTATAATGTCGATACCCCAACAATCAAATAGCCATGAAGCCAATGTAGGGTTTAGGTGAGGACCACAATGCAGATTAACAATTTCATCTTAGCTACGCTCATGCAATCTTGATCATCGAAGGTAGTGATTCAAGTCTTTTGATCTTTGACTTCATCTTCAAACAGGATTGATGCACTCCGCATAGACCTGAATGTACCTTAGTTACAATGCCAGGGCTTCGTGTTTGTCTAAACAACATAATCATATTTGGTCAAAGGACCATCGGTATAGGGTTCCATCAACAAGAGCATAGGAAAGAGCTCTCTGTTTCACCTAATGGGCTTGTGATTTCTCTTGAGGTAGTTTGCTAGTGTTTAAGTAATCTATAATGGTTGCCTCCAATCTAGCTCCTTGTCCATGTTGGCAACTGCAACCTCCCCTTTAAGAGAATGTCTCTCGATGAGTTCCGAATCAATAAGGGGTAAGACTTATCTATTTTGGACCATTATTGAAATAGACTCATCTTCTGAACATACCAACTCTATGGCCAGTTTAGCCAAGGCATATGCTACTACATTCTCTACTCGGGGAACCTTGTAGATGGTAACTTCAAGAATCTGGGCCAACAACTTCATGGTATACTCATAGTAGTGACAAAGCTTAGCTTGGGACCTGGTAGGACCCGGCAATCTAGTTGATAACCAACTGAGAATCCCCAAAGATGTTGATGCTCTTGACACTAATAGTGATGGCTAACTCCAAACCGGCAATCAAAGCCTCATACTCGACTTCATTGTTGGTACAAGGGTTAGAAAGATAGTATGAGAATCTCATCACATCGTAGTTTGGAGTTAGAAGAACTATTCCTACCCCCTGCCTTTTCCTAGAGATAGATCATGCTCAACTTTAAGAAAATCAGCAGCACCATCAAAATACATCTCCCATCAGTGGTTTCTAACCTCCCCTAAGTTCATGATTTGTTCATTAGGGAGATAATCACTAAGGGGAGAATCAGCAGGAAGTGGGTGTGCTGCTAAGAAATCTGCTAGTACCTGTCCTTTTTACCACACAGAGGTGTACAAATGTGATATCAAATTGCAAGAGTATCATGGACCAACGAGCCAAACATTTGAAAAGCATTGCCCAAGTCATGAGGTACTGCAGTGGTTTGGTTCTTGAGATCAAGTTCACCTTATGAGAAAACATGTAGTGTCATAACTTCTGAGATGCAAAGATCAAAGTTAAGCAATATTTCTTAATAGGTTGGTAGTTTGCTTCATTAGATCAGATGATGGCTGAGATAGTAGAGAGCACTTTCCTTCCCTTCATCATTGGCTTGGAATAAGAGAGCACCGAGAGAGTCATCCAATGAAGTGTAAAGGATCAATGGCCTACCCGGGATAGGGGCTGCTAGAATTGGTGGCTTCACCAAGTATTCTTTGATGTGTTTGAATGTGTGCTGCAACTTATTATCCCACTTAAACTTAGCATCCTTTTTGACAAGTGCTGATAATGGCTTGCATCGCCCTGATAGGTTTGAGAAAAAACACCTTAGATATGCCAGCCATCTTGAAATGATCTGAGTTGAGTTAAACTCTTAGGAGGTGGCATTTCAAAAATAGTTTTAATGTTTTCAAGATCTATTTCTATTCTCCGGTGTCAAACAAAAAATCCAAAGAATTTTCCTGAAGCTACTCCGAATGCATAGTTCAGGGGATTCACTTTGAGGTTATATTATTTTTACCATTTGAAAACTACTCTCAAGTCAAAGAGGTGGTCTTCCTTTTATAAACTCTTGACTACTAGATTATCAACGTAGCACTTAACTTGATGATGGATGAGTTCATTAAAGATCTGAGTCATGGCCCATTGGTATATAGCACCAGCATTTTTAAGGCTGAAAGGCATGACCCTATAATAGAAGATTCTGATCGGGGTTCAAAAAGTAATGTTTCTTTCATCTTTAGGAGACATCTTGATTTGGTTATAGCTAGATGACCTGTCCATAAAAGAGAAGACTGCATGAGATGATGCGATGTCCACCATTAACTCTGGTATAGGAAGAGGAAACTCATCCTTAGGACATGCCTTGTTTAAGTCCTTAAAATTGATGTGAATGCGAATTTGGCCATTCTTCTTCTTAATTGGGATGACACTAGCTAACCAGGTAAGATATTTTTTTCCCTTATGAAACTGATATTGATGAGTTTCTTGACTTCAGAAATGACCTATTGTTCAATTTCTTATTGCATGCATCTAGGAGCTTGTTTAGTAGGGATAATGTTAGGATATATTGCTAGCTTGTGGACTACTACATCAAGAGATAATCCGTGCATTTCTTCATAACTCCATGCGAAGCAGCCTTTAAACTCAGTCAATAGCCTAACTAAGTTATTGGTTTCTTCTTCATTCAGTAACGAATTGATGTATGTTGGGCAAGGATTTTCTTTTGTTCTAAGGTTGATTTATTTAAGCTTGTTAATTATTGAATGAATCTCCTCTTCAAACTCTGGTGGTGCTTTTTTGACTTGCAGATCATCTAGATCATCTCAAGTTTCTAAACACTCATTGAAAATTCCCTTCACAAAGGACCAACACCTCCTATGCTTGGTGGTTGAAAAAATCCATACCTCACCGGAGGTGATCACCGGCGCTCGAGATCGATGAGGTAGCTTCTGGTGGAGACGAAGCCGTATTGAAATTCCTAGGCCTTAAGATTGAGTGGCTTGCTCTATGTACTAACACCACTTGAAGATCCTTGCGGCTTTGATCCAATTGCTCCTCTCCTTTCTATGGGAACTCCAAGAAGCTTGAGTGAGCTCAGATTGGTCCTTAGAAGAAGTGTGCAAAAGGAATTGAGGTGGTTTTCATGGAGGAAGTTCAAGATTGGATTGAGCTCCCTTATTTTCACACTATGCAAAATTGAGAAAATGAAGTTTGATTTCACTCAAGGAAGATTCGGGAGGCTAAGGAATTACTTCTCTGACTTCCCTAGGTTCAATAAAAACAACGAATGATGGATTTGAACTCAAATAGGAAGAGTATATCTCCCCCTTAAAGAATCAAACGACTGCAAGATTATTTTCCATTTTGATCCAACTGATCATAATGGGAGGGTTGTTTGATCAGTTAGATGTTTGCACATGGTCGGTTTGAGGCCTTGAGTGGATTGCCAACTTCCAATGTGCTTGAAATTGAGTGAATGAGGGAGTTTGAATTTTCCATTTTAACCCATGGGGTCAGGTTTGTCCTTGGGGCCAATTGGACTGACCCAAACCCATTGGGTTGGGTGCACCACTCTTCATTAGGTCCCCTTGAGCTATTAGGAAAACATCAAGTGGATATGAAGAGGGTATGACCAAATTACCCATGGATTAAGCCAACATTTGTTCTATGGCCTAGGGGTAGGATGGTCATTTTGCTGATTTCTCAATTTGGATATATTGGGTATGTAGAGAAAATAGGTTTGGCCAAGTTTCATTGGATTTGGAGTTCATTTAATAAGGTTTGGCTCATGTTGACCCATTTAGGTCAAACTGGGTCAACTTGGGTCAACTTGACCAATTGGTTAAATTGGGTCAAACCAAGGGTTGGGTCAAGTTCATATGACCATTTGAAATGTTTTGGTAGCTTTGGTTTGATTCAATTTGGTATATTTTTGAATTTGGCTCATATGATTTCATTTAGGTTGAATGGGTCAAGTTGACTTATTTGACCCATTTGACCTATTTGAGTTAGGTCAAGTGTAGGTTTAGGTTAGGTTAGTCATATGGAGTGGATTGGTTTCTTTGTTTCTAATCAATTTTGGTCAAGTTCAAATTTGGTTCAACATGACCCCTTTAGGTCAAGTTGGGTCTAAGGTCAATTGGGCTAGATTAGGTCTAGTTGGCCAATTGAGGCTTTGGTCTAGTTCAACAAGTGATTTGTGATGAACTTGACCCATTGGTTTGGATCAATTTGGCTTAGATCAAGTTTTGACACATTTTGACCCTTTAGGTCAAGTTGGGTCAACTGGTCAAGTGGCCAATTGGGCTAGTTAGGCTCAAATGTTGGCTTGGTCAAGTTCAAACATAGGTCATGAATGAACTTAGATCGATGGTTTCAATCAATTTGGCCAATGGTGGAATTTGGCTATGTTAGGTTTCATTTTGGGCTAAGTGTTGACTTGGTCAACCCTTAGGTTTGACTTGGTTTGATCCAATTTGATTGATTGATCATCCCATGATGATTGTTGATCATGATGAGAGGCATAGGTGAGTTTGGTTCAATCCAATTTAGTTAGGATTAGAATTTGGCTCATAAGGGTACTTTAGGTCTCTTTGGGTCAAGTGAGCCTAAGTGAGTCAAATGTCTTGGTCAAAGCTTGATTTGAGCTTGATTAATCTTGTATATGGAGTTATGATTGAAATATAAATCCATTTATAAGTGGTTTGAAGTCAAATGGGTTTTGATCCATTTGACAATTTCATATTCAAAGGAAGAATATGAAGAGATTTTGGCTTTGATTTTTGAATAAGGTTTTGATTTGGTGATTAAAGTTTGGATTTATATATGGGTTCATGATTGTAGGGTTGGTTGAATCGTGAAGGACAATCAAGAGTTTGGTTTGATTTGAAATTGATTTAGCTAAGTTCAAGATTTTGACTTGAAAGGCTTAGGTTGAATTTTGAGTGGGTTTGAGTTTGATTTTGGAATTGGTTTTGATGTTTTAATTTATATTTCATTTATATATGTGAATATAAATGAGAATATAAATGGATCATGAGAATATTTCAGGGATTTGAAGTGGTTTTGATCATAATTTTGGTTAAGTCCATTAAGAGGGATTTAAGGAACTTAAGAAAATTTTGGAATTTGAAGTTTGAATTTTTGACTTTGGTTTGATTGATTTACATTTATATTTTATTTATATATGTGAATATAAATAAGAATATAAATGAGTTTTGAGAAAATCCGATGACTTTGTATTGGTTTAGAGTTGATTTTGGTTAAGTCCTTAAGAGAAGATTAAGGACTTAGAAAGATTTGGACTTAGGAATTTTGATGGATTTTGATCATGGGTTTCAATTATAGATTTCAATCATGGAATTGATTTGAGTTTGGAGAAAATCAAATAGGATTGATTTGGAGTTTGATTTGGAAAGAAGGAAAGTGAGGAATGGTTTAAGCTAAGTGTAGGAAATTTTCATAATACAAGGCATGACCTAATCCTATGGCTAACTCTTCTACATCTCTAGGTTTTGAGTGTCCACCTAATCACCGATGTGTCTTAAGACTGGAGATCTTAAAGTCTAAGAGGAATCCTATGCCTAAGGTGGAGGGGTTGAGAGCTCATTCTAAAATGAGGTCAACAGGCTAATAGGTGTGGTGATGCAAGGAACATGTATTGGTGTTGGCCGAAATGATCAACAACACCTAGAGATAACAAGCACTAACTGAAATAATCTATCCTTAACCCAAGGTATAGAAATAATCCATAGCTTAGTGTAATGTGGCTCTACTTATGTCCAAGACATAAGAGAGAGGGAAAAATCCACTTAAGATATAGAGTGCAAACCATCCACTAGGGAAGCAGGTTCAAGTCATCCACATGAGGATGAGAGGTTTGATTTGATTTTAATCTCACTTAGAAGAAAAAGATTTGATTTGTACCACTGGGGAAGAGGGATGAATTTGCTTCAATTTTGTTAAGTTTTGAATTTTAAGAAATGGACCCTTTTAGTTTGCGATGGACTGCACTGAGTTGGGGCTATGGAGGCTAAGACCTAACTCAGATTTACCAATCTAAAGGGGTAGTCTACTAAGCACGTAGTAGGACTAACTGACCAAAGGGATGCCTTTCGATATGCATCAACTGTACTAGGAAAAAAGCGTAGTAGACTTACATCCTCCCAAGTAGAGATCACTTGCTGAGGTAATCTATTGGCAAGGCAATAAATTGAACCCAACCTAGGGTTGACTATTGAGTGAATGCCACAGGGGGACTTAGATCAACTCAAAGATAGTCAAGATTGATTTCATTTTTAGTTTTATTTATTTTGATTATGATGGATCCCATATGTTTGCGATGAACTACACAGAGTAAGGGCCATGGAGGCCTAAACCTAACTCAGATTTAATAATTCAAAGGGAGTAGTCTACTAACCACAAGGTAGGACTATCCAACCAAAGAGATAATGTCTTTTGGTATACAATGGTTAAGTTTGAAAGAAAGTGCGGGGACTCACAACTTCCATAATAAGGAACCACTGGGGTGATTGGTTGCTTTGGGCAACAAATCGAACTTGACCTAGGGCTGACTATTGAGTGAATGCTTCTAGGGGACTTAGATCAACTCGAAGATAGTCAAAGATTAATTTTCATTTTTAATTTATTTTTGTGGCTTCCGTTGGTTTGCGATGGATCATACTGAGAAGGAGTTTATAGAATCCTAGACCTATCTCAAATTTACTAAAATAATGGGTGTAGCTTTCCAACCGATGGGAGAACTCTCCAACTAAAGGAGTGTCTTTCAATTTGCAATGATCAATTGAAGGGAAGAAAGCTCGGGGACTCACATCTTCCACTAGAAAAGACTTCTAGGGTGATTGGTTGCTTTGGGCAACAAATCAAACCTGACCTAGGGCGGCCCGTCGGTTTGCTTTAATCATGCTAAAAAGAATGCATTATAGTCTTATATCTTCCAAAGCAAAATGACTGCTGGGGTAACCTACTTGTGGAAAAATAAATTGAGCCCAACCTAAGGGTGACTACGGAGTGAGTATTGACCCGGGGATTTATCTTAACTCATGTAGTCGTGCAAATCTATGGAGTTCCTAACAGCCTCTAAAGAATAGTTGGGAAAAGAGCCCTTCGGGGGCTTGAATTCCTAATCGACAAGCGAATTAATTTTGTTTATTTTATTTATTTTGTTCATTTTTATCATGGACCCTATTAGTTTGCGAAGGATCAAGCTGAGAAGAGCTTATATCAGCCTAGACCTATCTTAGATTTATTGAACCAGGGGAGAATCTGCTCATCCGCTAAATGAATTCTCCAACCATAGGGGTGGCTATTAGGGGGACTAATCCAAAAGTAACGCAATGTCAAAATGAGGTCATAAAGGACTTGATCCAAATCCTGAGATGCAAAAGCTTAATCTAACACTAGAGAAAATGACATGCACCATATATCCACAGGTATTTGGTGTCCAAGTCAAGGAGAAAGTGGGACTCATATCGCCAAGAGTGGTGTACTCACCGTGAGTTCAAGCATAATGAACATCAACCAACCTAAGGTGCCCATCAATTTGTAATTAGCCAGAAGAAAGCTGGGCACATCTTCTATAGTTTGATTGGGATAGTTTGTCTTGACAAGTGCTATCACCTGGGCAACTACTAAGTGAAGGCCATTGGGGAACTTATGTCACCAAATAAAATAGTTTAAAGGAGCCTAAGGGACTTATCCTAAACCTCAAATATACTACCTAGTTAGTGATGGCTAGTTCGATGATGGGGACTCACATCTTCTCAAAAGTCAACATAAGGTAGCCTCGAAAGGAAGCTACCACTAACAAGGTGCTTATTTACAATGATCAAGTTAGAAGAGCACATGGACTCATATCTTAAATAAATGACCACTGGGGTATAATGGTAGTATGATGATAGAGAGTAATGAGTGAGTGCCACATGGCTTCTCCCACATCAAAATAGCTCGAGATAGATTTGTGTTTATTTTATGTATGTTTGGATAGATGCCTGGACTCTTACATACCTTAAACACACTAGGGTTTGATGAAATGGTGCCATTAATGGCAGATTCTACCAAGAAAGGATGCCTTTGGTTCACACCTATCTTAGTTATTCTAATAAAATAGGATGCCTCTCAAGTTTTCTACATATTCTAATAGCATAAGATTGTGTTTGTATGAAAGAGGATAGGATTCTTAGGGACCTACACCTACCAGACAGCCAATTTGCAAGATAAGCAAACAACACTTTGAAAGAAGAGAAGATTTGATGAATGGAATCAAATTTTGTTCTTTTTATTAATAATTACTTTTCAAACATAATTTATTTTATGGGTATTTAAGTAGAGCCATTAATTAAGCATGGTGTCCTTTATAAATAAGTTGATAAGATCCTCCTTGGTAGACCTTCTCTATGACATAGGGGCCTTCCCAAGTGGGTTCAAACTTGTCTTCTATCTTTTGACAAGTAACAATTAGTCTCCTTAGGACTAACACAAGTTCTCCTACTTGAAAAGCAAAGATTATGAGCTTGAATCATTTTGGATTTTGAACGAGGTTCTAGCATGGATCTAGAACATCGAGGATCAACAAATTGAGGGCCCATTTACAAGATTCAAGCTAAACAAGAAAATTCAAGAAAGAAGAGATTATATTAGATGAAGGCCCATTTTATGATTTCATCCTTTTATTTATGTAATTTTTAATTTTCAGAAACTCCATGTTTGAAATTTTGCATTTAAAAAATTCAAAGCATGACATGAGGTGGTTGAATCCATAAAATAATAGCATGAAATGGGTGGATGGATAATGAGGTAATTTATTGCTTCACATTAATGTGGCCACCCACCTTTCCTCCATATTTTGTATTCTTTTCTTTTAAAAGATGCTTGTAATGGCTATAAATCCCCTCTTATTAGAATGAAGGATATCTTGGCAATTATTTGAGTTATTCTTGTGGTTTGAGAGCTTGGTGGCCAAACCTTGGCAATTTGTGCTAGTTATCCAATATATCCTCTTCCTTCACCTCCACTCTCAAGCCAGCTCATCAAGAAAGAATGCCCACCTCCATCAATGCCTATAGGTGACTCTCCTCCAAACTTTTGAGCTCTTCTAATTACAACTTTGCATTATGCTCTGTAGTGATCGTGTTACCCAATGTTATCCTTATTGATGGGAGTTGAACTTCTAAAGGAAGAATGGCTTTAGAGCCATACATTAAGGAAAATAAGGTAGACTGAGTTAGAGTTCGGTATGTGGTGCGGTAGGCCCACAAGGCTTCAACCAACTGCTCATTCCACTATCATTTATTATCATCAAGATTCTTCTTCAGTATCTGGATGAGAGTTTTGTTAAATTCTTTCGTTAAGCCATTTGGTCTAGGGAAGTAGATGGTGGAGTATCTCCAATCTATATCGTGTCCTCTAGCGAAGCTGTTGATCTTCGGGCTTTTGAATGCAATACCATTATCTGATATAATTCATTAAGGCACCCCAAACCAATATACAATATGGTTTCTGAAAAATTGAAGCACATGCTGAGCTATGACCTCTCTGAGTGAGATGGCTTCTGTCCACTTGGAAAAGTATTCGATGGCAGCTAAGATGAATCGATGACCCTTGGAAGAACAAGAAGGATCAGTCAGACCTATAATATCAGTACCCCAACACTCAAATGGCCATGAAGCTAATGTAGGGTGTAGAATGTTGGTGGTTGGTGGAGGACCACACCGTGCACCTGACACTGATGGCATCTCCTAGCTACATCAATGCAATCTATAATCATTGAAGGCTAGTATTATCTAAGTCGCTTGATCTTCATCTTCATCTTTAGACCAGATTGGTGTGCTTTGCATAGACTTGAATGTACCTCGATTATAATGCCATGGGCTTCATGTTTGTCTAAACAATGTAACCACATTTGGTTAAAGGACCGGTGGAACAGGGTGCATCAACAAGAGCATAGGAGAGAGCTCTCTATTTCACCTGATGGGCTTGTGACTTTTCTTGAGGTAGTTTGCCAGTGTTCAAGTAATCTATGAACGGTTGCCTCCAATCCAGCTCCTTGTCCATTTTGGCAATGACAACCTCCCCTTCAAGAGAAAGTCTCTTGATGAGTTCAGAATCAATAAGGGATAGGACTTGTCTATTATGGAGCCTTATTGAAATGAACACATCTTGCAGACATGCCAACTCTTTGGCAAGTTTTGCCAAAGCATCTACTAACACATTCTCTACTTGGGAAACCTTATAGATGGTGATTTTGGGAATCTTGGCCAACAGCTTCATGGTATACTTGTTGAGAACCTGGTAGGACCTGACAATCTGGTTGATGACCAACTAAGAATCCCCAAAGATGTTGGTGCTCTTGACACTGATGGTGATGGCTAACTCCAGACCGACAATCAAAGTCTCATACTCAACTTTATTGTTGGTGCAAGGGTTGGAAAGATAGTATGAGAATCTCAGCACATCACACTTTTGAATTAGAAGAACTATTCCTACCCCTACCTTTCCTAGGAGAGTAGATCATGGTGCTTCACCTTTAAGAAAAGAAGCAGCACCATCAAAATACATCTCCCATCAGCGGTTGTCGGCCTCCCCTTAGTTCATGATTTGTTCATCAGGGAGATCATCACTAAGAAGAGAATCAGCAGGAAGTGGGTGTGCTGCTAAGAAATCTGCTAGTGCCTATCCTTTTACCGCACGGAGGGGGTATAAATGTGATATTGAACTAAGAGAGAATCATGGACTAACATGCCAAACGTCTGGATAGTGTTAGCCATGTCATGAGATATTGTAATGGATTTATTTAGGAGATCAAGTTTACCTTATGAGAAAGCATGTAGTGTCGTAGCTTCTGAGATGCAAAGATCAAATCTAGGCAATGTTTCTCAATAGGTGGATAGTTTGCTTCAGCATGAATCAGACGATGACTGAGGTTGTAGAGAGCACTCTCCTTCCCTTCATCATTGGCTTGGGCCAACAGAGCATCGAGAGAGTCATCCAATGCAATAGTGTAAAGGATCAGTGGCCTACCCGAGATAGAGGCTACTAGAATTGGCACCAAGTATTCTTTGATGTCTTTGAAAGCATGTTGGCACTTGTCATCCCACTTGAACTTGGCATCCTTTTTGATAAGTGCTGAGAATGGCTTGCATCTCCCTAATAGGTTTGAGATAAAACATCTTAGATATGCCAACCATCCTTGAAAGGATCTGAGTTGAGTTAAACTCTTAGGAGGTGGCATTTCTAAGATAGCTTAATCTTTTTAGAATCTATTTCTATTCCCCGGTATTGAATAATAAACCCAAGAAATTTCCCTAAAATTACTCCGAATGCACACTTTATGGGATTCATTTTGAGGTTATATTATCTTAACCGTTCAAAAACTACTCTCAAGTTAAAGTGGTGGTCTTCCTTTTCTTTGCTCTTGACTACCAGATCATCAACATAGCACTTAACCTAATGATGGATGAGTTCATTGAAGATCTGAGTCATGGCCCGTTGGTATGTATCACCAGTATTTTTAAGGCCGAAAGGCAAGACCCTATAATAGAAGATTCGGATTGGGGCTTGGAAAGTAGTGTTTCTTTCATCTTCAAGAGACATCTTGATTTGGATATAGCCAGATGACCCATCCATGAAAGAGAAAATTGCATGAGATGAGGCGATGTCCACCATTAACTCTAGTATAGGAAGAGGAAACTCTTCCTTAGGACATGCCTTATTTAAGTTCCTAAAATTGATGCAAAAACAAATTTGGCCATTCTTCTTCTTAACTAGGATGACACTAGCTAACCAGGTAGGATATTTTTCTTCCCTAATGAAATCAGCATTGATCAGTTTCATGACTTCAGAAATGACATGTTGTTCAGTTTATAATTGCATGTGTTTAGGAGCTTACTTAATAGGGGTAGCATTAGGATCTATTGGTAGCTTGTGGACTACTATGTTAGGAGATAAACTTGGCATTTCTTCATAACTCCATGTGAAGCAGTCTTTAAACTTAGTCAATAACCTAACTAAGTCATTGGTTTCTTCTTCATTCAGCAATGAACTGATGTATGTCGGGTGTGGATTTTCTTCTATCCTGAGGTTGATTCTTTAAGCTTGTCGATTATTAAATGAATCTCCTCTTCAAATTTTGATGGTGCCGCTTTGACTTTGAGATCATCTGGATCATCTGAGGTTTCTAAACACACATTCTCATAAGAGTTGGGGATGTGTGAGAAGAAACTATTAGATTCCAAATGGTTGGTAATAACTAGGCAATAATGTTCATCATCAACTATTATTCAATCCTAGTCCTACTCTTGATTGTGCCTCCACTGTATTATTCCATAGCCTTTTGAAGCATTCTGACCAGTGCTTGGACCATGTGTGAGGAACCAAACCTTTCTATATAATATTTTGAACACAAGGTGAGTAAAAGTCAAAAGGCAATTCCATTAATTCTTTAAAAGTATCTTCCTCAAACTCTACATCAACTTCAAGGCTTTAGGATGATGATCCCAAAAAGAACTTCTTCTACTTCATGTCAGGAAGACTTAGGGACTTCCTTAACTACTCAAACTTCAACTTTCTAAGATGTAACTAAGGTAAGAGCTAAGGTTCCCAACTGCTACCTAATGGTTTCACATAAACCAGATTTGAATACTTTGCTTTTGGAGGCTGGTCTTCATTTCTATCTATATCAAGTCACCTCCAATGGAACCCATGAGAGGGGTTGGTTGGTATACTAATCACATTAGACTCATCCTCCAAGCTGATTCCATTCTGATGTGAATAGTAGGGTATTCCTATGAACTGAACATCATTATTGGTCAAGGCCAAATAGGGGTCTCCCACCTCACTCCTCTTTACCTCTCTCTACTTGGTGGAGGTTGAGCCATCCTACCCACATGTTCATATGATGGAATGAACTATGGGTGGAATGTGATATGTGGATCTATTTCTTCTTCAATTCCCCTATCTTGTTCACTTGGACTTTTATTTTTCTTTTCATTTTCTTTTATATTTTCTTTTCCTTTTGTATTTACATTTTAATTTTCTCCAAGTTCATGAGAAAGGGTATTTTAAGGAAGATAGTAGGTCGCATTCTCATAAATTTCAACCTCTTTAACTAAAAATAGCTTTTCATCTCCATTGACATGGTATTCAATTCCATCTTTTCTAAACTCAATGCACCGATGAAGGGAGGATGGAATGATCTTGTTTTAATGTATCTAAGGCCTACCAAGCAAAAAGTGAATGAAGTATTCGAATCAATGATATAGAACTTAGCTTCAGTCTTCCAGTCACCTATCCTCAAAGGTAACACTATAGAACCTAAAGCTCTCACCTTGATCAATCCTCTCAACATCATTTGATCTCCTGTGAGTGTGGAGATGTCGATCTTCAGGCAAGGGTCTTAGACTCATATTTACCGATGCACCTAATCCATGTGAACCCCGGCCGCAACCTATCCATGTCGATGTAATGTAGAGGGAGCCATGTCCCCAAAAGAAGGTCTTCATCTATGAAGGTGATCCCTTGAGTTTATTTTTGCATAATGTGCTTCCTCATAGCAAAGCTAAGCATATTTCAAGATCAAGGAGGGCCTTGATTAGTGATTCCCTCTATTTGGATAAGACAAGGGCATCATATATGCTTAGCATAGATGGAAAATTTCTTAGATGATAAAGGACGTGTAGTCCACCTTCGGCTGATCTTCCATAAGCATAACCAAGGGTGGAGCATCTTGTGGAAGGGCTTCTTAATCTTCAGTACCAATGACTTGTTTCCCTCTATCTTGAGGTGCTGCCCGAAGAGGTAGAACCTTGACACTACGGAGGTTGACTACGGTGATCTCTTGAGGCAAGGTGGTGGAAGGTTCTACCTACACTTCAAGCTCACCTACAGCTTCTCCTATGGGACCCTCAAAATCGAATGATTCCAAGTCTATCTTAAGATGTGAACTAGTAGTATTCAGAGTTGGGAAGTCCAACTTTGAATCATAAAGAGGAAGATCAAAATTATTATAGTTATTTAGACTTGAAGAGTTATCATTAAGAATAGAAGAAGACAACCCATCAGAAGTGACACAGATGTAATTCAAACTAGCTTTATTCTTCAATTTCTTGGAATTATTTGGAGATACAAAGTAAAAGTCAAGTAAAGTGAGTGGAGTAAGGGATCTGATACATTTATCTACTGATACAAGAGTTCTACTAGTAGAAGAAACATAAAAGCTAGCTGAAATGAAAGAAGTCGCTAGTGTGGAAGCCGCAATCAGAGGTCGGATCGGACGGTCGTGGTCTAAAGGGCTATCTGACATGCTTGTCTACCCTGAGCTCCACTTTCTTAGATTTGGCACGGCAACTTGCAAACCTTCCTTGGTGGAGGTTTAAGGCGACTCAGCCTGTAAGGAAAGCTTCTTGATCTTCTGAATGATTTTCTTAAAGGTTTTGGATAGAGAAATATCACAACCTTCTTTAGTTTTGGTAGGATCACATGTATCGCCAAGGATTACCCTGATGGAACTAGAAGGTTGTTCCACAAGGTATTCCTTTGGGATAACTACAACACTGGTCTTGAAACTGTATTCAAGCTAGTCCTTGAATGTGAAGCAATCCTCCAAAACATGGCCTAACATACCGTGGTAAGTGCAAAAGTTTAGATCATGACTTTTGCCTACTTCCTCTGGTCTCTAGGCTCGTAGAATGTCGTTTCATTAAGAGATTCATAAAGATCTTTTGATTACCTCTTAAGAGAATAAGGTTTGTTTAACTTATCTAAAAGAGTGGACCATAGCAACTGGCGGATATGCATGCAGTGGTGATGGTGGTATGGCCGGGAAGAGAGGTCGAGGCAGGGCCTCGATGGTGGCAAAGGAGGTGGAGGTCACTGAGTCATGGTCTCAAACTTATCTCTAGTGGAGGCTTCCCTTGTCAACCACTGCTACTGCTCCTGGCTTCTTTTCATAGACCTTCTGTGGCTTCTGCTTTGGCAACTGATCTTAAAAAGCTAATTGTTTGGCCTCTCCTTGTAGACTAGCCGCCTTGTTGATTAGCTTCTCAAATGTTTTGATAGTGAAGCCCTTAAGCATGAAGGTGGCCAAACCATGGATATTCTTTAAGAGAATCTCAATGGCATGTTGTTCAGATAACTACAGTTCACACTTCATACTTAGGTTATGCCATCATAGAATATAATCAATAAGGGACTCACTGAGATGCTATTGTGATACAACGAGATCACCTACAGTAACCCTTTGCTGAGCTCTAACAAACCTCTTGATGAATAATTGCTCTAACTTAGGAAATTTCTTTACTGAACCGTTGGGTAGTTCAGCATACCAATCAAAAGTAATACCCACTAAGCTACTAATGAGATGGCAGAAAAGTAAAGCATCGTTGCCACATGCGTTGCAATAACTGGCCCTAAAATGTGCTATGTGCTACCTTGGGTTTCCACTACCATCAAAGCTTTTGAAGGAAGGAGGCACAAAACCCTTGGGATATTGGATAACATCGAATTCCTCTAGGTATGGTCTACCCATTAGAATCGATGATCCTCCCTGGGCTTGAGCTAAAGCTTCTTTCATGTGGTGCTCAACCATGGATTTTATATCTTTTTCTTGTATGCAAGTACTTTCCACTACCTTCTTATACAAGTTAGTGCTACTTTTCTCAATGGGAGGTATAGTCTTGGTTGGGTCCAGACATACACTAACTCAGGCTGACTGATGTCGACTGTAGTAGGATGAACTAATGGGGCTTATTTTTGAAGCACTATAACTGCTGCTAATAAGTCCTATAACTGTCATGCCATCCTATCAATCTGCTCATCCTTCTACCTCAACTGGTATCAGAGGTGTTGTGCTGATTCTGCGGTGTCTTCCTGATCAACCTCATCACTTTCTTTGGCTTGTTGTTCCCTAAGAAGAGATCCTCTAGTGTCAACCATGTAGACTCCAGTTGAGTCCCCCAATAAGTCATCTTTGTTGGGATCGAAGATGACTTTCTCTTCATCTGCCAATAGTACCCCAAGATTTCCTTCATCTCCATGAAATAATGTGCAACTATCTCATCTAAAGAATGATCCAACTAAGCGGGTATAGATAGTCTAAGCTAAGATCACTATCGTGCACTGAGAGGCACTAGACCTCGCCCGTCACTAGAGGGCCAATCCTGTGTGGACTGTACTCACTGGATGAATGACACTCCTGACTGCTACTATCTATGAGTGGGGTAACCATCCTAGGATATTCCACTACCACTGGTGCAGCTGGACTGTCATTTGGAATATCTAAAATCATTGTCACCATCTCCACACCTTGTTGTATGGGTGGAGTTGGTGAAGGGATAACCACGATGCTTCGAGGTTGCCACTCCTTTTGCACCATCACTGGGGTAGAAGGTCAAGCAGGAGAGCTCGGCTCTACCATAATGGGTAGTGTAGAAGGAGTAAGATCCCTTAGGCATAGCCGGATCACCAACGGGGTGCGCTTTTCCCTAGATATGGCCTTCTTGGCCTTAGATGGAATAGGAGATGTTGTAACCTGAACTGGCGATGGCAGCCGAGGGCTAAAGCGATGGGGTGGAGAAATCACCAACTCTCTATGCACAGGAACTGCCCTCCTATGGTAGCTAGTCCTAGTGAGAAGGATACTATCAGTATGGTCAGTGTGGGTAGCACACTATGCTGGAAAATCAATCAGAGCAGACGCTGTTGACTAACGGTTGAACCTATGTCTCTCTATGCTAGTAATATGTGTTGTGTGGGCCTCATGGGCCCTCTCCTAGTGAATCTACTTCCCCACGCTACTGGGGATGATAGATCGGAGATCAAACTGTCTCTGACTGAGCATCCAGATGCTCACCGATGTAACACAACGGAGGTCGGCGACGACCTCCTCCCCGGAACCTATGGGCTAAAATGCACCACTGGAGTAGGTGATGAACGAATCCTCCTAGCATCCTCTCTGTCTGATCCAGAGAGAGGATGGAATTGGTTTTTTGTAACCAGCGGTGAAGTGACAACAGGGAACTCATCCACAACTAAACGGGCTACTACCTCTAGCTCCCTAGAGATCCTGGTGTGGTACCGCTTGATCATGCGGTTCTTATTCATACACTGTGTATGGGTAGGATGGGAGGAGTGTGAGATAGATCAATACTCAAACGTAGGGGAGGCAAGCCCTAAAAGTAGGGGAGCCTTACCCTTAGAGGGTATAGATGAGATGGTTCTAACCCTCACTGAGGCAACATGAGAAACCCTGGGGCATACAGCAATCAGGGCTAGTACTGCTAGCACCGCATGCTATGACAAGTCTGGTACGCCACCCTCTTCGAGGAGACATCGTGGTCGAGGGTAAATCAATCCTAATGATCGGCTTCTACCCGTCACCTTGGTTCTGTTAAACGTAGTGAGGGGAGTGCCCTCACAAGTAATCTTGGCTCCCACGAATCCCCAACCAAAGTGAATTAGATTAGTATGGTCCAGATGGGGGAAGTCAGCTTGATCCAAAGCCAGATCCATACCATGGGGGAAGGTAAAATTGAACTTCTGAGAACCGGCCATTTCAACAACTATAAGAGACAAAACTGAATCAAGCATCGCATCAATGTAAGAATAAGAGAAAATGAGAGAGATTTTTTATCTTTATAGATTTTTTTTGAATTTTTGAATTTGGAAATTTGAACCCACATCCAACAACTTGGAAGTGTTATATGGGGTTCAAATGGATTTGAGAAGATTGATTGAAAGAAGAATTCAAATATGAATCCAATTTCAACAAATTTAGGTATGTTGAAATATGGATCCAAAACTTTTGATAAGAATGCTTCCATAGGTTCATTGTTTGTTTAAATTTGAATTTTAAATTTTGAGGACCCTTTCCTTTAGCAAATTTAAGTATGTTAAAGTAAGGGTCAAATTGATTTTGTTTTTGTTTGATTGTTTTTGAATTTCACTTACTTAGCAAATTTAGGTATGCTAAGTGAAGTATTTGAGAAAGTGATTCTTTCTTTTCTTTTTCCTTTTTTTTGTGAATTTTGTTTTTATTTTGGAAATTTTTGAATTCTCACTTAGTAAATTTAGGTATGCTAAGTGAAGAATCCAAGTGTGTTTTGTTTGATTTTTGAAAATAGGATTCTTAGTAAATTTAGGTATGCTAAGAAAATCCTAAGTGTTTCATTTTTATTTTGATGTGATTGAAAGTGGAGACTTTATTTTAGCAAATTTAGTATGCTAAAGATGAAGCCCCACTTAGCTTTTTGAAATGGAAATTTCACTTAGTAAATTTGAGTATGCTAAATGAAATTCCCAAATGATGTGTTCAAAATTTTTGATTTTTTTTTTTGGTTTTGAAAATGGAAACTCCTCCTTAGCAAATTTGGTATGCTAAGAAAAGAATTTCCAAAGGTGTTTGAGAATTTTGGTTTTGACTTTGGAAACTTTACTTAGAAAATTTGAATATGTTAAATGAGGTTCCAAAATGTGTTTAAAATTTTGAAATATGATTGTTTATTTTTGATTTTGGATTTGGAAACTTCACTTAGCAACTTTGAGTATGCTAAATGAAGTTCCAAAATGTGTTTGAAAATTTTGGTTTTGGATTTGGAGACTTCACTTAACAAATTTGAGTATGTTAAGTGAAGTTCCAAATGATGTTTGAAAATTTTGGTTTTGGATTTGGAGGCTTCACCTAACAAATTTAGTTATGTTAAGTGAGGTTCCAAAAGTGTTTGAAAATTTTTGAATTTTGGATTTGGAGACTTCACTTAACAAATTTGGGTATGTTAAATGAAGTTTCCAAAATTGTGTTTGAAAATTTGAAATTTGAATTTGGAGACTTCACTTAACAAATTTGGATATGTTAAATGAAGTTCCAAATGTGTTTAGAATTTTGAAATATGATTGTTAATTTTTGATTTTGGATTTGGAAACTTCACTTAGCAAATTTGAGTATGCTAAATGAAGTTCTAAAATATGTTTTGAAAAATTTTGAAATATGATTGTTGATTTTTGATTTTGGATTTGGAAACTTCACTTAGCAAGTTTGAGTATGCTAAATGAAGTTCCAAATGTGCTTTTAAAATTTTGAAATATGATTGTTTAAGTTTTAATTTTTGAAAAGAGGACTTCCACTTGACAAATTTAGGTATGTAGAATGGAGATCAATCTTATTTTTGAAATGAGAGATTTTATTTTGTGTGATTATTTTTTTTGAAAGAGAGGAATTCCAACTTAATCATATGTAAGGTTTGTTTAAGTGGGATTTCCCAATTGATATTTTTAGTTGGTAATGAAATCTTCAATTACTTAATTTGAGTATATCAAATGAAGAAGTTCATGTGTGATTTTTGAAAAGTTTAATTTTGTTTACAAATGAAACTTCCATTCAATAAGGGTGAGTGCATTGTATAGAAAGATTCATGTGTGCTTTTTGAAAACTTTGTGATTATGATGTTGCTTTTTTTTGGAAAGATGATTGTTCACTTTATTGAAAATGAAATTTCCATCAAAGTGACTTGAAGGAAGATGTTCATTTGCACCTTTTGGGAAATTTTGTTAGTTTTATTTTTGAAAGTTCCTACATGTGACAATTATGGGAATTGTTAATAGAGGGTGACAAAATTTTGTGGAAAATATTTTATTAAGTGTATTTTTGAAAAGGTGCATTTTGAAATTTTTTTTTTGTGATTTTTGGAAAGATGATTGTTCATTTTGAAAATGAAATCTTCATCAAAGTGATTTGAAAGAAGATGTTCATTTGTGCTTTTGGAAAATGTTGTTAATTTTACTTTTGAAAATCCTACATATAACAATTATGAGAATTGTCAAATGAGGGTGATAAATTTTTGTGGAAAATATTTTATTAAGTGCATTTTTTGAAAAGGTGCTTTTTGAAAAGCAAAGTCTTTATGGTTATTTTATCTTTATTATTTTAGGGTGAACCTTTCCTTATCATGAAAATGATAAGGAGGAAGTCTTTAAAGTGTTTTTTTATTTACATCTTTTCATTTTACCTATTGGAGAACCCAACGGGGGTTTTAAGACCAATAAGGAATGCAAACCTAAAACCTAAAGATGTTGGCTAGTTCAACTTAAGAATGAAATAAGCTAAGTGCCAACGGAAAGAAGGATAGTCTCAGATTCATACCAAAGTACAAACCCACTATCGATACTCAAAGACAATGATCATTTACCAAAGATGGAGAGAGGAACCTTCCCCAACAGAGTCGCCAAAAAAATCTAGTAGTGAAAAATTTCTATATGGGGAGTGAGTTGCCTTCAAATATATTGGTAGAAATGAAAGAGGCAAGCATATAGAAATTCATCTTTTAGGATGCCACATAGATCCATGATGTTTATTATTGGTGATCGAGTATGTCATCAAGGAATAGTGTACTATCTCGAAAGATAGAAGTCACTACCCTTTAATGGACCTAATCACCTCAATAAGGACTCCTAAGGATGATGGGTCCGCATATATACTAGAGATTCTTGCCCTACTTTACATGGAAAAGTAAAGGTTTATTTTAAACCAAGTTCATTAAGTTCCTTAGGGCAAGCCCCATAAGTTACATCCTAAGGAATGGGGATTCCGTAGGAAAACTCTTGATTAAGGTAAATGATCATTGTCTTCAAAGATTTTAATAGGAAGGGACTATCAATCAATTGGTTTATTTTTGAAGATTAAATGGGATTGATCAAAAAGAGAGAGTTATTGTTGAAGCCAAAATGGACGATAAGTAAGAGATGCCCATGATGCTAGCAAACTTAGTGAGCAGTCTCAAACTATCCTATAGTTGGGCTTTATATTTTAGAAATCAATTTAGTTTATTTGAGTTGCATTTTTCATTAGAAATTTAGGACTTATGATTCCTTAACACAAGATTAATGAAATGCCTAAGAGGTGAGGAATTATGCTTATGGCCCACAAAGGGGAGAAGCAACCTGAGAACCTAAATCTAGGAAGCTTTGGCGAGGGCCGAAAGCACAACCTAAATCTAAGGCAAAAATGGGTAATTGGTTTTCCTTCATAAGAAAGGACAAACCACCGATAGCTTGGACTTACAATCACCTGGGGGTGGGTGCCAACTAACTCCTCCTATGATTTTAAATACATGTAGGAAAGTCATTATGCTTATGCAAGATAGCTGAGTTGTTCTTTATTTAGAAAGAGACTAAGTCCTTAAACTCACTTTCTAAAGAGACTAGATCATGTAAAGGGACATGTTTCAAATGACCTAAATCTAATCCAATTAAAATTTTATTTTATTTTTATTTTTGGACAATTATTTTGACTCAGGCTAATAGGATTCATATGAGTAATGCATGAGAAATAAAGTTATTGGCCAAAATCAACGAGAAGGGAGGAGGTGAGTTTCCACCACAGCTCTCAAAGGTTAAGCCAAATTCTCTCTAGCAAAGATGGAATCCCTCCAATCAAGAGTGAAAGAAGATGTTGTTGTGCATGATATTGCAAAAGAAATACTCATCCAAGGGGTTGCTAATTCTTTTATCTTGATTTTAAACCTAAGCTTTAAGTGAGGTTATGAGTTGTTTAATTTTTATTTTGAGTTATTAAGTTGGGTAAAAGATTTATTTTTCCCTAAAGAGTCTAATCCACATCCAGGCCATACATAAAGCAAGGAAGAAACTAGGAAAAGCATGCCACCTAATGAACAAGCTAAACAAATCATCAATCAATTTATAAAGCTAATTGCAAAAAGAATAAAAGGCCATTGTGGTCGAGTACCACCGTACAAATCCAAAAATATCAAATGTGGGTAGCCGAGCTCTACCATTATTTAACCTAGATTACAAATGAATTAAATTACAATTAAGCAAGGAATTTATTATTATGGGGGTCTTCAAGCTTCATTTCTTCTTTCTTCTTTTCTTCTTTCTTCTTCTTTTCTTTTTTTGGTTCCTTCTTTTGGATGGTTGGAAGGTAGATGCTCCAAGGCTTCACATGGTGGATACCATAGGATCTTATGATAAATGTTCATCCTAATCCCCATAATAATCATCCCAAAATCCTAATTGCATAAATTTACATGAAAAGGAAAAAGTAAAAATCAAACTAACACTTGCAAAACAAAGGTTAGCTAAAATAAACCACATAAATCCCAAACATATATATGTGACTTATCACCCCACACAAGGGTGACTAAGTCCACCTGACCTATTGGATTATGCTTAGTGGTATAAAGCACCTATAAGCAAAAGCATTTATATTTTTGTTTATGATGCTTAAGCACAATCCCCTAAATAAAAGAATAGTTAGACTAAAAGCATCCTACCATTCATTCTATGAGCATACACCTTAACATCCAGTCTAAAACATATATCACAAAACAAAATAAAACATCAAGCCATGCATCGACCTAACCTAAAGCTAGAAGTGGTGAGTTAGGCTAATGTGTGTACTTTGAAGGTTTTTGTGGTATGTTTAGCTATGACTTTAGGTTCAAATTTTCTAAGTATGAAAATATATTCAACTTAAAGGATGGTTTAATTGAAGTTGTTTAATTATTTTGAGTTGATTTTATTTCATGTTTTGATTTGGTTGTGAATCCTACAATTAATAAGTTATAAAGAGGGGAAAGAGAAGAAACTTATCTTTCCTTCTAGCCTAAGTAATTTCTAAAGTAGATTCACATTTTAGTTTTATTTAGGTGAATGTTTTGATTTTAATCTTATAATTAATCCTAAGTTTAGATGAACTCTAAACAAACCTATTCAAAAAGAAAGGCATTTTAAGATTAAATAAAATGAATCAAAATTTACATAACACACATTACTTCATTTCTTTCCCAATATATATAACATGCATATGGATGGACCCTAAGCATATCTATACATACAAAATGAGAATATTTAACATACTTTATAATGCATGCTAAGTAATCCATTTAAGAAAATTTAGAAGTTGAATATGTATGATTTTTCTTAAGTAGAAAGGGGTTTTCACATACAAATATGATAGTAAGAAAGGCATAAGTGAGTACAGCGCCATTGTTAACCATAGGTGTAAGGTACAAGACCTACTTAGGGCTACCTAAAGCCTCACAACCTTGGGGTTTTCAGACTAATATACAACTTTCCTTAAATACAAACATGTGTATAAAAGAAATGAAATGGAAAAGAAGAATGCAAAAGTTGTATTAATGGATTCATTTTGTTTATGCACTTTATGCATGCAAGTATAGGTAGCCCCTCTTGGGTGATGCCATAGGGATGAATAGGATATGGAACTAGTTGAGTATTAGGTCCTTTTCAAATGAACCATATATATCACCAAATTCTTATTCAAAACTATACCAACATAAGAGAAAGGAAACCTATGCTAAGCATACCTTTATAATTTTTCACATGCAAGCCCATAATTAAAATATAAGTAGCACTTTCAGATTTGATATTTGATTTATATGTTTTGAAAATAATTTGAATTTACTAGTGATAACAGCCATTCATATTTCTACTTTAGCCAACACATGCAAATTTGACATAAAGTAAACAATTTCATTTTGAATTTGAATTTGAAAAATATGGATGCATAAACTCACATGACATACAAATTTAGCATGTTGGGAAAAGATTCAAAGCAAAGCATGTAAACAAATTCACTTTAATTAAATCCTAAAGACATTCTTATGGAATAAGAAAGTTTAAAATAAATCAAAGTGTATTCAATGTGATTTTTGTTTAGTTTGGAGTTTGATTTAATTTTGAAAAGATGAGTTGAGTTTGCTATTCCTAACCCATTCCCACATGTTTTTGATATTTTTGTTTAATTTTTAGATAATTAGATCCACTTTTATGTATTAATTAGGTTACGATATGAATTAAGTAACTTAATTAACCCTTACCTACACCACCTTAGAATAATTAATCAAATAATTATGAGCCAATGAAATGACATAAAAAACTCACAAGGAATTTAAATTTGCAATGCACCTAATAAGAAAAAGGCCTAATGCAATTTAGCTCATAATTAAAGGTTAATTAAGCTAAGGGGTTTAGCTTAAGTAATTTCAAAACACCCTTTCACACATATGAATTGGGTTTTGACTTCATTAATTGAACTTAGGTTATTAAACATGTAAGCATCTACCCAAAGTAGATTAATTAAGTTCTAGAAGTTTGTTAGAATTTTAGAAATTAATTAAGGGGGTAATTAATGAATTAACCCTTAATTAAGAAAAGATTAAGGAGAGAAAAGGGGGTTTAAGAAATAGCTTAAGGGAAATGCCCCAAAATTATTCCCTAAACCTCTTATATACTGGATCTAATCTTGATCAACCCTAATCATGGATTAAAACCACTATTCACACCTTAATCATCCTTAATTAGGTTAAGGGACTAATTAGGAAACCCATATGCAATTCTCCTAATCAAACCTTCAATAAAATCCAAGAAAATTAGAGGAGGCAGAAGTCATCCCCTAAACCATACCCAAGAAGTTTGGGATTAATCGATCACTTAATTAGGAGGTAATTAGCAAAATGAAGTTTCCAATAAAACCCAAAATCAAAAAAAAAAATCATAATTCAAAATCCCTTGAAATTAAAATTAAAATATTATAGGTTGAATTATATTTCCATAGAAATTTATTTCATATTTATTTGAATTTTATTGAGAGAGATATGAATTTTAGAATATCTAGAGATTAATTAGCATTTAATTAAATCCCTAACTAATCCTTTAGCTCACAGTATGACGCATGGTGGCAGTGGTCAGCGTGCTTTACAGCATCGTGCGTGAACCCATTATTTAAACATCACATCTAAAAGGCGGTGTGACGGTGGACGCCCTTTGATCTCTGTCATCCGATCAAAGATCGGATGACAAGAGATCTCCCTATAATTTTAAAAAGGATAAATCAAATTTTAAACATGGTAATAATCTCAGTCGTCCATCCAAAATGAACGGATGGATGGCCAAGATCTCCCCAATTCTTCTCCTTAGATAAATAGAGATCGTCCATGATCTAGGGGGAGATCTGAGCTGGATTGAGCTTGGATTCAAACAAGACTTAACCCACACCATCTAAAGCCAATGAGTAGCACATCCAATGGTGGGATTTGCATGAATTGAAAATTCCCTTCATAAAGGACCAACACCTCCTATGCTAGGTGGTTAGAAAAATCCATACCTCACTGGTGCTCGAGATAGATGAGGTAGCTTCGTCTGGTGGAGATGAAGCCCTGTTGAAATTCCTAGGCCTTGGGATTGAGTGGCTTGCTCTATGGACCAACACCACATGAAGATCCTTGCGGCTTTGATCCAATTGCTCCTCTCCTTGCTATGGGAACTCCAATGGAAGCTAGAGCGAGCTCATATTGGTCCTTAGAAGAAGTGTACATAAGGAATTGAGGTGGTTTTTAGTGTGGAGGAAGTTCAAGATTGGATTAAGCTCCCCTATTTTCACACTGAGCAAAATTGAGAAGATGAAGTTTGATTTCACTCAAGGAAGCTTGAGGAGGCTGAGGAATTACTTCTTCAACTTTCTTAGGTTCAATCAAAATAAGGAATGATGGATTTGAATTCAATTAGTGGAGTATATCCCCCCTTGAAGGATCAGACAGCCACAAGCTTATTTATCATTTTGATCCAATTGTTCACAATGGGAGGGTTGTTTGATCAATTAGATGTTTGCACATGGTCGGTTTGAGGCCTTGAGTGGATTTCAAACCTCCATGTGCTTAAAATTGAGTGGATGAGGGAGTTTGAATTTGCCATTTTGACCCATGGGGTCGGTTTGACCGGGGCCAATGACCCAAACCCATTGGGTTGGGTGCACCACTCTTCATTAGGTCCCCTTGAGCTATTAGGAAAGCATCAAGTGGATATGAAGAGGGTATGACCAAATTACCCATAGATTAAGCCAAAATTTGTTCTATGGCCTATAGGTAGGATGGTCATTTTGTTGATTTTTCAATTTGAATATGTTGGGTATGTGAAGAAAATAGGTTTGGCCAAGTTTCAATAGATTTGGAGTTCATTTGATAAGGTTTGTCTCATGTTGACCCATTTAGTTCAAAATGGGTCAATTTAGGTCAAGTTGACTAATTGGTCAAATTGGGACAAGTTCATATGACCATTTGAAATGTTTTGGTGGCTTTGGTTTGATTCAGTTTGGTATAGTTTTGAATTTGGCTCATATGACTTCGTTAAGGTCAAATGGGTCAAGTTGCCCTATTTGACCCATTTGAGCTATTTGAGGTAGGTCAAGGGTAGGTTTAGGTTAGGTTAGTCATATGGAGTGGATTGGTATCTTTGTTTCCAACTAATTTTGGTTATGTTCAAATTTGGCTCAACATGACCCCTTTAGGTCAAGTTAGGTCTAAGGTCAATTGGGCTAGGTTAGGTCTAGTTGGCCAATTGAGGCTTTGGTCAAGTTCAACAAGTGATTTGGAATGAACTTGACCTATTGGTTTGGATCAATTTGGCTTAGATCAAGTTTTGACACATTTTGACCATTTAGGTCAAGTTGGGTCAACTTGGATCAAGTGGCCAATTAGGTTAGGCTCAAATGTTGGCTTGGTCAAGTTCAAACATAGGTCATGAATGAACTTAGATCAATGGTTTCAATCAATTTAGCCTACAGTAGATTTTGGCTATGTTAGGTTTCATTTTAAGTGTTGACTTGGTCAAACCCTATTTGACTTGGTTTGACCCAATTTGATTGATTGATCATCCCATGAAGATTGTTGATCATGATGAGAGACATAGGTGAGTTTGGTTCAATCCAATTTGGTTAGGGATTAGAATTTGGCTCATAAGGGTACTTTAGGTCACTTTAGGTCAAGTGAGCCTAAGTGGGTCAAATGGCTTGGTCAAAGCATGATTTGAGCTTGATTAATCTTGTATATGGACTTATGATTGAAATATAAATCCATTTATAAGTGGTTTGAAGTTAAATGGGTTTTGATCCATTTGACAATTTCATATTCAAAGGAAGAATATGAAGAGATTTTGGCTTTGATTTTTGAACTATGTTTTGATTTGGTTATTGGAGTTTGGATTTATATATGGGTTCATGATTGTAGGTTTGATTGAATCATGAAGGAAAATCAAGAGTTTGGCTTGATCTGAAATTGATTTAGCTAAGTTCAAGATTTTGAATTGAAAGGCTTAGGTTGAATTTTGAGTGGGTTTGAGTTTGATTTTTGGAATTGGTTTTGATTGTTTGAATTTATATTTCATTTATATATGTGAATATAAATGAGAATATAAATGGATCATGAGAAAATTTAAGGGATTTGAAGTGGTTTTGATCATAATTTTGGTTAAGTCCATTAAGAGGGATTTAAGGGACTTAGGAAAATTTTGGAGTTTGATGTTTGAATTTTTGACTTTGGTTTGATTGATTTATATTTATATTCATTTATATATGTGAATATAAATGAGAATATAAATTTTTGAGAAAATCCCATGACTTTGAATTAGTTTAGAATTGATTTTGGTTAAGTCCTTAGAAGATTAAGGACTTTGAAAGATTTAGACTTAGGAATTTTGATGGATTTTGATCATGGGTTTCATTATATATTTCAATCATGGATTTCAATCATGGATTTGATTTGAGTTTGGAGAAAATCAAATAGAATTGATTTGGAGTTTGACTTGGAAAGAAGGAAAGTGAGGAATGGTTTGAGCTAAGGGTAGGAAATTTTCATAACACCCCTAAGGCATGACTATTCCTATGGCTAACTCTTCTAAGTCTCTAGGCTAGGAGTGTTCACCTAATCTACGTATTGCTACCCTAAAACCTAAACTCTTAAAGGTCTAACCCTAAGATGGATGGGTTGAGGCTCATTTCTAAAAATAAGGTCAACGTCCTCCACAAGCATATCCATATGTGGAGCATTCTATGGAGGGGCTATCTGCTTACTAGAACTAATAACTTGCTTATACTTATCTTGAGGTGCTATCGTAGAAGGTAGAAGTTTACCACTGCGTTGTTTGAATTTAGTGACTTCTTGGAATGATGAGCTTATGGAAAGTTCTACCTTCTTATCGGGCATCTACAACTTCTCCTATGGGATCCTCAGAGTTAGTTGACTCCATGTCAATCTCAAGAGGTGAACCCAATTGATTTAGAGAAGGATAGTCTGGCTCTAAATCAGAAAGGAAAGGATTAGATCTACTAGAGCTATTATTTTTATTTAGACTCAAAGAGCTTTCAATAGAAATAAAATCAAGAGCATCAGAAGTAGACAACATTTAAGTAGAATCGGCTTTATTAATTTCTTTTTGGGTGGAGGCACATGATAAAAATCAAGTAAGCAGAGTAAGGGATTTAGTGCCCTTATTCGTAGATACAAAGCTCCTATCACTAGAAGAGGAGCTAGCAAAAGAGGTGGTAGCTGCAATGATGGAGAGTACGGACTCGACGGTGGGCACTACTAGACTATCTCGGGGAAAGGTGAGCCTACATTCTTTGGGCTATCACCCTCCTCGAGCTGTCCTTTGCAACATGCAAACCATCCTTGGTGTTGGAGGTTTGAGCTACTTTAGGCAACTACAAGAAAAGCTTTTTGATCTTAGAAATGATCTTCTTAGAGGTTCGAGATAGGGAGATATCCTCACCTTATTTGGTCTTAAGAGGATCACAAGTATCCCCAAGGATTACTCTAACAAAACTAGATGGTTGTTCTAATAAGTATTCCTTAGGGATGACTACGGCTCTCAACTTGTAACTGCACTCAAGCTAGTCCTTCAAAGTGATATAATCCTTTAAGATATGGCCAAACATGCAGTGGTAGGAGCAATAGCTAGGATCATCGCTCTTGCCCACTTCCTTTGGCCTCTTAGGCTCTGGTAACTGAAAGTTAGGTTGCTTTAAGAGATTCTTAAAGATTTTCCTAACTACCTCCCTCTTGATTGAATATAACTTATTAAATCTATCGACAAGAGTACATGGAAAGTAGCTATCTTGCGATGAAAATGAATACCGCTACTGGGTAGGCTGCTAAGGTGGTCGAATTGGTTTTTGTGGCGGCCGGTATGATGGCCGAGGTGGTGGCAAAGGAGGCTGCTGAGCTCATAGTCTCTCAAACTAAACTTTAGCTGGTTGCTTCCCTCTGTCCATTGACACAACTATCCCTGGCTTCTTCTCAAATACCTTCTATGGATTAGGCCTAGACGATTGCTCAGGAAAAGGCATCTGTTTGGCTTCCTCTTGTAGGCTAGTCTCCTTGTTGATTAATTTCTCAAATATTTTGATGGTAAAGACCTTAAGCATGAAGGT
Organism: Cymbidium sinense; assembly: GCA_021442155.1. Taxonomy (NCBI): domain Eukaryota; kingdom Viridiplantae; phylum Streptophyta; class Magnoliopsida; order Asparagales; family Orchidaceae; genus Cymbidium; species Cymbidium sinense. The sequence goes on along the minus strand of CM038218.1, from coordinate 57,633,305 downwards.
GACCGAGCCATCGATATTCTTGAGGAGAATCTTAATGGCATGTTGTTCTAACAGCTATAGTTCGCATTTCATGCTCAGGTTGCACCACCTGAGAATGTAATCAACAAGGTACTCGTTGAGTTTCTATTTCTCTATAATGAGGCTACATCACCCTCTCGAGCTCCAACAAACCTCTTGATGAAGATGTGCTCCAACTCGGGAAAAGTCTTCACCGAATCGTTGGGCAATTCGGTGTACCAATCAAATACAACACCTGACAGACTGCTAACGAAAAGGCGGAAGAGGAGTGTGTTGCTACCACCAGTGTTGCAACAATTGGCTCTAAAGTGTGCAATGTGCTATCATGGGTTCGCCATCAAAGATCTTGAAGGATGGTGCCACAAAATCCTAAAAAAATAAAAACTAAATAAAAACCTAAACCTAAAAAATAAACCTAAAAATAAATAAAAATAAAACTTAAACCCTAAACTAAAAAAAACTTAGACCTAAAATAAACAAAATAAAATAAACATAAATCTAAATTAAAATAAACTAAACTAAAATAAATAAAACCTAAACCTAAACCTAAACCTAAAATAACCTAAACCCTAAACTAAATAAAATTAAACAAACTAAAAATAAACTTAAACCTAAACTAAAAAAAACCTAAAAGAACCTAAAACCTAAACCTAAATAAATAAAATAAAAACCTAAACATAAACCTAAAAATAAAAAATAAAACTTAAACCTAAAAAAAAGAAAAAATAGATCTAAACTAAAAAACAAATATAAACCTAAACCTAAACTTAAAAATAACTAAATAAAAAAAACTAAAATAAAAACCTAAAATAAATAAAAAAACTAAATAAACTAAATAAATATAAAAATAAATAAATTAAAGATAAGAAAAATAAACTAAATAAACCTAAACCTACTCATTTTGCATTTATTTTTTTAAAAAAAACCCTACCACTAAACCCTAAATCCTCCACCTAAAACCTAACTGAGCCCTACTAACCCTGGGCTTGCACCTAATCCTGGGCCCACCCTAAACCCCACCCTAAACTCTGGGCCCCAGGCCCTAAGCCCAAACCCCACTCTAAACCACTAAACCTACCCAGGCCACTAAACCTAAACTTAAACCTGGGTTATAAACCATAACTCCTTCTGACTCCTAGGCCCCAAACCCTAAACCCTGGGCCCTCTCACTAAACTGACCCTCTCCCTGGGCCCTAACCACTAAACCTCCCTCACTCCCTCCACACCCTAAACCCAAACCTAAAACCTAAACCTACTAATTAAAAAATAAAAAATAAACCTAAATAAAATAATAAAATAAATAAAAGAACTTAAAATAAAATTTAAACCTAATAAAAATAAAATAAACTAAAAATAAAATAAAACTTAAGCTAAACTAAAAAATAAAATAATCCTAATAAAAAAATCTAAATAAAATAAAAAATAAACATAAAATAAAAATAAAATAAAACTATAATAAAATAAAATAAAAACCTAAAACTAAAAAATAAACCAAAAAATAAATAAATAATAAAACTTAAATCATAAACTCAAAAAAAAAACTTAAACCTAAAATAAAATAAACCTAAACCTAAACTAAAATAAATAAACTTAAATAAATAAACTAAAATAAATAAAATGTAAACCTAATCTTGAAATAAACTAAACCTAAACCAAAACCTAAACTAAAAAATAAAACATAAAAATAAAACTATAATAAAAACCTAAAACCTAAATCTAAAAAAATAAAATAAAATCCTAAACCTAAGCCTAAACTTAAAATTAAAAAAATAAAACACAAGCCTAAAAAATAAACTAAAAATAAAACTCAACTAAAAAAATAAACTAAAATAAAAAACTAAATTAAAAAAATAAAATAAAACTTAATAAAAAATAAAGATAAACCTAAATAAAAATAAAAAATAAAAGAAACTAAAATAAATAAAAATTAAATAAAAAAACAAAATAAACCTAAACAAACTAGTTTACTTAATTAAAAAAAACCATAAACCCTAAATCCTAAACCCTAAACCCTAAACTTACAACCCTAAACCTAAACCCCAAACCTAAACCCTAAAAAATCCTAAACCCTAAACCCTAAACCCTGGCCAAACCCTAAACCCCAAACCTTAGCATAAACTAAAATCTAAACTAAAACCCTAAACACTAAACCCTAAGCCAAGCCCTAATCCTAAACCTAAAAACTAATAAATTAACTAACTAAATTTAAAAAAATAAACCTAAATTTAAGCCTTAAGAATGGGCCATGGTAGGAACATCACCATCAACCGGCTCAGTCTAGATCTGGCGGTGGAGGCAGGGAGGTGGTTATCACTGGTGGTGGGGAATGGAGGTGTGGTGGATAAGGTGATGGTAGCGGTGGTGGTTATAGAGTGAGGAGTGGCGGAGGTTACATCATGGTGGTGAGAGGGAGATCGGGATATGATGGAGGATCCTGTTACTCTAAAGACGGGGGGTGGTTCAGATGGGAACTAGAGAAATTGAAGAATGGTCAATCTGATTTACTGCTTATGGAACTTTGCCTTTATAGTAGAGACAGTTCTACTTATCTATGGATTTTTATTTGCTCTATGGTGTTAATTTTTTATCTATGCCATAGTTTGTGTCTTAAAAAACTTAAGGTGCTACTTAGTTGATTAAATTGAAAAGAAGAAATGTTGAATCTAAATTTGTTCTCTATTTTAAAAAAAACTTTAAACCCTAAACTAAAACTTAAACCCTTAACTAAAAACCTAAACCCTAAACCCTAAACCCTAAACAAACCTAAACCCTAAACCCTAAACCCTAAAAAGTTAAAAACCTAAACCTAAACTAAATAAAACTAAAAAAATAAAATAAATAAAAAAACATAAACCAAAAAATAAATAAATAAATAAAATAAAATAAAAACATAAACTAAAACCTAAACTTAAACCTAAAAAGAAAATAAAATAATAAAAAAAACTAAATTAAAATAAAATAAATAAAAACCTAAACTAAACTAAAAAAAATAAAAATCCTAAATAAAATAAAAACTAAGCATAAAATAAAAATAAAATAAACCTAAAAATATAAAATAAAAACTAAATAAAAACCTAAACTTAAAAAATAAACCTAAAATTAAATAAAAATTAAAACATAAACCCTAAACCAAAAAAAAAACCTAAACCTAAATTATAAATAAAATAAACCTAAAGCTAAACTAAAATAAACTAAATTAAAATAAATAAAACCTAAACCTAAACCTATACTAAATAAAATAAAATAAACTAAAAATAAACCTAAACTTAAACCTAAACTAAAAAAATAAAACCTAAAAATCTACTTAAAATAAAACAAAAACCTAAATCTAGAAAATAAAATAAAATAAAACTCAACTAAAAATAAAAATGAAGCCTAAATAAAAATGAATTAAAATAAAAACACAAACTAAAATAAATAAAATTAAAATAAATAAACTAAAATAAACAAAATAAAAATGCAAAATAAAAATAAAAAATAAAATAAACTCAAATAAATAAAATAATAAAATAAACCTAAACCTACCGGTTTACTTAATTTAAAAAAACCTAAACCCCAAATCTAAACCTAACAAAACTAAACTAGTAACCTAAACACACAAATAAACAAACTTAAACCCTAAATAGTAAACCTAAAACCCTAAACCCTAAACCCTAAACCACAAACCCTAAAACCTATAACCAAACTTTAAACCCCAAACCTAAACCACAAACCTTAAACCCTAAAACCTAAACCCTAAACCCACTAACCCACAAACCCACAGAATGGGTAGAACCTTGATGACATCACCGTCAACTAGGCTTGGTCTAGATCTGTGGTGGAGGCGAAGGAGAGGCGGAGATTATCACTATGGTGGTGGCAGATCTAGAGGTGTTAGTTGATATGGAGGTGGCGGTTGGAGCTGTGATGGTTTTGGAGGTGAGAGGAGCGATGGAGGTTACAACCATGGTGGTGGTAGAAGGAGATATCGGGGATATGATGGAGGTTCCTACTCGAGAGGTGGGGTGGTTGATGAGGAGAAAATGATGAAGAATGATCCGATCTACTTATGGAATTATGTCTTTATAGCGAGAGTTTTACTTATCTAGGTTTTGATTTGCTCTATGGGTGCTTATTTTTTATCTATGTTCTCACTGTGTCTTAAAACTTGGTGCTACTTGGTTGATGAAATAAAAAAAAAGAAATGTTGAATGAATTTGTTCTCTATTAAAAAAAAACTAAACCTAAACCTAAATCTAAAACATTAAACTAAAACTTAAACCTTAAACTTAAAACCCTAACACAAAACCTAAACCTAAACCACAACCCTAAAAAAACCCTAAACCCTAAACCCTATACCTAATCCTAAAACCTTGAACCTAAACCCTAAAACCAAAACCATAAACCTAAAATCTACCTAAACCCCCCAAACCCTAAACCCCAAACCCTAAATTGTGAACTATAAACCTAAACTCACCTAAACCTAAACACTAACCTAAACCCTAAAACCTTATCCTTTTAATAAAGATGTCATTAGAGTAGATTTAAAGAATGACCTAATCTAACATAGTTATGGCTAAAGAAAATGTCCAGAGACTTTCCCTTGACAATTAGAGATTTAAATACCTAAATCATATTATAATACCATATATTATATATAATGTAGCATCATATATGTTTGAGCATGTAGTGATGTGTTTTTTTGGATGTTATAAGATGTTTTGAAATGTTTTAGTATATTATGGTATTATGTGCCTATAGTCTATATTAATATAAATCATGAAAATATTGATTTAATAAATCAGATGATGAAATTTGTTAAATTTGAAGTGGGAATTAGGTTGTAGTAACAAAGGTGTGCTATGCGACTTGTAGTCTAGAAGTAAGACTTTATGCTCAAAACAAATATTATATGTTGTAGCATAGTTTAGCATCATATATCATAATATATATTCTATGCATTTTAAATTCTTTTAGTATTTTACAAACTTACAATCGAGCTTACAAGCTTATTTATAAAAATGTTGATTTAGACTTTAAAATGGTGGAATTCGGCCAAATTCATAATAAGTAGAGCATGGAATCATAATATATTATTTCAATTTAAAATATGTAAGTGATACGACTAAAATATATAATTTTTTATTGTTTAGACTAATTTTATGATTTTTATCTTAAGCAATCCCTTGTGATGTGATATGCAATATAATATAATATAATATGTTATAGTGTATTATAATATAGGATGCCATAACATAGTGTAGCATCATGCATTATAGCATACTATTGTGTATTATTACTAATTGTTCAGCATATTTTAGTTTGTTATAGTATGATGTAGTAGAGTTTGTTCTAGTATAATTTATAAAAATATTGGTTTATAGGCTGAGATGATGGGATTTGGCAAAATTTAAGGTAAGCTTTAGGGAACATCATTGGGGGTGTGCTATGGTGTGTCATTTAATCAAAAGAATGAATTTTGCATTCAAAATAAATGTTCATTTTTCAACCAAATTTTATAAATTTTTTTACTTAAACTGATTCATTTTAAGGTGTAATGTAACATAATATATTATATGAAAGCATATTAAAATATAATGTACATAAAAAAATAACTTCACATATATATATGAATGTGGTGGTGTGTTACTAAATGTTATTGTACATTTTTGTATGTTTTACTTTTTTATAATACATTGGGTCAAAACTCACAAAATATTAATTTGAAGGTTGAGATGGAAGAATTTGGCCAAATTCATGACACACCAAGAAGCAACACCAAAATTATGCTATTTTTATACCATTTCTAATAGAAAAAAATAACAATTTTACATCCAAAATGAACATTATTCATATTTTGAGAAAATTTTGTTATTTGTTCCTTTTAAGTGATTCTAATGAGGTGTAATGTTAGATAATATATTATATTATAGAAAATTATAATATAACATCATATATTATAATATAATATAGTGTGTTAATTCACACTATAATATGTTTAGCATGATATTGTATAGTTAGTTTGAGCTTGCACCATCATAAATCATAAAATGTTGATTACAATGTTAAGATGATGTAATTTGAATGAATACATTGTTAGGCTTTTGGTTGAAGTATTAAAGGTGTGCATAAGAAAAGAAATAAGATTTGATAAGAATTCCATGTCAAGGACATGGAGGGAGATCCCTGATCACATATGCATTGGACATGACATGTGAGGGTTTATGTCGAGAGCATAGAAGAAGAAAATGGGGATAAGTTTGAATTTGATTATATGATTTGTGGAAAGAAGATCCACTAGGGATAAGAATCTATAATCCACCATGGATTAAGATTGAATTGACTTTAATTTGTTTTATTTTAATTGATGTGGAGGCATATCTATTAGAGATATGGGCTCGAGTCTGCTAGGGATCGGGTATATGAACCTTCCACTAGAGAAGCAGGTTCGGGCTATCCACTAGGGATTGGGATTTGAGTTTGATTTCATAGATTTGTTTGGGGATGTATTGGGAGATAAGTTTGGTTGGATTTCTTTGATTTAGACTCTATTGGGGAGTTGGTTTAATTTGGCTCCACTAGAGGTTGGTTTTAATTTGATTTTATTTTCTTGACTTGTTTATATATGATTTGGGCTCCATTGGGGAGAAGGGTGAGATTTAACTCCATTGAGGAAAATTAGATTGGGTTTAATTTAATTAGTTAATGTATGGACCTTGTCAATGCGATGGACCCAATGAGAAGGCTATATCAGGCTTGACTTACCTCAAGTTTACAAATCCAAAGGGATAGTCTATCAGCTGAGGAGAAGAGCTAGCCAACCTAAGGGGTTTCCCTTCACTGTGTAATGGCAATGCTAGGAAGAAGGCATAATAGAATTACATCTCCTAAAGTGAGAAACAATCACTGGGGTTACCTATTAGAGGCATAACAAATCGGACCTGACCTAGGGTGACAATTGAGTAAATGCGGGACTTATGTCACTCAAAAATAGTCGATTAATTTTATCTTAATTCATGTGATTTGATATTGGTTTGTTTGGTTTAGTTTGATTTTGAATTGAGGGAATATTCATTGGATGTGAGCTTCATCAAATTTGATAGATTTAATTTATGGAACATGTCGGTGTGATGGACCCGAGAAGGGGCTATCTCGACTTGTCCTATCTATGATTTAGAAATCCAAAGGAATATTCTTCTAGCCATAGGGTAGAGCTCGCTAACCTAAGGGGTTGCCTTTTGGTTTGTACCAACTGTACTAGGAAGAAGGCATAACAAACTTACATCTTCTAAAGTAGGGAATAATAGCTGGGGTGACCTGCTGGTAGCACAACAAATCAAACCCTACCTAGGGGTAACTCAGTGAATGTGCTAGGACTTATATCAACTCAGAGTAGTCGGGTGATTCTATAGAGTTTTCTTGCCTAAAGATAGGATACCCTTGGGAAAAGTTACCAGGGGTGTCCTCATACAAATGAATATATATATATATATATATATATATATATATATATATATATATATATATATATATATATATATGTATGTATGTGGAACCCTATTGGTATGAGGACTATCGAGAAGGGGCTAGTCGGCCTTGACCTATCTCAAATTTGTTGGACCAAGGGAGAATCCGCACATCCATAGGATGGATTCTCCAACCACGGGGTGGTTACTAGAAAAGGGGAACTGTCCAATCTGATAGTAACCTGGGAAGTGTCTAAATGGGGTTGGAAAGGACATGATCAAAATATAGTGCCCACAAGGCAGATGTTGCTAGGGGCGTTATCCTGAGCCCTATAAAAGAAAGCCTATAGGTGTACGGTGGCCAACTCAAGGAGAAAGCATAGCATACACCACTAATCTACCATGAGTGGTGTATCCTAAAGTGTGAGAACCAACCAACCTAAAGTGTATCCATTAGCTTGAGTGGTGTATTCATCAGTATAGTGAGAACCAACCAACCTAAGGTGTTCGTCGGTGTGCAATGATCAATATAGAAAGAAGGCGTATACGCTTACAACTTTCTAAGTAGAACTAATCATCAGGATAGTATGTTGTCGGCGGATAGATGCTATCTGACCTAGAGCGACTACTAAGCAGGGAGCCCTGAGGAAGGACTGGACCTAGACTTGAAGAAGTCATGTGGGAAGGAGCCACTAAGGGACTTATCCTAAACCTTAAATATACTCGACCCAGTCCATCCATGAAGGCTAATCCAATAAGAAAGCATAGCAGGCTCACATCCTCTTAAATGATGCCAACATGAAGTAGCTTACCGGCCATGCAGTAAAACCTACCAAACTAACATGGTGCTCATTATTGTGTAGTGGCTAAGTAAAAAAGGAAAGTGTAGCAGACTTCCAACCTCCAAAGCAAGAAGACCACTGGGGTGACACACTAGCGGTAAACGTCTGACTAGATTAGCTAGTGTGTGAGTGTTGATATGTTATCTCAACTCGAGTAGCAGAGATAAAAGATATATATGTTTTTATATGTTGGTGTGTAGTGTTTATGTTGTGTTGATGAAGGATAGGATGCTACTAGGGTTCCTTACACCTACCCTAAACACATCATGGCGGTGCAAACAAGAATATTTCAATATGGAAGAAATTGAATTTGAAATGAAATTTTTATTGATGATAATTATTTTTAAACATGATTTATAATATTTCTATAAGTAGAGCCCATTGACTGAAAGCAGTAGGCGCTCTACCTTATGATTAATAAGCTGATAAAATCCTCTTTGGTAGGCCTTTTTATGGAAAAAGGGCCTTCCCAAGTGGGTTCAAACTTGCCTCCCATCTTATGATGGACAACAATATATCTCCTTAGAACTAAAATAAGCTCTCCTACATGAAAAGCTATAGGACTAACCAACTTATTATGACCTTGAATCACTTTAGCTTTATACAACTCAAGGTTTTGGGATGCCCATAGACGTCTCTCCTCCAAACCTTCAAGCTCTTCTAACCACAACTTATCTATCTATTCTATTGTGATCTTGCTACCCACAACTATCCTTAGTGATGAGAGTTGGACTTCTAATAGTATAACAACTTCAGACCAATACACTAAGGAGAAATGAGTAGACTGAGTTGGAGTTCTATATGTGGTACGGTAAGCCCACAAGGCTTCAACTAACTGCTCATGCCACTATCACTTGTTGTTGTCGAGTGTCTTCTTTAGTATTTGGATGAGAGTTTTATTGAAGTCTCCTACTAAGCCGTTTGTCCTTGGGTAGTTGATGGTAGAATATCTCTGATCAATTTTGTGTCTTGAACAAAGTTATTGATATTGGTGCTCTTGAATGCAGTGCCATTTTTAGATATAATTTGTTGAGGCACTCCAAACCTATATGTGATATGGTTCCCAAAAAATAAGAGCATATGCTGAGCTGTGATCTCTCTAAGAAAAATTATCTTCGCCCATTTAGAAAAGTAGTTTGTAGTAGCTAAGATGAACCGATAACCCTTGGAAGAAGGAGGATCACTCAAACCAACTATGTAGGTACCCCAACACTCGAATGGCCATGAGGCCAATGTAAGATGTAGAATGTTGGGTGGTTGGGGTGACCACCTGTATTTGACATTGGTGGCATCACTAGCCCGTATCCATGCAATCTTTAATCATCAAGATAGTAGTATCTAGTCTCTTGATCTTGGCTTTCATCTTTGACGGATTGGTTGGCTTCACATAATCACAGTGTACCTCGATCACAATCTTACGTGCTTCATGCTTGTTTAAAAAACATAACCATATATGATCAAAAGACCATGGTACAAGACACCATCCATGCATAGAAAGTGCTCTCTTCATCGATGGCTAGGACTTCTCTTGAGGTAGTTTTCCTTTATTTAGGTAATCCATGAATGGATGCCTCCAGTCTAACTCCTCATCCTTCTTGGTAATGGCAACCTCCCCTTCAAAAGAGTACTTTTTGATGCATTCAATATCAATAAGGGATAAGACTTTTCTATTTTGGACCTTTATTGAAATGGACTCATCCTAGCATGCCAACTCTTTGAAAAGCTTAAAAGCACACACTCTGACATTTTGTCTCTGAGTCTTATAAATGGTAACCCTTTGGGATTTGGGCTAACAACTCTATGGTGTTCTTGTGGTTGTGATAGAGCCTAGGCTTTATAACCTTATAGGACCTAGCGATTTGGTTGATAACTAGTTGAGAATCCCTAAAGAGGTTGATGTTTTGGATGCTTAGAGTAACAGCTAACTCTAAACCAGCAATTAAAGCCTTATATTCAGCTTCATTATTGGTGCAAGGATTAGATAGATGAAATGAGAATCACATCACATCACAGTCTAGAGTTAAGAGAACTATTCCTACCCCTGCCTTTCTTGGAATAGTAGATTGTGATTCTTCCCCTCTTTGAGAGGAAGCTGCACCATCAAAGTATATCTCCCAGTGGTGAATTCTAGTATCCCCTAAGTTCATGATTTGTTCATCACAGAGAGTCAGTAAGAAGTGGGTGTGCAGCTAAGAAATCTACTAGTGCTTATCTTTTCACCGCAAAGAGGGGTATGAAGGTAATGTCAAATTATGAGAGGATCATGGACCATCATGTTAGCTGTCCGGATAGAATCGGCCATGTCATGAGATACTATAGTGGATTGATCGTAGAGATTAAGTTCACCTTATGGGGAAGCATGTAGTGCTATAGCTTTTGGGATGCAAAGATTAAAGCTAGGCAATGCTTCTCAATGGGTGGATAATTAACCTCAATGGGGATTAGATGACGGCTGAGGTAGTATAGTGCATTTTCCTTCCCTTCATCATTGACTTGGCCTAACAAAGAACTAATAGAGTTGTTTAATGCAACAATGTAAATTACTAGTAGCTTGCCTGGGATAGGGGCTACTAGAACTAACGATGTCATCAAGTAATGCTTGATGTCATCGAAGGCATCATCAAAGTTGTCATCCCACTTGAACTTAGCATCTTTTTTTAGAAGTGTTAAGAATAGCTGACATCTTCCTGATAGGTTGGATATAAAGCATCTTAAATACACCAACCACCCTTAGAATGATCTGAGTTGAATTAAACTTTTAAGGGTTGGCATTTCTAATATCACTTTATTTTTCTCTAGATCGATTTTGATTCCCTGGTGTTGGACAACAAACCCAAGGAATTTTCTTGAAGCTACCCCGAATGAAAACTTCAGGGAGTTCATTTTGAGGTTAAATTGTCTTAACTGATTGAAAACTACTCTCAAGTTAAAGAGATGGTCTTCATTTTCTCTATTTTTGACCATGAGATCATCGAGATAGCACTCTACTTGATGATCAATGAGTTCATCAAAGATTCTAGTCATAGTACCAGCATTTTTAAGGCTAAAAGGCATGACCTTATAGCAATAAATTCTGATCAGGGTTCTAAAAGTAGTGTTTCTTTCATCTTCAGGGGCCATCTTTATTTAACAATATCTAAATGAGCCATCCATGAAAGAGAAGACTACATGAGATGAGGCAATGTCCACCATCAGCTCTGAGATTGGTAATGGAAATTCATCTTTTTGATATGTCTTATTTAAATTCCTAAAATTGAAGCATATGTGAATTTGGCCATTCTTTTTCTTAACTGGGATGATATTGGCTAACTAGGCAAGATATTTTTCTTTCTAGATGAAGTCAACATCGATCAGTTTCTTGACTTCAGAAATGACTTGTTGTTCTATGTTTAATCGCATACGTCAAGGAGCTTGCTTGATAGGGTTAGCAGTAGGTTCTATTACTTGTTTATGGACCACTAGGTCAAGAGCTAATCTAGGAATCTCTTCATAAATCAATGCAAAAGTAGTTCTTAAACTCAATCAATAGCCTAATAAAGTCACTGGTTTCAATTTCATTCAACAAAGAACAGATATATGTCGGGTGTGAATCTTCTTCAATTCATAAGTTGATTTCCTTGAGCTCATCAATGGTTGACTTGATCTCTTCTTCAAACTCTAGAGGTGCATCTTTAACTTTATAATCATCTAAATCATCTAAAGTTTCTACTCACAGCTCCTCATATGAGTTAATGTCATTTGCAAAAAATCTTTCAGATTTCAAATGATTGGTGATGACTAGCACATCATCAATGACCCAACCAAATCTAGTCCCAGTCTTGATTAAGAGCTTTTGCATTTGTTCTTCCATATTCTTTCAAAGTATCCATTGCTTTGACCAAATGTGTGGGATTAACCCTTTCTTTCTAAATTATGAACACAAGGCAAGTACCAATCAAAAGGTAATTCTATTAAATCTTTATTTTAATCATCCTCGAGTTCTACATCAACTTCTTTACTTGAGGATGATGCTCTAAAGAACCTCACGAGTCTTCACACACGTGGATGACTTAGGGGCTTCCTTAGCTACCAAGCCCTTAGTTTTTTGAGATGAAAGTGGGGTTAGAACTAAGTTCGCAACTGATGCCTAACTGTTTCACAAATAGACTTGTATACACTTATGCTTTTCTTTGGAGACCGGTCTTCATCGCTATCTAACTCAAGTGTTACCTCCAAAGCAATCTACTACTAAGAAAAGCTGGCTGGTGTGCTAACCATATAAGACTCATCCTATGAAAAAGATTCTAGGTCTATATGGATAGCAGGTGTACTCCTGGTAGCTAGGACATATCTTTTATTGGGTGGCCAATAAAGAGGTTTTCCATCTTTAGGGCTACCTATGAACTGGCCTCTTCCTCTGCCTGCTGGAGGTCAGGTCATCCTACCTATATGCTCGAATAGAATAATGAACTATGGGGGGAATCTAATGTCATGCTCTACTTCCTCCTCTAAGTCTATTTTCTTTTTCATTCTGTTTCTCTTTCTTTTTCTTTTTCTTTCTCTTTTTCTTTTTCATTTTTTTATTTTTAAACTTTGGCAAAGTTCACAAAAATATACTTGTTGATCTTGAGGGAGGTAGTAAGCTGCATCCTCATATATGCTGACCTCGTGAACTATAAATAGTTTGAGATCTCTTTTGACATAATAGATGATCTCACCTCTCACAAACTTCATACACTAATGTAGAGAGGATGGAACTATGTTGTTCCCATGTATCCATGGTATTCCAAGCAAAGCATTGAAAGATGTATCTGAGTCTATAATGTGAAACTTAGCTTCGTCTTCCAATCATCTATCTCCAAGGGTAACACTATGGAGCCTAAGGCATATTGATATAACTTTTGGAGTGTAGATTTAATCTTCACATCTTATACATAGGAGTCTTCAAGACACTAAGACTTCCCTCATCGTAAGACACTCCTAACAAATAGGTAAACAGCTAAGCCAAAGACTTAGAAGGGTTAACCATATGGTTAGGTTATGCTTTAGGGATTAGGATAATCAACCTACCCTACAACCCAAATCCAATCCATGTTCACCTTCTCAAATAAAACCTCAAGTTTAATTCAAACATCAAATTCAAATCCAAATCCAAACCCAAATTCCAAAACCAAATGATTGAAGCCCATGATCAAATCCAAACTTGAAACCCTTCTTGCATATGACCTATCCCATGGACTTAGCCAAATCTTAATCCAAATCAATCCAAAATCAATTGATTTTCTCATAATAAATTTATAACTTCAATCATCTTCCTAAATATAAATGAAATCTACATTCAAATGATCAAAACTAAATCAAACTAAATCAAATTAAATCAACACCCTTCTTAAGCCATATGACCTATCCCATGGACTTAGCCAAATCTTAATCCAAATCATGTCAAACTCAATTGATTTTCTCATAAATCAATCATATTCACAAATTTAAATGAAATATACATTTAAATCATCAAAACTAAATCAAGCCAAATGAAAATCCAAACCTAAGCCACATGACCCAACTCCATGGAATTACCAAAATTCCTTCATTCCAAAACACAAATTCAATTGATTTTCTCATGAATCAATCATACCTTCAATCCTATTCACAAATATAAATAAAATCTACAATCATCAAGCCAACCAAAATCCTAAGTCAAAAACTTAACCCTTTTGACTTCAAATGTTCAAATGAACCAAAACCCATTTGAACCCAGCCATAATTGAGATTATATATAAATCCCAAATCCATATATAAACTCAACTAAATCAAACTCAAAACTCAAGCCAACTAAACCCAATTGGTCCACTTGACCCAAAATGCCCAATTTGACCTATTTGAGCCAAGTAATCCTACTCAAATTAGATTGAACCAAGCCCATCAAACCTCTCATGATTGTTGATCACCCTAGGTTGGTTAATTATCAAATTAGGTCAAACCATGTCAATCCCTTAACCCATATGAACCAAACTAGCCAAATTATAACCTAAGCCAAATCCCTTGAAACTAATGATTCATACCACATCAAAATCAATATTTGAATATGACTTGACCTTCAATTGAGTCAAACCATACCCAATTAGCCCTCTTGACCCAAGTTGACCCAAATTGACCTAAAAGGCCAAATTGTGTCAAATTAAAATATAAATCAACTTGATTGTAACCAACGGCTCAATTTCATTCCAAATTGATTGTTGAACTTTACCAAAGCCATGATTGGACCCAATTGAACCCAATTGACCTACTTAGCCCAATTTGACCTAAAGTTTCAAGTTGGCCTAAATCAAAACCAAATCCAAATTAATTAAAACCTATGCCTACAATCATCTTCAATTGGTCAACTAAACCCAAACCAACACCCAACCCAAGATAATTTGTCCAATTTGGGTCAACTTAAGCCATTTGACCCAAATGAATTCAAATGAGCCAAAATCAAATCTAAGTTAAACTAAACCAAACCAATTAAACCAAAGCATCCCAAATGATCAATATAAACTTAACCCAATCCTTGGTTTGACCCAATTTGGCCAATTGGTAAACTTGACCCAACCTAACATAATTTGACCTAAATGAGTCAAATTGAGCCAAACCTAACCAAATCAACTCCAATTGACTTGAAATTTGGGCTAACCCTCTTTTGGCTCATTTTAAATCTACCCAAATCAAATATAATGCCAAATGATCATTCTACCCTTAGGTCAAGGGTATCACCCATGTAAGTGGTCATTTCCATTTCTTGGCCACTTTGTACTCTCCCAATGGTCAACCTAAGCATCTAGGACACCCAAACTGACCCAAGGGGTGGTTGGGTCGGCCATGACACATAGGAGGTGAAATCACCTCACCCTCCCCATTAGAGCATTTGAAGCCCATAGGACACCCATGATTCCTCCTTAGAAGTCACCTCCACACCTTCAACAAACCAAGTCAAGCCAACTCACCTCCTCCCTGCCAGCCACAACTCCCTGAGATGGCTGGATGGCCACTAGAAGCCAAACTCGATCCCACCATCCGATTAAGATGAAAGGGGGGTATACACCCCCTCATTTCAACTCAAACACACACACAAAATCTTTCCTTAAAGCCCTAGATACCCAAGATGAGCTGCTAATGCCATTCCCTAAGGACCCAAGCTCATTCTCTCGTCTATCTTGAAGTAGGACACTCCCATTTTTGATCTAACTTCTCCATTTCACCATCAAACTCAAATTAACTTTATACGCTCCTTCCCTAGGCCTCATCAAGCAAGAATGAATTATCTCCCAAGCTTCCCGAGCACCAAAGGTAGGACTTCAATCAAAGTTGAAGTCCAAATCATCAATTCATGGCCTTCCGAGCGAACATCGAGTAATTGATCCAATTGCTTCTCAACAGGCCTTTATCTTCACTAGATGAAGCTTCCTCTATCATTCAAGCCACCGGTCTTGAGCTCCAATGAGGTATGCTTCCAAAACTAATTTTTAGGAAAAAAAAATGGGATGGAGCTTTTTGAAGAAAACTTGCATCTCATGTGATCATGACCGTTGGATCCCCTCTGATCGATGTCGTGAAGGTGTGGAATCCTTTTGGAGTTGATCCAAGCTCGAGTAAGCATAGATCAAGTGAGCAATGATGGAAAACTCCATTCTCTCTCACTCAAAGGAATCTTGCTTATCTTGCTATCTCAAAGAAATCATGAACTGCTATTGACTCATCCTTTTACTATTTTCAAGATTTATTTTAGTTTTACCCTATGTCTTTTTCTCTTATACTTTTTAGCTATTATATTTGCTCTTTTGTATTATTTTCTTTTTCTAATGTACTTAGATGGGGGTTTAGCTCTTTAGGCTTCTTGTAGCTCTGAGAGTAGTAGAATTTTAGAGCTTTACCCCTTTTGAGGATATTGTATCTTTCCTTTTATGGTAATAAAATTCTTAACTTTCCCAAAAAAAAACTTAAACCCTAAACAACTCTAAACCATAAAACCCTAAACCCTAAACCTTAAACATTAAACCCAACCTGTAAACCTCAAACCCTAAACCATAAACCCTAAACCCTAAAACCCTAAACCCTAAACACTAAATCGTAAACCTTAAACTAACCCTAAACCCTAAAGCCTAAACACTAAACTCTAAACCCTAAACCCTAAATCCTAAACCCTAACCCTAAACCTTAAACCCTATAAGCCTAAAACCTAAAACCCTAAACACTAAACCCTAAACCCTAAACCCTAAACCCTAACCCTAAACCCCAAACCCTAAACCTAAACCTAAAGTACTAAATAAATTAAAAAATAAACTTAAATCTTAAAACTTAATAAACTTAAACCTAAACCTTAAGAATGGGTAGAACCTTGATGGCAGGGACATCACCGTCAACCAGGCTTAGTCTAGATTTGGCAGTGGATGCGAAGGCAGAGGTGGTAATTATCATAGTGGTGGTAGGGGATCGGGAGGTACTGATGGATATGGAGGTGGTGGTCGGAGCAGTGGTGTTATGGAAGTGGGAGGAGCAATGGAGGTTATAGTCATGGTGGTGGTAGAAGAAGAGATCAGGGATATGATGGTGGATCTCGCTACTAGAGAGGCCAGGGTGGTTCTGATGGGAATTGGAGAAATTGAAAATGGCCGATCCAATATGCTACTTATGGAATTGTGTCATTATAGTAGATATGGTTCTAGTTATCTAAGGTTTTTGATTTGCTCTATGCGTGCTCATTTTTTATCTAGTCATTGCTTGAGTCTTAGAAAACTTGGTGTGTGTGGTGTTTATTTTTGAGATGTGGGATATCACGTAGACATTAGGGGGAACTTATTGAAATGATCGAGTACGACATTAAGGAAAGATTCATAATCTCAAAAGATAGAAATCATCACCCTATAATGGACTTAATCACTTAATAAGGACTCCTAATTCATGATGAGTCTTTGAATATACCAGAGATCATTCCCCTACTTTACATGGAAAAGTAAAGTAGGGTTTATATTAAGCCAAGTTCATTAATTTTCTTATGGAGGCAAGCCTCCATAGTTAATTACATCTTAAGGGATGTGAATCCATTAAGAATACTCTCAATTAAAGTAGCAATTAAAGTTCCAAAGATTTTAAGGTCTGACTATCAAAGGATTAGTTGTATTAGAAAATCAAATGGGAAAACTCAAGGAGAAGACTTATTATGCCAAATGAAACTAGTAGGTCTTGATACTAAGAAACTTAGTGAGCATTTCAACGTATCCTATAATTGGGCTTTATAATTTTGAAATTAAAGAGAAGAACAATTGTGTCAAAGTTGACATTTCATTAGAAAGCTAGAATTTATAGTCCAATAATACAAGATTGTAGAGATACCTAAGAGGTGAGGATTTATGCTTGTAGCTTGAAAAGAAATAGCCACCTCAGGTCCTAAATCTAGGGAGCTTTATCATAAGCCAAAGCATGACCTAAATCTAAGCAAAAATTATCATATGGTTTAACTCCATAAGAGAGGATAAACTGCCCGACTACTGGACTTACATCCACTTGGAGTGGCAGCCAGCTAACACCTCTTACGCTTTACATTCATGAAGTCCAGTCATATGTTTTGCAAGATTAGTTAGGTTGTTGTTTAATTAGAATGAAATTAAAGTTCTTAAACTCACTCCCTAAGAGACTAGATCATGAGTGGTATGAGCATATGACTTAGTCTAGTGTAAAATCTTTTCAAATTTTATTTATTTTGACACTTCATTTTGATATAAGCTTTGGGTTTTGATACTACATGCATGATGAAATAAGGTTGTTGGCTAAATCAACAAGAAAGGAGTTTTCAAAATAAGGGATGTCCTCGAGGTCAAGAATTTCACTATTGTGCAAGGATGAAAATCATCAATTTTCAAGAGCGAAATAATATGATGTGCAAGTTGTTGGCCATTCAACATTCAGCTGAGGGTTATTAATTCTTTTAGTTATCTTGATTTATGTCCTAGGCTTTATGTGAGGCTATGAATTATTTAAAACTTTAGTTATGAGGTATAGTTGGGTAGAAAGATTATTTTTTTCTAAAAGCCTAATCACATTCCAGGCCACACATTCAAACATCAAACATATAAAGAAACTAAGAAAAGCATGCCATCCTAATTTTGCATTTTAAACACAACATCAAACAATTTTTATAGCTAATGTAAAAGAATAACAGGCTAGTGTGGTCGGGTGCTGTCGTACAACTTGAAAAGAAAAATGGGTAGTCGAGCTTGACCTTTATACAACCTGGTATAGAATAAAATAATTTGCAATTTACAAATGATAAATGTTGTGGGGGGCCTTCAAGTCTTCATGGCTTCATGTATCTTCCTCCTCTAATTTGGTTAGCTCCACTTCAAAGGCATTACATGACCTCCCAGGATAAAACCTTCTAGCCAATGCTCATCCTTATCTCCCTATAGCACTAAATCTAATTTCTAATCCAAAATTACATTAAAAATAGGAAAAGTAAATATAACTTCACCTACAAGATAGGTGTTTGCTAAATATACATACAACCCAAGTAGTTATACTTATAATTTGGACTTAGCACCCTGCACATAGGTAACCAAGCCCAACTATCCTAACTTGGATTATGCTAAGGGGCTTAAGCAACCTTCAAAGAGAGCATTAATATTTAGTTTTAAGCAGCTCTTTAAATATAATCCCCTGTAGAAAATATGATTAGGCTAATCATAGCCTAGCATCCAGTCTACAACATATACACCATACCATTTAGTCTAAAATAATACATCACAAAATAAAACATACATCACACCATGCCCCATCCTAATACAAGGCTAGAAGTGGTGACTTAATCTAATGTGTGTGTATTAAGGTTTGCATGGTATGTCCTAACTAGGCTGTAGAATTAAGATTTTCTAAGTGTAGAAAGATTCAACTTAAAGGGTGGTTTCACTTCAAGTGCTTTAATTGATTTGCATGTTTTAATTTGTGTTTTCTTTTGTTTCATATGACCTACACATAATCTCTAAGTGTTGTAAAAAGAAGAAAAGAGGTTTCCCTCTTTCATCCCTACCTTAAACCACTTTCTAAAGCATGTTAATTTGATTTAGTTCTCTTTAGTGAATGGCTTATTACACATTTTAGATTAATCCTAAGTTTAAGTTCTCTTTAAATAATTCTATTGAATGTGAAAGGCTTCTCAAGATTAATCTAATTAAAATACTATCACATGACACATGCTAAATCATTCTTTTCCATCAAATGTAACATGCATATGATTAAGTTTTAAGTATACCTACTCATATATGTTTTAGCACATTTGAATGATGTGAATGTACATTTGAAGCTTTATATTTTCCCTTTGATTGAATTATTTTATCATATTAATTTAAGACTCTATCTAAATTCTTATGCAAAATATATAGGGATGAAATTAAATAGGGGTGTGTCATTGTTAACTAGGGAAGTGAGGTAATCAAATGACCTCTACCTAAAGCCTCATATTCCCGGGCTATCCAGACTATATGCCATTACATTCAAACCATATGTAAATTTACATGTATGAACATAAGAAAGAGAGCTCCAAATCACATAATCAATTAATTCAATCACTTGAACAATTGCAAATGCATGTATTTTTAATAAAAAGGAAGGATTACCATTCTCTAATTAAATACACACATGTACGTATAAAAGACATAAGCAAGTACGTGGCTTTGTTAAACTAGGGAAGTGAGGTAATCAAATCACCTCTTTAAGGCTAGCTAAAGCCTCATATTCCCAAGATGTCCAGACTATATACCACTTTTCTTAGATACATACACATGTATTCATAATTTGGAGAATGAAAATCATGCAAAAAAATGATATTTAATTTGATTGAATCATTTATGTATATGAATTAAAGCATC
This sequence comes from Cymbidium sinense, assembly GCA_021442155.1. NCBI lineage: Eukaryota > Viridiplantae > Streptophyta > Magnoliopsida > Asparagales > Orchidaceae > Cymbidium > Cymbidium sinense. Next base: position 57,613,124 of record CM038218.1, on the reverse strand, counting down.
ATCCAAATTCTAGTATTGAAATACATAAGAATGAAATCAAATGGAGTACATGTTATTGTTAAACCAGGGAAGTGAGGTAATCAAATGACCTCCTTGGGGCTAACTAAAGCTTTGCATTCCTGGGATGCCCATATTATATACCCATTCACTTATGTAAATGAATACATGAATAAAAGGAAAGGAGCTTCACTTCATACATTTAAGCTATAATCATATACATCTCCTATGTATTTATAACTAGCATTCATAGCATATGTAGTCATTCATTTATAAGATCCAAAAAATATGTTTGGATTTAATAATGATAAAAGACACACATTATAAAATAAATCAACACATGCAAGCTTGGCATAAAGGGAAACCATTTAATTTAATTAATTTTAAAAAGATGAATATATTATTTTAAATGACATACAACATCTAACATAATTGGAAAGGAATGAATAAGAATAAGCATGTGATATCATTCAATTAAATTAATTACTAAGGATAATCAAATCAAATAAAAGCATTTAAAGAAAATCAAAGCTTTTTAATTATCACTTCCAATTTCATATTTGATTTGGTTTGAAGAAATGAGAAAAAGTTTGCTGATCATAACCCATCCCCATGTTTGTGATTTTATTTGGTTTAATGAAACATAATTAAGTTGATTTTATGGGTTAATTAGGTTGTACTATGCATTAAACCCAGTCCTATGTTTCCTTAATTTAATTAATCAAGTAATTATGAGCCAACATGATATGTACATACATTGGATATTAAATCAGCAATGAACCTAAGAAATGAAAGAGGCCTAATGCAATTGGCTCATAATTAGTGATTAATTAAGTTAAGAAACTTAATTAAATACTTTCGTGGTTTTCCCACAAATGTGGGTTGACCATAATTTCCTTAAATGTCTTTAGGTTATTGAACACCTAAAGATCTACCCATGAACTGATTAATTAAGATTTCATGTGATTATAGTTTCAAATTGATTAATTAAGCAATTTAATTAATGAATTAAACCATCAATTAATCCCAGATTAATTAATTTCCATTCAAGTGAAATGGACTTAGGGAAAAGATTAGGAAAGTAATGAAGGTTAAGATAACCAATTTCCTAATTAACCAAGCCATAAATCCCAAGAAAATTATGGGAGGCGAGGTCATCCCATTAATCAACCTCAAAAAGTTTGGGATTAATTACTTAGGTAATTAGAGAGTAATTAAAATAAATAAGTTTTCAATTAAACCCAAATTAAGCCTTAATTACTATTCAAAATTAATTGGGATCAATTTTAATTGAATGTCCTCTAAGATATCGTCAAAATAAATATTTACCTACATTTTTATGATTTTGCTATGGTTTGTTATAATTTTCCAAAGTTTCAACTTATTTAAATGATTTTCCATGATTTTTATAAAGTCCATTAATTTGTTTTAACTATTTGAACTTCAGAATACAATATCTCCTAATCTGGAAATTCTTTTGAATTGAAAATTTTATGGTATGTAGATTTTAAGCTCAGTTTTATTCTTTGAAAATTTCAAATCAATCTGATGCACCTTTTTAATTTAATTAATGAAATTTGAGTGTCCATAAAACATAAATTAAGCTCAAAATATTCAATAAAATTTGGGGCTTTTGGATTCATTGGACTCCTCTCAAAAAAAACAAATCCAACTAGCCCTTATTTGCAATTTTTAGTTAAGTATTTTTTTTTTATAAATTTTTTAAGTTTCACATTTTTAATTAATTTTTAAAGAATCCCTAATTTCTTAGTTAACCCAGTCGACGACATTGACTGGACCATGTGGTGCCATGTGGCATCACGTGATTGGCTGGCACAGTGTTGCGTTAGCATATGAGCGGGAATGTGGACAAGGTCGTGCAGATCAAATCTGACCATTCGATCATTGACCGGATGTTCCAGATCGATATGTGTGATCCACCTGATCTGAGCCGTGTGATTCATCGATTAGATCCAAATGATCTGCATGATCTGAGTCGTTCATCTCCCTGAATAGGAGATCAGATGGCTGGTGGGCTATCCGAAGAAGGCAGACTAAACATTATTTTGGGCATGATTTTTGTGATTCTTACAAAAAAAATTGAATGAAAAACTTCATTTTGGGCTCGATTTTCCAGCAATCTTCATCAAAAATCACTCCAAATGTGTGGGGATGATGTAAAATAAATAAATGCAAGGGTAATCTACAGGAAATTCCTAAAATTGAGCAAAAATCATCACACATAAAATAACCTAAGGCCAACTACGATTCTTGAAAATTACCTCACTGCGAATGATTTCTGGGGGGCAGTGATGATCCGAGCCTACTCCTGAGGGCAAGAAGAAGCTTTGGAATGGATTCGAGCTCTTGCTTCAATTTGGAATAATGTATCCACCAATGGTCGCTGCTTTCTCACCGGAATCCACTTGATTTTGATGGTTTGCTCAAAAACTAGTGGGAATGGTTGCTAGTTAGTTTGGGATCTCTAGGAGAGTGAAATAAGTGTGTGAGGAAGAGTTTTCGCCTCTCTATTTTTTGTCTCCTTGCAATGGCTGAAAATCATATCATTCATGGTGATTTTTGGCTACAAGTGGGTGTCCTTAGCTTGGGGTGGTTGGGATTTTTCTTAGGTAGATTAATTTGGTTGGCCAAGGCATGGGAGGTGGCTAAAGGACAAGTGGGTGTCCTAGTAAAGGGAAGTGGAGGTCCTTCATGCCAAGTGTTCCAATGGGCGGAGGTGATTTCACCTCCCATGAGTCATGTGAACCAACCACCTCTTGAGTCAAGTTGGACATGTCCTTGGAGCCTGGGTGGATGGATGAGTGTTAAGTGGCCAAGAGAAATGACCATTTACATAAGTGTTTTGTCTTATGTGATACCCATAGCCCAAGGTAGAGTGGTCATTTAGCATTGAATTTGATTTAGGTTGATTTGAAATGAGTCAAAAGTGAGTTGGACCAAATTTCATGTCATTTGGAGTTCATTTGGTTAGGTTTGACTTAATTTTACCCATTTGGGTCAAATTGGATCAAAATGGGTTAGGTTGACCAATTGGTCAAATTGGGTCAAACTAAGGGTTAGGTTAAGTTCATATGACTATTTGGAGAGGATTGTATGCTTTAGTTTGATTTAATTTGGATTTAACTTGGGTTTAGTCTAATTTGACCCTTTATGTCAATTTGGGTCAACTTGGGTCAAGAGGGCTAATTGGTCTAGGTTTGGCTCAATTTAAGGTCAAGTCATATTTAAATGTTAATTTTGGGTTGATTTGAATCATTGGTTTCAATGGATTTGGCTAGTTTGGGTTCATATAGGCTAAAGGTTTGACTTGGTCAACAAGTTAGGTTGACTTGGTTTGACCTAATTTATATCAATTGATCATCCTAAGGTGATCAACAATCATGACATGAAGTTTGGATTGACTTAATTCACTTTGATTTAGATTGAATTGGGATTTGGTTCATGTAGTTCAAATTGGCCACTTTGTGTCAAGTGAACCAATTGGATTTAGTTGGCTTGATTTTGGATTGAGTTTCATTTAGTTAAGTTTATATATAGATTTTAGATTGGTATATAAATTCAATTGCAATTAGTTTCGATTCAAATGAGTTTTGGTTAATTTGAATATTTCAAGTCAAATGGGATAGGTTAGGTTTGACTTGGGTTGATTTTGGTTTGACTAGATGATTGTAGGTTTCATTTATATTTGGATATATGATTGAAGGAATGATTGGTTCAAGAGAAAATCCATTGATTTTGGCTTGATTTAGATGGGTTTTAGCCAAATTTGAGGAAATGGCTTAAAGAGTTTAAATTGGGTTTTGATTTGATTTTGGATTTGGTTTTGACTATTTGAATTTATATTTCATTTATATTTAAGGAATTAATTGAAGGTACAATTGATTTATAAGAAAATCAATTAAGTTAGGATTGAATTGGATGAGAATTTGGCTAAGTTTATGAAGTTGATTAAAGGGCTTGGGAAGGATTTCAAGTTTAGATTTGAAGTTAGGTTTCAATCATTTGGAATTGAGTTTGGACATAGATTTATATTTGAAATTGAGTTTGAAGTTTGGTTAAAAATTTTGATTTGAATTAAATTTAAGAAGGTGTACATGGATTGGGTTTAGGCTATAGGGTAAGTGATTTTCCTAAGTCCCTAAGGCATGGCCTAATCCAATGATTAACTCTTCTAAGTCTCTAGGCTTAGGTTAAGTGTTCACCTAATCTCTACAAGTGTCTTATGACTAAGGAAATCTTAGTGTCTAGAAGGCTCCTAGTTCTAAGAAGAGGAGGTTGAGAACTCACTCCAAAAGTGAGGTCAACAAAAGGACCCCAATAGGTGTGGTGTAACTGACAAGGCACACTGCACATATTAGCATTGATCGAGATGATCAGCAACATCCAAAATATTGCAAACACTAATGAAAATGATCTATACCTAAATCCAAAAGGTAGAAAGAATCACTATCTTAGTGCAAAGAAGCTCTCTTTATGCTAAGGGCATAAGAGAGCCAGAAGGAATTCGCGGGGGATTGAGTATATGAACCTTCCACTAGGGAAGCAAGTTCGAGCTATCTGCTGGGGATATGGATTTTAGTTTAATTGTGAAGATGATTTTTTTTGGGTGCACATCCGCTAGGAATAAGAATCTATAATCCGCTAGGGATTGGGAATGTGAACCTTTCAATGAGAAGCAGGTTCGGGCTATCCATTGGGGATAAGAGTTTGATGGTATTTCTTATGGCTCCACTGGAGAGAAGTTTATTTTGTTTGATATGTTTTAATTTGATTCAACTCAAGGTTGGTTTTGAATTTGGTTTATTATGGACCTTGTCGGTGTGTGATGGACCCACTGAGAAAGGGCTATGTCAGCCTTGACCTATCTCAGATTTACAAATCCAAAGGGATAGTCTATCAGCCATAAAGTAGGATTATCCGACTTGGTTGCCTTTGGTGTGCTTTCTGATTGTATATTTAGAAAGCGTAGTAGACTTACATCTTCCAAAGTAGGTATCAATCACTGGGGTGATTTGTTGGATCTAGAATAAATCGAACCTGACCTAGGGGTGACTATTGAGTGAATGCCATTGGGGGACTTATGTCAACTCAAAAGTAGTCAATATTAATTTCATTAATTTCATTGATATGTTTTAATTTGATTTAGTTTATTTTCATTTTTTTAATTTCATTTGATGGATCCCTTCGGTGTGCAATGGACCACATTGAGAAGGGGCTATGTCGGCCTTAGCCTATCTCAGATTTATTGATCCAAAAGGGTAGTCTACCGGTTGAAGGGTACGACTATCCAACCTAAGGGGTGCCTTTCGGTGTGCAACAGCTGGGCTAGAGAAAGCATAGCAAACTTACATCTCCAAAGCAAGGAACAACCGATGGGGTGACCCATTGGATGCGCAACAAATTGAACCCGACCTAGACCCGGTGCTAGAAAGAATGCATAGTAGACTTACATCTTCCAAAGGCACGATGACCATCGGGGTAACCTGTTGGTGGTAGAACATATTGAACCCGACCTAAGGGAAAATACTGAGAGAGTGTCATGGGGGACTTGTCTCAACTCAAGAGTAGTCAGGTGATTCATATAGGGAGTTTTGCTGACACTGCCCTAAAGATAGGATGCCCGCTTAGAAAGGTGACATTAGGGGCCTTAAATCCTAATCCATAAGGGAATGTATATATTGTTTGTTTGTTATTAAGGACCCCATTAGTGTGCGAGGGACCACACTGAAAAGGGGAATATGTTGGCCTAGGCCTATCTCAGATTTACTGGACCAAGGGAGAATCTACACATCCATATAACATAATCTCCAGCCACAAGGGTGGCTACTAGGAAAGGGGGTTGTCCAATCTAGTAGTAACCAGGCAGTGTCTAAATGGGGTTGCAAAGGACATGATCTAAATATAATGCCCATAGAGGAGGTGCCACTAGGGGCGTTATCCTGGACCCTCTAAATAAGAAAGCTTGTAGGTGTACGGTGGCTAACTCAAGGAGAAAGCGTAGTAGACTTACATCTACCATGAGTTATGTATCCACCGGGTGGGTCGCTATCAGCATAGAGAACACCAACCAGCCTAAGGTGCTTGTTGGTGTGCGACAATCATCTAGGAAGAAGATGTGTTTACTTATATCTCTCTAAAGTGAAGTTAATTGTTGGGATAGTCTTTCATCGGCTAGACGGGTGGTATCCGACCAAGGGTTTCCCGTTAGTGTGGAATGGCTGTACTTAGAAAGAAAGCATAGCGGACTTACATCTTGAAGCAAGGAACAATATTGGGGTGACCCATTGGCACAAGTCAAACCTGACCTAAGAGCGACTACTAAGTAGGGAGTCATAAAGAAAGACTGGACCCAGACTTGAAGTAGTTAGGAGGAAAGGTGTCACTGGTGGAGTTACCCTAATCCTTTTCTCAATCAAGTCAGTTCATGATGGCTAGTCCAAGAAGAAAGTGTATAGTAGACTTATATCTTCTTGAATGAAGCTAACATGAAGGTTGCTTACCAACTATGCTGTAGCACTTGTTGGTGTGCAATGGTCAAGTTAGGATGGAAAGCATAGTAGACTTACATCCTCCTAAAGAACGATCGCTGGGGTGAAGCACTAGCATGGTAGCACGTCAACCAGTCCTAGAGCACCTAATGAGTGAGGGCCACAGGGGGTGTTATCCCACATTAAAGTAGCTAGAGATAAAAGATGTGTATGTGTGTTTGTCAGATATACTCAACTAAGTCTATTCATGATGATAAATTTAAGAAGAAGGTGTGGTTGACTTACATCCTTTTAAATAGAGCCAATGTGAGAGTAGCTTACCGACCACATAATAAGGCCTACCATGCTAACGTGATGCTCGTCGGTGTGCAGTGCTCAAGTCAGGAAGGAAAGCATAGCAAACTTACATCCTCATGAATAAGGTACCAGGGGGTGGCCTAGCAAAAGTAACACAGCGACCTAGAAATGAGTGAGGGCCACGCGGGGTGTTATCCCACATCAAAGTAGCGAGACAAAAATGTGTATTTGTTCATGTGTTTGTGTTATGTTGATGAAGGATAGGATGCCGCTTGGGTTTCTTACACCTACCCTAAACACATCGAAGAGTGGATGAAATGGTGCCATCGGGGCAATGTGACTCCACCAAGAAAGAATGCCGCTCTGGTTCTCTTACACCTAACTTAGTTGTACTAGTCAAAATAGGATGCCTCTTGGGTTCTCTTACACCTATCCTAATAGCACCAAAGAATATTGTGTAGTTTATGTTTGTGTTGATGAAGGATAGGATGCAGCTTGGGTTCTCTTACACCTATCCTAATCACATCATGGCGGATTCACAAACAAGCAAAATAATACTTCCAATGAAAAAGGGATTTGATGAATGGAAAGACAGGATTTTTATTGATGATAATTATTTTCAAACATTATTTTAATGATAATATTTTTTTAAATAGAGCTCATTGATTGGAAGCATCGGGCGCTCCCCTATCATAGTGGTTTAAACTACTTTCCATCTTTCTTAGCACCAAGGTAGGCCTTTCAATGATCGAAAGTAGATTCTTGATTTGAAAAGTTTAGAGATAGAATAACTTTGAAAAAGTTTAAACCATCTATATTCAACATTAAATAAGGTCTCTCTTCTATTAAGTAGAATCTTGGGGGCTGCATCTCTAATATCACTTTAATCTCTTTTAAATTAATCCTTGTTATCTCATGATGCTATACTACAAGCCTTAAAAACTCCCCTAAAGTCATCCTAATTGTATACTTTAGGGGATTCAACTTCAGGCTGTAGTGTCATAAATAATCAAAGATAACTACTCATATCGTAAAGATGGTCTTCCTTTTTCTTTAACCCTGGTGATCAAAGAAAGGCATGACCTTATAGCGGTAAATTCAAATGGAAATTATAAGTGCAAATGACCTCTCATCCTCTGGCATCATTCGGCCCATCCTTGAATAAGGAGACTGCATGTAAAGAGGCTATGTCTGCTATCAAATTTGAAATAAGTAATGTGGATTTATCTACATGACATGCCTAACTGAAATCTTCAGAATCGATGTATGTGTAGATTAGAATGTTCTTCTTTTTGACTGTGCATAATGTTGGGTAATCATGATAGCATCTTTCTTCTTCAATAAGGTTGACTTCAAACTTTGATCTTCTTCTTGGTGCAAATGTTTGCATCAAAAGTTTGCAAAGTAGCAATTGCAATAGGTTCAATTTTAAGTTTGTAGAGTGCTTCCTTTAAAGATGTATTGGGAACTTCATTATGGTCTTAGGTAAAGTAGTCTTTAAACTACAAAAGTAACCTAACCAAGTCATTGGCATTTTCTTTCTGACTTATCATACATGGATGTTGGGAGGGTGGGTGGACTACCTTTATGTTGAGGTGAATCTCTTAAAACTCATTGGTTGATGATCTAATTTTCTTCTAAACTTGAGTGTATCTTCTACTTGAAAGTCTTCAAATTCTTTAAGCAAAGTAGGTAGACTAGGAAAAAGATTATTTTATTACTTTATTTGAAGGTTTATCTATAAATGTTGAATCCTCTTTCGAGCTTGAAGAATGAGATGAAGTGGAAATTTGATATCTCATTATATATATATATATATATATATTGTGAGAGGTTAGGAACAATTCTTAACTTCCAATCCTATAATAATATCATGAGATAATAGAATTAGCCAATATGCTCACATACCTACTATGTTTCTAGTCATATCATTCATAAATTATCCTTTTAGAACTTTTTGTTTTACTATTATCTACTCCAAAGACTTGTCAAAAGTAGACTCAAAATTTATTTTGTATATTCTTTTTTTCTCTCCTTTTCTTTGAATTTACACCTTGTACACATGATTTATCCTTTGGATTCCAAATCAATGTGTATTATTGGTGCTTTACTTTTTCTCTTTTTCTTCTTTTCTTTCTCTTCTTCTCTTTTTTCATTCATTTTTTCATTTTTTCTTTTCTTTCTTTTCTCTTTTTGTTTCATTTTTTTCTTTCTCCTTTTTTTGAGTCTTTCTTTATGTTGTGTTCTCTGGAGGGGATTGCTTGTATTTTCTTTCCATAGGATATTCTATATCAAGTATGACTTGAGGAGGTTTCCACTAATTGAGCAAGGAAGAATCAGGTTAAGTTCCAATCAAACACTCCTCTATCTCCTTAGAGAAGGTTAGGGTGCACTCATTATTTTAGCATAGTGGGCAACCTTCCAAGATAGTTTAGGACCTTAAGATTAACCTTCAAAATAGTTTGATGCCCTTATTTTGGATTATGAGGTGTATCTTAAGAAGGATTTAGAATTTAATTATTTTAAACAACTAGTTTGCTTCTTCTTATAGTCTTGATCAAAGTGGTAGGACCCTGCTACTACAATAATTGGCTTCTATGATATCTTCTAAAGAGAGGTAGAATTGATGTTTACCTACTCTTTTATGGTGCCCAAAATTTCTTCTATTAGATCTGATGATTCTAACTCTTTGTCGATCGTGACACCATGAAAGTTTAGAATGGGGGTATCTCTACCCAAGTTGGAATCCTTAAAGACATCAAGTCCATCGATACTACTATTTTATGGATTACAATCATTATTGTCATTTTGGGAGTTATCTTCTTTTGGGATTTAGGATTCAAATCAATTGAGTCATACTTATCTAGAATGGATAAGACATACCCAAAAATCCTTATTGATCTTATTCTTGGCTCTTGAAGGAACTTTTATGGCCTTTCTTCTTTGGTTAGGGAAACTCAGAATCAAACTATCGGTCAAACTAAAGAAGTGGCTTCTTGCCTGCCACCTCCTCTCTCTGGTCATGAGTGGGAGGAATCTCGCATTGCTAGAAAGAGAACCATATCAAACCATTGCTTGAATGTTGTTGACTTGAATTATTAACTTTCTTTGATTGTTGAATTGGAGCCCTCATTTAACAAATTTAGGTATGCTAAGTGGGGTTAAAATATTGGAGAGATTATGATTTTTTTTTGAAGGAGAGACTTTGAACTTTATTTAAATTTAGAACCCACATTCAATAAATTTGGGTATGTTGAATGGGGTTCAAATGTTTTGGAGAGGCTCTTAATTGATACTTCCATTGGCTAACATTTGAATTTGATTTTATGTTTGGGACCCTCATTTAATAAATTTGGGTATGTTAAATGGAGGGTCAATTGAATTTGTATTGGTTTTGATTTTGGAATCTTCACTTAGCAGATTTATGTATGCTAAATGAGATTCAAGTGCATGTTTGAAAACAATTTTTCAAGCATTTTGTTGTTTGATGATGTGTCATGTGTTTGATTTGTTGAGTTCAATTTGAAAATGGGATCTTTACTTAGCAAATTTAGGTATGCTGAGTGAAGCCCAATGTGTTTGATGTATTTTTATTTTATTTTGAAAAATGAGACCCTTACTTAACAAATTTGGTAAGTTAAGTAGGGCTCAAGTTTGTTTGATGAGTTTGTTTTGTTTTGTTTTGAAAGAGGAGAACTTCTATTTAACAAATGTGGTATGTTAAATAAAGTTCAATTTGTTTTCAATTTTGAAAAGGTGGGACTCTCAATTGACAAATTTAGGAATGTCAAATGGAGTTCAAGTGTGTTTAATTTATATATGATTTTAAAAAGGGAACTCTACTTAGAAAATGTGGGTATGTTATGTATACTCTAATTTTATTTTGATTTTTAAAAATGGAATTCTCATTTGACAAATTTGGGTTTGTCAAATGGAATTCAAATGTGTTTTAATTTTTAGTGATTTTGAAAAAAGGGATTTTCATTTAACAAATTTAGGTATGTTAAATAGAAATCAATTATATTTTTTCTTTTCAATCTCCAAAGATGGGATATTTGTGTGTGATGTTGCAATTGCAAAGAGAAATTCCAACTTAGCACATGTAGGATGTGCTAAATGAAATTTCAATTTTATGTTAACATCATGTTTGAAAATAAAATCTTCATTCAACAAACTTAGGTGTGTTGAATGGAGATTACTATTTTGAAATATGTGCTTTTTGAAAAAGGATTTTAAAATTATTTGATTTTAAATTTTGAAAAGAACCTCCATGAAACAATCATGGATACTGTTGCATGTGGTTTGGTTATCTTTAAATGCAAATCTTTTGTCATGAGAATTTTAATTTGAGAAGTGCTTTTGAAAGTATATATTTTTTTTTTGCAAAGAGTTTATTTTCTTAAGTATGAAATGAACCTTGCCTCACCAAGAGAATGGTAAAGAGGTTCTAAATTTTTAGTCATCTCCTTTAGTTAATTAAAAATAAAATTTTACCTATTGGGGACCCAATAGCGGTTTTAAGACCTACATGGAGTGAGGTCTTAAAACCTAAAGGATGTTAGCTAGCTTAACCTAAGGATGAAATAGAAAAGTGCCAATGAAAGAAAGATAGTCTTGGACCCATATAAAATAGAAGTTCACTATCATGTTTGGAAACAATAATTGCTACTAGATATGGAGAGAGGAACCATCCCAAAGTCTAGAAAATCATGGTGTTTATTTTTGAGATGTGGACCACATTAGATCTTAGGGTACTTATTGAAATGATAGTGCGATATTAAGGAAAGATGCACCATCTCAAAAGATAGAAATCATCACCCTATAATGGACCTAATCACATAATAAAGACTTCAAAGGCATGATGGGTCTTCGAATGTACTAGAGATCTTTCCCCTACTTTACATGAAAAAGTAAAGTAGGGTTTATATTAAGCTGGATTTATTAAGTTCCTTATGAAGGCAAGTCTTCATAGTTAATTACATCTTAAGGGGTGTGAATCCATTAAGATTACTCTCGATTAAAGTACCAATTAAAGTCTCCAAAGATTTCAAGGCTAGACTATCAAAGGATTAGTTATATTAGAAAATCAAGTTGGAAAACTCAAAGAAAAGACTTATTATTGAAGCCAAAGGAAATGAGTAGGGAATGCTCTTGATACTAGAAAAACTAGTGAGAATTAGAACCATTCCTCTAATTGGGCTTTATAATTTTGAAATTAAAGAGAAGATAAATTGTATTAAAGTTCTCATTTCATTAGAAAACTAGGACTTGTAATCCAACAACACAAGATTATGGAGATGCCTAAGAGGTGAAGATTTATGCTTGTAGCCTGAAAGAAACAACCACGTTGAATCCTAAATCTAGGGAACTTTAGCATAAGCCAAAGCATGACCAAAGTCTAAGTGAAAATGGGCATATGGTTTAACTCCACAAGAGAGGATGAATCGCTTGACTATTGGACTTACAACCGCCTGAAGTGGTAGCCAGCTAACACCTTCTACATTTTAAATCCATGAAGTTTGGTCATATGATTTGCAAAATTAATTAGGCTATTATTTAATTAGAAAGAAACTAAAGTCCTTAAACTCACTCCCTAAGAGACTAGAGCATGAGTGGTACAAGCATATGACTTAGTCTAGTGCAAAATATTTTCAAGTTTTATTTATTTTGACACTTTAATTTGACAAAGGCTTTGGGATTTTGATGCCTACATACTTGATGAAATAAGGTTGTTGGCTAAATCAAGAAAGGGTGTTTTCTAACACAGATGCCCTCAGTCAAGCATTCCCTATCATGCAAAGATGGAAATCCCTATTTTCAAGAGAAATAATATGATGTGCATGTTGTTGGCCATTCAACATTCTTAAGGGATTACTAAATCTTTTAATAATCTTGATTTATATCCTAGTTTTATGTGAGGTTATGAATTATTTAAAACTTTAGTTATGAGTTATAGTTGGGTAGAAAGGTTAATTTTTTTCTAAGAGCCTAATCGCATTCCAGCCACACATTCAAACATCTAACATATAAAGAAACTAAGAAAAATGCCATCTTAATTGTGCACTTTAAACACAACATCAAATAATTTTTACTAACATAAAGAATAATAGGAGTAATCAGTTGTCATTACAACCCGAAAAGAAAAATGGGTAGCCAAGCTCTACCCTTATACAACCCAGTATATAAAAGAATAATTTGTAATTTACAAATGATAAATGCTATGGGGGGTCTTTATATCTTCATGTATCTTCCTATTTCTTTGATTTGGTTTGCTCCACTTCAAAAGCATCACATGGGCTCCCAGGACAAAGCCTTCTAGCCAATGCTCATCCTTATTCTTGGCCTCGTATTCTTGAACATAAGAAAGATAGCTCCAAATTACATGATCAATTAATTCAATCACTTGAATAATTGGAAATGCATGTATTTTAATAAAAATGAAGGATTACAATTCTCTAATTAAATAAAAACATGTATGTATAAAAGACATATACAAGTACACACCTTTGTTAAACTAGAGAAGTGAGGTAATAAATGACTTTTTATGGCTAGCTAAAGCTTCATATTCCCAGGATGTCCAGACTATATACACTTTTCTTAGATACATACACATGTATTCATAATTTGGAGAATGAAAATCATGCAAATAATGACATTTAGTCTAATTGAATCATTTATATATATGAATTAAAGCCTCATCTAAATTCTAGTATTGAAATACATAAGAATGAAATCAAATGGAGTATGTGCTGTTGTTAAGCTAGGGAAGTGAGGTAATCAAATGACCTCCTTGGGGCTAACTAAAATCTCATATTCCTAGGATGTCCAGACTATATACCCATTAATATTCTCACTTACATAAATCAATACATGAATAAAAAGGAAAGAGCTTCACTTCATACATTTAAGCTATAATGACATACATCTCCTATGTATTTATAACTAGCATTCATAGCATATGTAACCATTCAATTATAAGCTTGGAAAATATGTTTGGATTTAATAGTGATAATAGCCACACATATTATAAAATAAATCAAAACATGCAAGCTTGACATAAAGGAAAACCATTTGTTAAATTAATTTTTAAGGACAATAAAAGCATTTAAAGAAAACCAAGGTTTTTTAATTATCACTTTCAATTTCATATTTGATTTGGTTTGAAGAAATGAGGGAAAGTATGCTGATCCTAACCCATTTCCATGTTTGTAATTTAAATTGGGTGGTGGCTTTGCTTGCTATTTTATGTATGGGGTTTGCCATATCTCTAGGCTAGTTGCTTCCTTAACTGAGTTGGATTTTTTGTTGCTATGGTGGTTGGTTGGGTGGCCTTATTGGCTAGTTGGGTGGGTTGGTCGTGTTGGCTGGCTAAGTTGGTTGGTTGGCTGGCTAGTTGTGTTGGCTAGTTTATCAGCTTCTGTTGGTGGCAGATTGGAGGGGCTGTTGGTGGTTTAATTTTGGATTTGATTTCCCAAGATGGAGGTTATTTATTGACTGTTATTTCTTCTTTTTGTGGATTAGGTTTTGGTGGTTAGTTTTGTAAGTCTAGGTTTGTTTCTTTTGTTTGTGGTTTCAGCCTCTTCCTATAATGGTCTTCCTTTATTGGCTACAGCTACTTTATTTTTTTTGTTATTTTGGGTTGGATGGTTGATGGTTGTTTAGTGGCTATTATTTTTCTTTGGGATCTAGTGACTTGGTTTGGTGTATTGGTGCCTAACTTGGCTGTGGTTATGATGTTTACAGTCATTGATATTTCTCCTCATTTTTGCTATTGGCTTTGGTGGTGTTCTTGTTGTATTCGCTACTCGATGGATGGCTTTTAGTCTGTCTTATTAGTCTTTGCTCCATTTTATTTTTGGCTGGCTATTCACCTCACCTAGAATAGAATTTTTGCTACTTTGGTTGGGTTTGGTGGATGCTACTATTTGCTTCTACCCTTTTCCTGGTTGCCTTGGGTGGTTTTGGCATGATGGATGTTGTTGGTCTTTTCACTAATTTGGATTTTTTTGCTACTATGGTGGTTGGCTGGGAGGCTATGTTGGCTGGCTGGGTTGGTTGGCTATTTTGGCTAGCTGGGTTGGTTGGATGGGTGGTTGTTTTGGCCTTTCTTTCCTGCTCTGTTGGTGACATGCTGGTTGGCCTGCTCTTGCTATGGTTCTCTTCTCTTGGCTACTACTCCTTCCCTTTTTCTAGTTTGGGTGACAGCCTTACTGCCTTTCCTATGTTCTTGTGGAAGACATGAGCTCTTGTGTTTTTCTTTCTAGTCTTGGTTTTTTTCTAATTGGTGTTGTTAAGGTCATGATACTTGCTCCCTTTGATGTTGCTATTCCTCTTTGGTGGCAGCTTTGGTGTTGTTCTTCTTGTATTATCTCTGATGGTTGGTTATTTTTCTACCTTGTAGGCAGATGGACTTGGGATGATGGGCTATAAGAGGTATCGCAATGATGGCCTTGATGTTTCCCTCTATAAATCCTAAATAAAAAAATAAAATAAAAAAAAAACCTAAACTAAAACCTAAACCTAAACCTAAACCTAAACTTAAAAAGAAAATAAAATAAAAAATAAAAACTAAACTAAACTAAAAAAATAAAAACCTAAACTAAAAAATACCTAAATAAAATAAAACTAAACCTAAAATAAAAATAAAATAAACCTAAAATAAAATAAAAACTAAATAAAAATCTAAACCTAAAAATAAAACATAAAAATAAATAAAAAATAAAACCTAAACCTTAAGCTAAAAAAAAACCTAAACTTAAAATAAAAATAAAATGAACGTAAACCTAAACTAAAATAAACTAAACTAAAATAAATAAAATCTAAACCTAAACCTAAAATAAACTAAACCTAAACCTAAACCCTAAATAAAATAAAATAACAAAAAAATAAGCCTAAACCTAAAAAAACTTAAAATAAAACATAAAACCTAAATTAAAAAAATAAAATAAAAACCTAAACCTAAACCTAAAAATTAAAAAAATAAAATCTAAAAATAAAAAATATAATAAAAATAAACCTAAACCAATAAATAAATCTAAACCTAAACCTGAACCAAAAAAATAAACTAAAATAAAAAAAATAAATAAATAAATATAAACCAAATATAAATAAAATATAAATAAAAAATAAAATAAAATAAACTAAAATAAAGAAAAAATAAACTAAATAAATGAAATAAACCTAAACCTACCACTTTACTTAATTTAAAAAAGATTAAAAATAAAAAAAAATTTAAAATTTAAAACTAAAAAAAAACCCTAAACCCTAAACACTAAACCCTAAACCATAAAACGCTTAACCCTAAACCCTAAACCCTAAGCCCTAAAACCTACAATCATAAATCATAAACCCTAAACCCCAAACCGTAAATCTTAAATCATAAACTCTAAAAAACTAAAAACCTAAACCTAAACTAAGTAAAACCTAAAAATAAAATAAATAAAAAAACCTAAATCTATATAAAATAAAAATATAAAATAAAATAAAAACCAATACTAAAACCTAAACCTAAACTTAAACTAAAACCTAAACCTAAACCAAAAAATAAAATTAATTAAAAAATAAAATAAAACTAAAATTAAATAAATAAAAAACTTAAACTAAACTAAAATAAAATAAAATAAACCTAAGAGTAAAACCTAAATAAAATAAAACTAAACTTAAAATAAAGAAAATAAACATAAAATAAAACTAAATAAAATCTAAACCTAAAATAAACCTAAAATAAATTAAAAATAAAACCTAAACACTAAATTAAAAAAACTAAAATAAAAATAAAATTAAATTAAACTAAACTAAAATTAAAATAAATAAAACATGCTAAAAATAAAAATAAAACCTAAAATAAATAAAATTAAAACCTAAATCCCAAACTAAAAAAAAACTGAACCTAAAATAAAAATAAAATAAACAAAATAAAATAAACCTAAACCTAAACCAAAATAAACTAAACTAAAATAAGAAAAACCTAAACCAATCACAAATAAACTAAACCTAATCCTAAACCTAAAAACCCAAACTAAATAAAATAAAAAATTAAAATCTAAACCTAAAGTAAAAGATAAAACCTAAAATAAACCTAAAATAACAACCTAAAAAAACCTAAAAAATAAAATAAAACCTAAACTTGAACCTAAAAATGAAAAATAAAACCTAAACCTAAAAAAAATATAAAAAAAAACTCAACTAAAAACTAAACCTAAACCTAAAAAATTAACTAAAATAAAATATCTTAGCTAAAATAAATAAACCTAAAATAAACAAACAAAATTAAATGGAAATAAATAATAAATCTAAATAAAAATGAAAAATAAACTAAAATAAATAAACTAAATAAACCTAAACTGACCGGATTACTTAATTTTAAAAAAAAACCATAAACCCTAAATCCTAAACCTCAAACCCTAAACCCTCAAACCACAACTACCCAACACTAAAACTCTAACCCTAAAAACTAACCACAACCCCCAAAAAACCACAAACTACCTAAAAAAACTAAACTACTAAATAATAAAATAAAACTAAATAAAGAAAATAAAATAAATAAAATAAAATAAAACTTAAACCTAAAATAATAAAATAAATAATAAAATAAACTAAATATAATAAATAAAACTAAACTAAACTAAAATAATAAATAAACCTAAGAATAAAACCTAAATAAAATAAAAAATAAATAAAATAAAATAAAATAAACCAAATAAATTAAAATAAAACTAAACAAAAACCTAAACTTAAAAATAAACCAAAAATAAAACCTAATAAATAAAAAATAAAACCTAAACCTAAAACTTATAAAATAAAATAAAATAAATAAACCTAAACTAATAAACTAAACTAAAATAAATAAAACCTAAACCTAAACCTAAAATAAACTAAACCTAAACCTAAAAAACTAAATAAAATATAAACAAAATAAACAACCTAAACTAAAATAAAACCTAAATAAAATAAACACAAAACCTAAAAAAATATAAAACTAATCTAAACTTAAAATAAAATTAAATTAAACCTAAACTTAAAATAAACTAAAATAAAATAAACAAAAAAATAAATATAAAATAAATAAACTAAATAAATAAAATAAAATAAACTAAATAAAATAAAATATAATAAACTCAAATAAATAAAATAAACTAAAACCTAAACCTGGGTTTACTTAATTTAAAACCCTAAATCCTAAATCCTAAACCCTAAACCATAAACCTAACCCTAAAATAATAACCCTCCTAAACTTAAACTAAACCACTAAACCTAAACCACTAAACCACAATAAACCTTACCAAACTGAACCACAAACCTGACCCTGGACCTAAATCTAAACCCAACCTAACCAAATTACCCTAAACCCTAAACCTAAAACCTAAACTTAAAACTAAATAAACCCAAAATAAAATAAATAAAAAACAAAACCTAAATAAAATAAAATAAAAACCTAAACTAAAACCTAAAGCTAAACCTAAACATAAAAATAAAATAAAGTAAAAAATAAAAGTAAACTAAAATAAAATAAGTAAAACCTAAACTAAATTAAAAAAATAAAATAAACTAAAATAAAAGACCTAAATAAAATAAAACTAAATGTAAAATAAATAAAATAAAACTAAAAATAAATATAATAAATTAAAAAATAAACCTAAAAAAAATAAACCTTAAAATAAAACTAAATATAAATAATAAATAAACCTAAACCCTCAACTAAAAAAAAATCTAATAAAAATAAAATAAACCCTAAACTAAAATAAATAAAACCTAAACCTAATCAAAAGAACCTAAATCTAAACCTAAACCTAAAATAAAATAAATAAAATAAACTAAAATAAACCTTAACCTAAACTAAAAAAAATAAATCCTAAAAAAAAAAATAAAACCTAAATCTAAATAAATAAAATAAAATTAAACTTGAACCTAAAATAAATATAAAATCTAAACCTTAAAGAAAATAAAAATAAAACTCAATTAAAATAAACTTAAATAATAAAATAAAATAAACTTATAAATAATAAAACTAAATAAATCTAAACCTTTACTTATAAAACCTCAAAAACCCCTAAACTACCAAACCCAAACTACCTAAACCTAACTAACCCTACTAAAACCTAAACCCTAAGTCCTTAAAACCCCACCTAATCCTCTAAACTTAAAACACTACTAACCTAAAATACCAACCCTTAAATCTAAGCCAAAACTAAACCCTAAACCAACTAACTCTAAACCAAACCTAAATCATAAACCTAAACCCCCCAAACCCAAAACCTAAAACCTAAACACTAAACCAAAACCTAAATCCTAAAACCTAACCCTAAAACCCTAAACCCTAAACCCTAACCCTAAACTTTAAAAGCATAAACCCTGAAACCCTAAACATTAAATCCTAAACACTAAAGTCTAAACCCTAAACCCCAAACCTAAACCTAAACATAAAGTAACTAAATAAATTAAAAAATAAACCTAAACCCTAAAACCTAATAAACCTAAACCTTAAGAATGAACGATGGAAGGAACATCATCAATTAAATAAGATCTGGCTCAAGGTGGATTATCGCAGTGGTGGTGGGGCATCTAGAGCTACTGGTGGGTATGGAGGTAGTGGTCGGAGCAGTGGAGGTCATGGAGGCGGGAGGAGTGAGGGAGGTTACAACTGTGGTGGTGGCAGAGGGAGAGTTCATGGATATGATGGTGGATCCCACTACTCAGTGGGGGTGGTTCGATGGGAACTGGACAAATTGAAGAATGGCCCATCGATCTTACCTTATGGAATTGTGTCTTTACAGTAGAGATGGTTCCAGTTATCTAGGGTTTTTTATTTCCTCTATGTGTGTTCATTTTTTATTTATGTCATCGCTTATCTCCTAGATAATTTAGTGTGTTACTTGGTTGATGAAATCAAAAAGAAGAAATGTTGAATCTAAATATCTTCTCTATTAAAAAAAACCAAAAACCCTAAACACTAAATAAAAACTTAAACCCTAAACATAAAACCTAAACCTTAAACCCTAAACTTTAAACCCTAGAACTGTAAACCCTAAACTTTAAATCTTAAACCATAAGCCCTGAACCCTAAACTCTAAACCCTAAACCCTAAACCTAAAAAAAACCCTAAACTAACCATAAACCCTAACCCCTAAACCCCTAAACCCTAAAAAGTTAAAAAGCTAAACCTGAACTAAATAAAACCTAAAAATAAAATAAATAAATAAAAACCTAAATAAAAATTAGATAAAATAAAAACATAAACAAAAACCTAAACCTAAACCTAAAACTAAAAATAAAATGTAACAAAAAATAAAAACTAGACTAAATAAAATAAATAAAAACCTAAATTAAAATAAATAAATAAATAACCTAAATAAAACAAAATAAAACTAAATATAAACTAAAATAATAAACCTAAAATAAATAAATAATCAAACCTAAACCCTAAACTAAAAAAAAACACAACCTAAAAAAAATAACATAAACTTAAACCTAAACTAAAATAAATGAAATAAAAAATTAAAACTAAACCAAACTAAAATAAATAAAAACCTAAACTAAACAAAAAATAAATAAAATAGACCTAAAATTAGAAAACCTAAAAAAAATAAAAACTAAAATTAAAATAAAATTAAAATAAACCTAAAAAAATAAAATAAAAACCTGAACCTAAACCTAAAAATAAAAAATTAAAAATAAACCTAAAAAATAAAAATAAAAAAAAATTAACTAAAACATAAAACAAAATTTAAACCTAAACCTAAAAAATAAACTAAAATAAAAAAGCTAAACTAAAATAAATAAACCTAAAATAAATAATCTAAAGTAAATAAAAATAAAAATAAACCTAATCTAAATAAAAAATAAAATAAACTAAAATAAATAAAAATAAACTAAATAAACCTAAACCTACTAGTTTACTTAATTAAAAAGAAATAATTAAACCCTAACTAAAATAAACTAAAATTAAAATAAAATAAAATAAACACCCTAACCATAAATCATAAACCCTAAAATGAAAACTATAAACCCTAAACCTATAACCCTAAACCCTAAACCCTAACCCCTAAAACCCTAAACCCTAAACTCTAAACCCTAAACCTTAAACCCTAAACCCTAAAAGACCCTAAACCCTAAACCTTAAACCCTAAACTAACCATATATCCTAAACCTTAAATGCTAAAACCCTAAACCTTAAACCCACAAACCCTCTCCCCAAGCGTTCTCTTATTCTCACGGTGATTTTGAATCTTTGTTGGTGGCACATCTCCAAATGGGGATTTATGTGGCTTTGGCCTTCGTTTCGATCAAATTCAAAGGCTTGAACAGCATCTGGCCATTTGTGTGTTGTTTCATCATTGACCATGACTGCATTGAGTTCTATTCTTTGGGCTTCTCCTTAAATTATGGATGCTTCAGCTAGGGCATCCGACACTTTGGGGCTTGGCTACCTAATGCTGCTTCTTATACTCAATATTTTAAGGAAGTGCTCTCTGGTAAGACTTCTCCCTTTGTTGATTCGATTAATCTCATTTTGATGTCTTTTAGTGGTTTTCCAGCCATAATGTGCTATGATATGGATGTTGAAAAGTTGGCAAAACCATTTGAATTTTCTCTTGTGAGTAAATTTTCTTTGCGTTACCCAAATTTGGATAAGATCCGCACTTTTTTTCATAATCTCAAGGTTACAGGTGCTTTCTTGATTAGTCTTATTGACCCTTGGCATATCCTAATTCAACTTTATAATGATCTAGATTATTCACATGTTTTTTGTGTCATTCTTATTTCATCTTTAATTGTCAGATGTGTTTGTTGAAGTGGTCACCCCTTTTTGACATTAAGGAGGAATCTCCTATTACTGTGTTATCTCTTCCTATATGCACATTCATTTTGTTACCCATAATGTGCTTTTTTTTTGCTATATATATCGGCTTTGAAACTTCGATAGCGACCACTAAGAGCGATCTCTCCCTTTTGTGGCTTGGATCCTCATGGAATTAGAAAAAAAATACCCTAAGGAAGTTGATTGGCTCTAAAAATATGGGTTTTAAAGGTTGAATTGGATAACCTTCAATTTTTTTTTTTTGTTCATAGTCATGATATAATTCATAATGTTTTATTTTCCATCCCCACTTTAAAAAAATGAAATCCTCTAAAAAGAGAATGTTGTTCCTAAGGTATCCCTACTTATGTTTATAAATTGGGCTTGGATCGTAAGAATGGTATGATGGCTATTATTGAGGTTGATTCCTTGGATATTGGGGTTAGTCATGTTGAACAAGTTTTGGCTACTACTGTTGATATAGATTCAGCTGATTTTCAAAATGGTAAGGATGATTTACCTCTTTTTCCTTCTTTGAATTTGAATATTTCTAATGCAGAGAATAATAAATTTTCAAAGTTATTAGAAGATGATTCTATTTCCTTTGATTCTATTCTTGCATCTATGCCAGCTTTGATCGATGGAAATTAAGCTTTTAATAAGATTTAAATGATGTCGAGCATGCTAAAAACATTTATGATCCAGATTTAACTACTTGTGTTTTAAATGGTTCTAAATCATCACCGTCTCTCATTTCTAATCTTGATATTCATGTTAATCCTATTTTTAAACTTAATATGTATTTGGAAGAGGGTGAACTACCCTCCAAACACTTGGAGAATTCTCTTAAATTTGTGACCAATGTTACTAAATCTTCCTCATGATGACTCTAGGGGAAAAGAAAAATGGTTTTCAAACTTATCATGCTAAGAAAAAAAAGTGTTAAAATTACTCTCCCAAATTGTCCAAAACACTAGATCTTTTGTGGTCTCTCACTCTCTCTTAATTAACCTTTTGCTTAACCCATTTTTTATTTTACTTATTTTAATTTTCTTGGAATGTTAGAGGGATTACCCTCTCTATTCATAATCATATTAGAAATCTTTGTGCATTCATAATATTTATTTACTTATTATTCGGAGCCTCTTATTCATGCTAATTAAATTAAGTGTTCTAAATTGATTAGCTTCAATAATTTTTTCTCTAATGTTAGTAATAAGATTTTTGTGTTTTGGAATAATTTTGTTGA
Source organism: Cymbidium sinense (assembly GCA_021442155.1). Taxonomy (NCBI): domain Eukaryota; kingdom Viridiplantae; phylum Streptophyta; class Magnoliopsida; order Asparagales; family Orchidaceae; genus Cymbidium; species Cymbidium sinense. The sequence goes on along the minus strand of CM038218.1, from coordinate 57,590,275 downwards.
GGTTTCTATTATTGATGATTTTCAACAAGTTATCAATGCTCAAATATCTTATGGTGACTATTGTGTTTTGGGCTCTTTTATTTAGGTATCTTGTTATAGATCTAGTAGAAATCATCTTTTGGATAAATTTGTGGAATTTTGCTACCTCGGTCAACAAACCTTGGTTTGTGGGAGGTGATTTCAATACTATTTTATTCTCCTATGAATGAAGTGGTGGTTTCTCTCCCAATATTCATTCCATGAAATATTTTTTCAATATGATCATCAATTGTAATTTGGTTAACATTGGCTTTAAGGGGTCTAATTATACTTGACAAAACTCTAGACTTTGGCAAATGTTGGACAGGATTCTTTTTAATATTCATTGGATTAATCAATGACCTATTACTTTTATTGATCATTTAAGTAGAACCTTGTCTGATCATGCTCCACTACTTATTTCTATTAAAGATAATTCTAATAGATTACATAAATCCTCTCCTTTTAGATTTCAAGACATGTGGATTCAGCATATTGATTTTTTTGATGTTGTGGCTAATAATTGGAAAGCCCCTTTACATCTTGATAATTCGATTATGGTGATGAATAGACATTGGTTTAAACTTAAAAGACTTAAACAAAATTTGGGTTGGTAGAACAAGCATTGCTTTAAAAACCTTTTTGCTAATACTAAAGATATGGAAAGATTGGTTTGTGATCTTGAAGTCTCTGTTATGTCTAATCCTTCTAAGATTAAGAACTTGACTAAGGCGAAAGACAAACTTGTTAACTTCCAAAATCTGGAAGAGACTTACTTGCACCAAAAAGCTGCTAGGTGATAGGAATATTAGGTATTTCCATGTGTTAGCTAATAAAAAGATAGCTTTAAATAATATTCAAAAAATTAAAGATGACAATGGTGTTTGGATTACAAGGAGTAATGATATTATGGAATCGGTTATTAATTACTTTAGAAATATGCTTAATAAGAGTTACTCTTATAAATCTATTTCTAAATCACATTTGATTCTTTCTATTATTACTAATCATGATAATGATTTTCTTACTATCATGCCTAGTGAAGATGAAATTTTTAAAGTCCTTAATAGCATGAATATAGATTCTATTACTAGTTCGAAGGGTTTGACTACTCAATTTTTTTTTCTCAAAAATGTTGGTTTATCATTAAAAATGATTTGATTGAGGATGTCATTGATTTTTGTAATGGTAATCCTTTTACTAGATATTTTTCTAGTACTTCTATCATCCTCATACCTAAGAAAGATAATCTAGACTATTAAAGTGATTTTAGACATATTAGTCTTTGCACCTTCTTCAATAAGTTGATTTCCAAAATTCTAACCAACAAGCTTAGTCCTTTACTTAATAAAATTATCTCTCTCAACCAAACTAGTTTTGTTAGAGGTAGATCTATTTCTGATAACATTTAGTTGGCCTAAGAATTAATTCATGATCTTGATGCCAAGACTAGAGGTGGCAACATTCTTTTCAAATTAGATATTACCAAAGCCTTTGATAACATTTCTTGGGACTTCCTTTTCCATGTTATGAATTTATTTGGGTTTTGAATAAATTTATTTATTTTATTAAAATTGTATTTAATAATGCAGTTTTTATTTTGCTTAATGGGAAGCCTTGGGTTTCTTTCCCTCTTCCCATGGCTTAAGACAAGTGGATCCTTTATCTCCTACTTTATTTATTATGGCTATTGAGTACTTATCTAGGAGCATCAATGATTTATTCTTTAACAATCTTAGTATGTACTATAGAACTCTTGATGGTCTTCCTGTTTCCCATTTAAGCTTTACAGATGATTTCATTATTTTTTGCAATGCTTCTATTCATCATATCAAGCATCTCAAGTATTTTCTAAATAAATTTTGAAAGTGGCCTTTCTATCAATGATAACAAAAGCTATTTTATCACTTCCTCATATCTTCTATAATAAAATAAGTCAAATCCTACATATCACTAATTTTAAGCATCAACACTTACCTCTAAAGTACTTGGGTACTCTTCTTATTTGATGAGTTAATTCAAAAAATTTTAAATAAAATTTTCATTTGGGAATTCAGTTTACTTTCCTTTGGTGGCAGGCTCATAATTCTCAAAAGCATGCTGAATTCAATGCCTCTTTATTTTATTCAAACTATTATCCCCACTAATGCTACTCTCATCAAAATTGATCGCTTGCTTAATAAATTTTTTTAGGGCTCCAATAACTCTACCAAAAGAATGCATTTGACATCTTGGCATAAATGTTGTGGTCTTTTGGGTGAAGGTGCTCTAGGTTGCAAACCTATTCATGGAGCTATCATTGTTTTCTCTCATACGCTCTAGTGGCATTTTAGAAAGAATGCTAGCCTTTAGGCTAATTTTATGATGGAAAAATATTTCCAAAGTAAATAGCCTCTTATCTGTGCTTATAAAGTTGGTGACTCTCTAGTTTGGTAAATTCTTCGAGCCATTAAATGGGTTATAGAATCCTTAATATCTTGGGGTATTCATTCGGGTACTTCAATCTTTTGGCAAGACAATTGGACTGGCAATGGCTCCATTGACACCCATCTACCCTCTCTTGCTACTATCAAAGTTAACTCTTTTGGCTAAATAATTTGAATGAAAGTAAACTTGAGAATTATATCCCTATTTCTATTTTAACAATTTTAGAAATATCCTCATTTCTTTTAACGATTAAATTCTTTTTAAGCTTTCTTATAATGGTGATTTTGTTCTTAAAGAGGTTTGGAATTTTATTAGAGATATGTAGAACCCCTCCATTGTCTTTATTAAACTTTGAAATAATATCATTCCCATTTCATATTCAGTTTTAGCTTAGAGATTTTTTAATAACTTTATTCTTGTGGACTCTTTGCTCTGGACTAAAGGGTTTTATTTAGCTTCAAAATGCTATTGTTGCTTTCATATTGAAAATGTAAATCATGTTTTATCAATGGTGCTATTGCTTCTAAATTATGGCTTTGGTATGATGATTTATTTTAATTCCAACTATTTTCATGGTTCTCTTTCTTTATATCAACTTCTTGAAGTTTGTTTGAAAAAACTATGAATGGTCATATCAAAGTTTTAATTGCTATTACTCTTCTCTGGTTCATCTGGATGGATAGAAATGATGCTAAATATCATGGCACTCCTATGAACCATAAAAGGATCCTAGCTAGAACTAAAGAAAAAATTCATGCTCTGTTTAATGCCAATCTTATTAGTAACATTCATTTTAGAGGCTATAAATTTGTGGCTAAAAAATTGGGTATCATTCTACCTGACTTAGGCCCTTATAAAGGTGCTAGGATTATCCATTGGATCAAACCTAAAGATAACTTTATTAAAGTTAATATTGATGGTTCTGTAGCTTCCAATAAATATGGCTGTGGTGGTATCCTTAGAGATTCTAAAGGTACTTGTGCTTTTGTCTATCCTCTCAAAGCCTATTCTGTTATTTTTGTTGAGCTTATGGCTATTAATAAAGATATTGAAATTTGTTTGAATAGAGTTTTCTCAACATCGGAATGAAGTTGATGCTCTCTTGTTTCTTGACATGCTTAACTCCAATAGAAATGGGAATGTTGAATTATTTTATCTCCTTAATCATACAAAAAATCTTCTTTCTCAAGTTTTTTTTTAAATTTCCCATGTCCTTTGTGAAGGAAATGCTTGTGCTGATTACTTAGCTAATTTAGGTGCCAACTTAACTGAGTTCACATTATTTGACAACCAAACATTGCCTAAACTATTAAGAGGCTTGGTTAATCTAGAAAATATTGAATTGCCTTATCTTAGATTATAATTTCTTGGCTTGGTTTCTTTTGTGTTGGTTTTTTATGAGCCTTTGCTTTTGTTTGCCTTTGTTAAACCCTCTTCGGGTTGTGGTTATTTCTTATTTTCACTCTTTGGTTGGTGTTGTTACTTTTGACCTTTACTTTTAGGTTGGCCTGGTGTTTACTCTCTGGTGATTATTATCAATGTAGCCTGGGTTGATTTAGTTTTTTTAGCCTAGTGGTTGTTATGCACGGTGGGTTTTACCACATTTTATCCTTTATTGTTTTGATAACCTCTATTAGGTTGTGGCTTTGTCTGCTAATGGTCTTTTCTCCTATATGGGTTTTGCCTCATTTTTGGGCTGCTTGCTCACTTACCTATTTTGGATCTACTGCTATGGTGGTTGAATGGGTGGTTTTGTTGCCTGGCTGGGTTGACTAGTAGTGTTGGCTAGTTAAGTTAGCTATTTTGGCTATTTTCTCCTCTTTTATTGGTAACATATCTAGGGGACTATTGGTAGTTTAGATCTAGCTTCATTTTGGAATGGTAGAGGTTTTTGTTTGGCTATTACTTTCTCTATCTTATTGATTGGGGCTTCATGTAGTTAGTTTTGCCAATTCTATTTTATTTCTTTTGGTTTTGGTTTTGTCCTCCTCCTATTTTAGCCTTTCTCTCTTGGCTATAGTGGCTTTGGGTTTGGTTATTGTTCTGGGTTGGTTGGTTTTGGTCTTTTTGGTTATTATTTTCTTGATTGTCTTGGGTGATTTTGGCATGATGGCTTCTGTTGGTCTTTACAATGACTTAGGTTTTCTGCTGCTATGGTGGTTGGCTAGGAGGCTATGTTGGCTGGTTGGATTGGTTGGTTGTTTCTCTATTGTGTGGTATTTTACTAATTTTTCTACTTTTCCTTGGCTGATGGGGATCTTTCCTTTGTTGGTTATTAATGATAGGCTATTCTCTGGTGGCAGCTTTATAAATGTTTTACTTAGCTACTTTGGTGGGAGGACTTTTAGTTATCCTTGGAATTTTGGTTGGCTATTATGGTGAAAAATTTATATATTCCTTCCTTCATCTATCCCCTTTGGAAAAGAGGATAAATGAAAACATAAATATAACACCTTGTTGGGACACCACGTAGATCTACAGATGTTCTTATTAGGGTGTTCGAGTATGGCATTGAGGAATGGTGTACTATATCGAGAGACATAAGTCACCATCCTACAAATGGACCTAATCACCTTAATAAGGACTCCTAAGGACTATGAGTCTTCAGAATGTACCAGAGATTCTTCCCCTACTTTACATGGGAAAGTAAAGTAGGGTTTATTTTAAACTGGGTTCGTTAAGTTCCTGTGGAAAACCCTCATAGTTAATTACATCATAGAACAGAATTCCTTAGAAATACTCGATTAAGATAAATGATTTATCTCCAAAGGTTTTGAAAGGTAGGACTATCAAATGATTGGTTTATTTTAAAAAATTAAGTGGGATCGATCAAGGGAGGGAGTTCTTATCAAGCCAAATGAAGATAAGTAGGGGATGCTTAGATACTAGAAGCCTAGTAAGCATCCAACTATACTATGGTTAGGCTTTACATTTTGAAATTGAATTGATTTATTTGAGTTGAATTATTATTAGAAATCTAGGGCTTACAATTCCATGATACAAGGTCATGAAAATGCCTAAGAGGGAGGATTTATGCTGTAGCCATAAAAGTAGCAATCTGAACCTAAATCTAGGGAGCTATGATGAGCCAAATGCACCACCTAAATCTAAGGTGAAAATGGGTATTTTGTTTACCTCCATAAGAGAGGATAAACCACTTATAACCAATGTTCATCCTAATCCCCATAACAATCATTCCAAATTCTAATTGCAAAATTACATAAAAATGGGAAAAGGAAATCTAACTAAAACTTGAAAATGAGATTAGCTAAACAAACCATACAATCCCAAGCATGTATATGTATAAATTGGACTTAGAACCCACTCATGGGTAACCAAGTCCACTGCCTACTTAGATTATGCTTAGGGGTATAAGCATACATAGCAAAAATTTATATTTTTATTAGCCTTAAGCATAATCCCTATAGAGGACAACGGTTAGACTAAGATCGCCCTACCATTCAATCTACGCACATACACCCTAACATCTAGAGTAAAAACATTACATCACAAAATAAAAGCAAAACATCAAACCATGCACCACCCTAACCTAAAGCTAGAAGTGGTGACTTAGCCTAATGTGTGTGCTTTTTAAGGTTTGTGTGGTATGCTTAGTTAGGCTTTAAGGTTGAAGTTTTCTAAGTGTGAAAGAGTTCAACTTAGAGGGTGTTTTCATTTAAGTGATTTAGTTTCTTTGGTTGATTTTATTTTTGATTATTTGATTAGGTTTGAATGAACATACAATTAATTACTAAAGTTGTAAGAGGAAAAGAGAAGAGAACTTCTCTTTCCTTAAGTAATTTCTAAAGTAGATTCATTACTGATTTTTGTTTACTGAATTTTTTTATTATGTGTTTTGATTAATCTTAAATTTAGATTTTCCCTAAACAAACCTATTCAAAAAGAAAGACATTTTAAGATTAAGTAAAGTGAATTACTATCACAAAATACACTTTTACTTCATTTCTTTCCCAACATGTGTAACATGCATATGGATGATTCCTAAGCATATCTATATGCAAATGGAAGTGTTAGCACACCTTAATGATGAATGCTAAGATGTTACTTAAGAAAATTTAGATGCTTCATGATGCATGATTTTGTTAAGTAGAAAAGAGGATTCTTTTATCCATTTTCATATGCATTTACAAGTATAAAAGACATAAGTGAGTATGATGCCATTGTTAGCACCAAGGGTGTAAGGTACAACACCTACTTAGGGACTTAAACCTCACAACCTGGGTTGTTGGTAATATACCACTTTTCTTAAATACATGTGCATATACAAAAAGAAATGCATGGAAAAAGAATCATGCAAAAAGTTTATGTTTATTTGGTTTTGGTTTGATTGTTTAGTTTATATGTGTGATGTGGAATTCCTTCTTAAGTCATGACATAGGAGTGTATAGGAATGGATTTAAGTAAGTGTTATGTCCTTTTCAAATGGACTATACACTTTGCAAATCCTATACAATTATATGTTAAGAAAAAGAGGGAGAATCACATAACACATTTTATACTATTCATATGCAAGCTCATAAATAATTATAAGCATACTCTTTATATTTGATTTATAATTTTGAAAATAATTTTGGATTTAGTAGTCATAATAGTCATTCATATCCTTACTTTAGCCAAAAGCAATTTGACCTAAAGGAAACATTTCATTTTAATTTGATTTTTCAAAAGGCATGAATGCATGATTTTCATATGACATACACATTTAGCATGTTAGAAAGAAATGAGGTAATGAAAGCATTTAAATTCATTCACCTAATTAATTCTAAAGACAATCTTATGAATAAGATTATTTAAAGTAAATCAAATTTATTTTAAAGAGATTTTGTTTTTTGTTTTGGGTTTGATGTGAATTTAGAAAATGTGAAAAGGTTTGTTGGTCCTAACCCTTTCCCCAGATGTGTACAATGTTTTAATTTGTTTTTAGAACCATTAGATTGATTTTATATTTTGTTTAGGTTAAGGTGTACATTAAGTTCATTAATTACCCTTACACCACTTTAACATATTTAACCAAATAATTATGAGCCAAAGTATGTCATAAAACCACACAAAATTTAAATTAGCAATGCACCTAGAAAGAAAGGGCCTAATGCAATTGGCTCACAATTAGTGATTAATTAAGCTAAAGGGTTTAATTTAAGTACTTTCATAACCCTTCCCACATGTGGGTTGGATTTTGATTTTTTGTTAAGCTACTTAGGTTATTGAATAGCTAAGCACCTACCCATGATGAATTGGTTAAGTTCTGGAATGTTTTGAAAATTTTATCAAGTTAATTAAGTAGGTGATTAGTGGATTAGCCCTTAATTAAGTTTGGATTAAGGAAGGAAAGGGGTTTAGGGAATAGTTTAGGGAAAATTTCCCAAACCCATTCCATAAACCTCTTCTTCACTTAAGCAAAGCTTAATTAACTTAATAAAGGGATTAAACCACTATTCACATGCTTAATTACCCTTAATTACATTATGAGAGTGATTAAGGATTCATTAATTGATTTCCCTAGTTAACACATCAATAAATCCCATGAAAATTAGGGGAGGTAGAGGTCTTCCCACTAAATGCATCTGAGAAATTTGAAATGAATTAATGAAGTAATTGGTAGTAATTAGGTTATTAAGTTTTCACTAAAACCCTAATTAAGAAAAATCATTGTTCAAAATCAATTGGAAATAATTTTAGATTATTTCTTACTAAATTATCTTCAAAATGAATTTTATTTTGTTTTTTTTTTAGATTTAGTTATGTTGTTTTGAAGATTCAGTGATTAAGGAAGTAATTAAAACCCCTAATTATATAACTAATTTCATAGGCGCCATGCAGACTGCTGATGCGGTGCGCTCTTTCCATGTGGCGTGACGGGATTCGCTATTTAAGTAGTCACATCCCATGCGTCAATGATGCTACTTTCTCTGGGTCCGATCAAAGATTGGATGGTCGAGGATTAAAGTGTTTTAAGGGATTAATCATAGATCCTACACAGCTTGATCAAGATTGTCCATCCAAAACATGCGAATGGATGTTCCATGATCGTCCACGAGCTCACATGGAGAGGGCATCGTCACTCTTAGGGCATGATTTTCGATTGAGCTCGGTTGAGCTCAAACTCAACCCACACCATCATCATGCAAGGGGCAAGACATCCAATGGTCAAAATGCAATGGGGTGAAAATTTATTTCATGAAGGACCAAACACTTCCTATTAGGCTCTTTGAAGGCATACCTCACCGAGGCTAACACCGTACTCCCAATCATCGATGCTTCATCTGGAGATGAAGCCCTATTGAAAGTTTTAAACCTTGGGATGAAGTGGATCTTTTTATGGACCAAGGTTAGCTTCAATTGCTTGGGGCCTTGATCAAACTCCCCTCTCTCGTGCCTTAAGAACTTGGATGAAGCTTTGGATCAACTAGATTGAGTCCCTTGAGGGTGCTTGCAGAATTGACTTGATATTGGGTATTGAGTGAGATGGAAATCCTTGCTCCCCTATTTTGGTTTTGAAAATCAAGAAATGGAGAAATGAAAAGTGCTCTAGGAGGCTTGGAGAAGCTTGAGGATGCTTTGAGTTCTCAAGCTTTTCGAGTGTGAGTGTGTGAAAATGAAATGAAATTAGGGGGAGTATATCTCCCCCTAGATGGATTGGATGGCCACAAGCTATCCTTCTATTTTGGATCAATTGATCAGATGAAATGGGTTTGTTAGGTCATTTGAGATGGCACATGGTTCAATTTTGGCAGAGGAAGGTAGTGGAGAGGTTGCCATGTGCAAAACAAGGTGGAGGAATGATTCCCATGTGCTCATTTCCATGTGAGTGGTCGACTTGGCCATTAGGTTGGGTTTGGCTGACCCAAACCCATTAGGTCATGGCATCATGCTCACCAGTGTCCACTTGGTCCACTAAGAGGGTGCCAAGTGGCCATGAAGAGGATTTGACCAAATTCAAGTGAATTTGGCCAAGAATTACCCTTTGACCTAGGGGTAAGAAGGTCATTTGGCTTGGATTTCAGTTTGAATATGTTTGGTATGATTGAAAAATGGGTTTGGACAAGTTTCAATGAATTTGGAATTGATTTGATATGATTTGGCTCATGTTGACCCATTTAGGTCAAAATGGGTCAACTTGGGCCAAGTTGACCAATTGGTCAAATTGGGTCAAACTAAGGGTTGGGTCAAGTTCATATGATCATATGAATTGATTTGGTATCTTTGTTTCCAATCAATTTGGTTTATATTTGGATTTGGTTCATTTGATTTTGTTTAGGTCAAATGGGTCAAGTTGACCAATTTGACCCATTTGACTTATTTGGGTCATGGGTTGGTTTAGGTTTCATTGGTCATTTGAAATGTATTGGTATCTTTGTTTTCAATCAATTTTAGCTTAATTTGATTTTGGCTCAATTTGACCTTTTAATTCAGGTTGGGTTCATGGTCAATTGGGCCTTGTTGGGTTTAGTTGGCCAATTGAGGCTTTGGTCAAGTTCAACAAGTGATTTGGAATGAACTTGGCCCATTGGATTCAATCAATTTAGCTTAGATCAAGTTTTGACATATTTTGACTTTTTAGGTCAAGTTGGGTCAACTTGGGTCAAGTGCCAATTGGGCTAGGTTAGGCTCAAATGATGACTTGGTCAAGTTCAAACATTGATCATGAATGAGTTTTGATCAATGGTTTCAATCAATTTGGCCTATGGTGGATTTTGGATAGTTTAGATTTCATTTTGGCTAAGTGTTGACTTGGTCAACCCTTAAGTTTGACTTGATTTGACCCAATTTGAGTGATTGATCATCTCATGATGATTGTTGCTCATAATGTGAGGCTTAGTTGGGCTTAGTTCAATCCAATTTGGGTAGGACTAGAATTTGGCTCAAAAGGGGTACTTTAGGTCACTTTGGGTCAAGTGAGCCTAAGTGGGTCAATTGACTTGTTCAAGGCTTGAATCAAGTTTGGTTGAACTCACATATGGACTTATGATTGAAATATAAATCCATTTACAAGTGATTTGGAGTCAAATGGGTTTTGATTCATTTGATAATTTCAAGTTCAAAAGGGTGAACATGAGTTTGATTTGGGTTTGATTTTTGAATTTAGCTTTGGTTTGATGATTAAAGTTTGTATTTATATTTGGATTTATGATTGAAGGATTGATTGAATCATGAAGAAAAATCAAGCATTTGGCTTGATTTGAATTTGATTTGGCTAAGTTCAAGAATTTGACTTGAAAGGCTTAGGTTGAATTTTGGTTGAATTTGGATTTGAGTTTTGAATTTAGTTTTGGATATTTGAATCTATATTTCATTTATATTTGTGAATATAAATGAGAATATAAATGGGTTATGAGAAAATCTCTTGAATTTGAATTGATTTGGATTTGATTCAAGCTAAGTCCATAAGATAGAATCAAAGTGACTTATGAAGGATTTTTTTTGGAATTTTAATCATAAGCTTCAATCATTTGGAATTGATTTGAGTTTGAGAAAATCAATTAAGTTTGGAATTGATTTGAGTTTGAGGTTGATTTGAGTTTGACTTGAAAGAAGGAAGTAATGATTTGGTTCAAGCTATAGGGTAGGCAAATTTTCCTAATACCCCTAAGGCATGACCTATTCATATGGCTAACTCTTCTAAGTCTCTAGGGTTAGGTTGAGTGTTCACCTAATCACTAGATATGTCTTAAGACTAAGGAAACTCATAGTGTCTAAGATAAGTCCTATGTCTAAGATGGAGGGGTTGAGAGCTCATTCTAGAAATGAGGTCAACAAAGGGTGCCTAATAAGTGTGGTGTTGACCAAAATGATCACAAAACTGAATGATCACAAGCACTAACAGAAATGATCTACTCTTAACCCAAAGTGTAAAGGGAATCCAGAGCTTAGTACAGTGTGACTCTACTCATGTCAGAGACATAAGAGAGTGAAAGAGGAATCACTAAGGATAAGTATGTGAACCTTCCACTAGGGAAACAAGTTCAAGTCATCCACAAGGGGATGAGAGGTTTGAAATCTCAGAGGATTAGAAGATCCAGAGGAACTAGAAAGACTTGCATCTCACGAGGAGAAGCAAATCAAAGGATTTGATTGTTTGATTATTTTGATTGTTTGTTTTGTTGTTTTTAGTTGCTTGTTTGACTCCCGAGGAGGAGGGTTGAATTTGTTTCAGATTTTTTAGATTTTGAATTTGAGATGGACCCTATTGGTTTGCGATGGATTGCATTGAGTAGGGGCCATGGAGGCCTAGACCTAACTCAGACATACCAATCCAAAGGGGTAGTCTACCAAACACATAGTAGGACTAACCAACCAAAAGGATTGTCTTTTGGTGTGCAATATAGGAAGCATAACAACTTACATCCTCCAAAGTAGGGACTAGTTGCTAGGCTGATCCATTAGCAAGGCAATGGATTGAACCCAACCTAGGGATGAATATTGAGTGAATGATGCTGGGGGACTTAAATCAACTCAAAGATAGTCAAGATTAATTTAATTTTTTAGGTTATTTTTGATGGATCCCATCGGTTTGTGATGGACTGCACTGAGTAGAGGTCATGGAGACCTTGGGCTAGCTTAGATTTACCAATATGAAGGGAATAGTCTACCAACCACATAGTAGGACTATCTAACCAAAGAGGGGCCTTTCAATTTGCAATGGTCAAGTTTAAGAAGAAAGCGTGGGGACTCACATCTTCTAAAATAAGGAACCACTAGGATGATCGGTTGGCAAGGCAACAAATCGAACCTGACCTAGGGCTGACTATTAAGTGAATGCTGCTAGGGGACTTAAATCAGCTCAAAGATAGTCAAGATCAATTTCATTTTAAATTTGTTTTGATGGATTCCATTGGTTTATGATGGACTGCACTAAGTAAGGGCCATGGAGGCCTACAGCTAGCTCAGATTTGCCAATCCAAAGGGAATAGTCTACCAACCACATAACAGGACTATCCAACTAAAGGGTTGCCTTTTGGTTTGCAATGGTCAAGTTAGGAAGAAAGCGCAAGGACTCACATCTTCCAAAATAAGGAACCACTGGGGTGATTGGTTGACAAGATAACAAATCGAGCTCGACCTAGGGCTAACTATTGAGTGAAAGCCATTGGGGGACTTAAATAAGCTCAAAGATAGTCAAGATTAATTTCATTTTTTTTAATTTGTTTTGATGGATTCTATTGGTTTGCGATGGATCACATTGAGAAGGAGCTTATATCAGCCTAAACTTATCTTAGATTTACTGAACCAAAGGGAGTAGCTTCCTGGCTGAGGGGAGAACTATCCAACCAAAGGAGTGCCTTTCAATTTGCAATGATCAATTTAGGGGAAGAAAGCATAGAGACTCACATCTTCCACTATAAAAGACCACTAGGGTGATCGGTTGCTTTGGGAAACAAATCGAACCCGACCTAGGGTGTCGGTTTATGATAGTCATGCTAGAAAAAGAATGTCATAGTCTTACATCTTCCAAAGAAATGATTACGAGGCAACCTACTTGTGGAAAAATAGATTGAACCCGACTAAGGCGATTAGGAGAGAGTCTTGACTAGGACTTATCTCAAATCATGTAGTCAGGCGATTCCTATAGGGAGTTCTGCTGACACTGCCCTAAAGATAGGATGCCTGCTTGGGAAAAGGGGCCCTTTGGGGGCTTGAATTCTTAATCCATAAATGAATATATTTTATTTGTTTGTTTAGTTTATTTATCATGGATCCTATTAGTTTAAAAAAAAAGATCTAGACTTATCTTAGATTTACTGAACTAAGGAGAATCTGTGCATCCGCTGAACAAATTCTCCAACAATATGGGTGGCTACTAGGAAAGGGGGAATGTCCAATCCAAAAGTAACCTTGGGTAGTGTCTAAATGGGGGTCTCAAAGGATGTGATCCAAATAGAATGCCTGTAGGGAGAGGGGCCGCTATAGGCTTGATCCAAAATCCTGGAGAAGATAAAATCATAGGTATTAGGTTGCCAACTCATGGAGAAAGCACAAGGACTCACATGCCAAGAGTGGTGTATCCACGGGTGAGTCGTCGGCATAGCAAACATCAACCAACATAAGGTATCGATTTGCAATAACTAGGAAGAAAGCAGGGACTCACATCCTCCTTTAAGTGGATTACTAGATAGTCTATCTTTGGCTCGATAGGTGCCATCCGACCTAGGGCGACTACTGAGTGAATGCCACTGGGGTACTTATATCAACTCAAATGTAGTCAAGAGGAAAGGAGCCTCTAGGGGACTTATCCTAAACCTTGAATATACTTGACCTAGTTAGATTAAGATGATTAGTTCAAGAAGAAAGTGCAGGGACTCACATCCTCTTAAACAAAATCAACATGAGGTAGCTTATTGGTTGGGCATTGAAGACTACCAAACTAGCAAAGCCCTCCCTGGTTTGTAATGGTCATGTTAGGAAGAAAATGCGGGGACTCACATCCTCCAAACAAGGAACCATTGGGGTGACATAATAGCAAGAAAGTATGTAGACCACTGACTAATGAGTGAGTGCCGGGGCTTGCTCCCACATCAAAGTAGCCCGAGACAAAAGATATGTGTTTATGCTTGAAGGACTAGGATGCCTCTAGGGGACTCTTAGACTTAGACCTTGAGGATACTCAACCTAGTCAGTGCATGATGGCTAGTTCAAGAAGAAAGCACGGGGACTCACATCCTTTTTTTATAGAAAGTCAACATAAGGTACTTTACTGGTTGGGCAATGAAGACTACCAAACTAATAAGGTGCTCATTGGTTTGTAATGATCAAGTTAGAAAGAAAGCGTGGGGACTCACATCCTCCAAATAATGAACCATTGGGGTGACATACTAGCAAGGTAGCATGTAAACCTCAACTAGAGCAGCTAATGAGTGAGTGCCACAGGGGGCTTGCTCCCACATGAAAATAGCCCAAGATAAAAGATTTGTGTTTGTATTTGTGCTTGTGTTAAAGGGAATAGGATGCTGCTTGGGTTCTCTCACACCCTAAGCTTGCACAGAATTTGATGAAATGGTGCCACGGATGGAATTCCCACTAAGGATGCCACTTGGTTCTCTCACCTTAATTGTGCTAATCAAAATAGGATGCCTCTTGAGTTCTCTCACAGCTACTCTAATAGCGCTGGGAGATTGTGTTTGTGTCATGAAAGAGGGATATGATGCCTCTTGGGTTCTCTTGCACCTATCCTAAACACGTCAAGGTAGATTCGCAAGACAAGCAATAACACTTTGAAAGAATAGAAGTTTTTGATGAAATGGAATCAGATTTTTATTATTCTTTTGTTGATAACTATTTTCAAACATGACTTATGGGTAATATTTCTTCAAATAGAGCCCATTAATTGGAAGTATCAGGTGTCCCCTTTACAATTAATGAGCTGATAGGATCCTCCTTGGTAGACATTCTCTATGACATAGGGGCCTTCCCAAGTGGGTTCAAACTTGCCTCCCATCTTTGACAGGCAACAATTGGTCTCCTTAGGACTAACACAAGTTCTCTTACTTGGAAAGACCTAGGGTGACTAGGTTATTGAGATTGAATCATTTTTCTTTATATAACTT